>JANHMN010000004.1:123854020-123943837 GCA_030674055.1 Rhabdomys pumilio
ACACACACACACACACACACACACACACACACACACACACACACACCAAGAGTCACATGTCTACCATGTGTTGTTATATATTGTTTGAGATAACATTATAAATATTGCTTTGTAATCTTTCCGTTGTAACACAGTGTTGATTTTGGATTTTCACATTAGGGATACTTAATCTGAATTTACATTTTGAGTATGTTTGGGAGGTAAACAAGGAGTTAAGTACAGTGTGACAGGTAGTGATAAGAGTTAAAAGAAGGGCTAGGGAGATGGTCCAGTCTGAAATGTGTGTCAGCCATGCAACGTGATTTAGGAAGGATTCCTGTAATTCTCGTGCTAAGAGGGCCAAGGCAGAAAAACCATGGGGGCTTGCTGGCCACTGGTGTAGCTGAATCAATGAGCTTCCAGGTCAATGACAGCCTCTGTCTCAGGATGACAGTAAGAGGAGAGATTGAGGACTGAACATTACCTTTGGCCTCCATGTGTGCTGTGTGTTTCTTTTTGCCACACTGAGAATTGAAACCAGGACCAGATATGTGCCGGGCAAGTGCTCTGCTGCATCTCTCTCTCTCTCTGTCTCTCTCTATCTCTCTCTGTCTCTCTCTCTCTCTGTCTCTCTCTCTCACATCTCTCTCTCTCTCTCTCTCTCTCTCTCTCTCACACACACACACACACACACACACACACACACACACACACGAGGGGTTGGTGTATAATAGGAAAAACGATTGCTCTTTCTTGTTTCTTACTGACAAGCCAGTAGATATTTGAAGACTTCAGAGAGGGGGTTTTGTTTCTTCATGTTGGAGAGTCTGAGGCTCACAAAAAAAACTCTGAGGCCGAAAGGCATACATGCTCAATGCCCTTGAGTATTGGCTAGTGATCTTTATGGCTGAAGAATGTGAGGAGGGGGCAGCGTTGGAGTGGGTAAGATCAGAGCAGTTGAGAGTTCACAGAGAGCTTTGAAGGTCACAGCTAGGACTTGTCTGGTCTCCAGTAAGAGGGGAACCCAAGGGATCTACTTTGTTTTCAGAGCCTCATTCTGGCCAATCAAGTACAGACAGAAGAAGGTAAAGCAATTAGGAGACTACTGCAGACTTCCAAGTGACCAACAACCATCACGATTAGCAAGAAAGTTAAAGGGCAGGGAGGGGGAGAGAATGTGTGTTGTTAAATAAAATGGTGTTTTCATCATGGACATTTCTGTGGTTTCCTTTGATTTAAACCAATACTTGAATACACACACACACACACACACACACACTCACACACACACACTCACACACACATTCGTGTATATATGTGTATATATTATATAGAACAATACTCATTATATACATTATATAGTTACACACAATTAGTGATGTGTTTTAACATTATATATTGTGAAGGCTTCTAAAAAGGCATTTAGAAGTTTTCGCTATAGTATTTTAAGAATAAACAACGCTCCAGTAAAACACCAGATGGCAGTAGAAAATAAGTCATATTTTGCTAGCAAAAAAAAAAAAATTACATTTGTAATGCAGCTTAAAGAAAAGGCTGAGGCAGCAAAGTTGTAGCCAGGAAGTCAGTTTGGTGCAACTGGAACCTTATATGGAGAGCTCTCACTTTTCTGTGATCATAAAAGATAAAGCTAACTGGAGGAATAACCAAGCCTCATACTGAGCTTCTGCTTCTGTGATTGTGTGTGTGTGTCTCTCTCTCTGTGTGTATGCTTCTTTGTGTGTCTGTGTGTGTGCATGTTTGTGTGTGTGTCTGTCTGTATGTGTGTGTGCATGTTTGTGTGTGGATTTTATGTGTGAGGGGTTGCAGATGCATATGCCTGTGTTACATATAGGCTAGACTTTGGTTAGCATCTCACTAGTCTCTGCGATTTAGATTCTTGCACTGTTTTGTTTGCCCTTTAGACTGCTGCATTTCTGCACAGCATCTTTAAGTTCACTGGGTGGTTTTTTTGTTTTGTTTTTGTTTGTTTGTTTGTTTGTTTGTTTGTTTTTTCCAATTTGCTGTTGGGTCCACAAATAAAATTCTTATTGTAGCTAATTTTCTTTTCATCTCCAGTTGCTTTTTAAAAATAGTCTTTATTTCACTTTCGAGGTTCCTTCTCTGTTCATTAATTAATGCTTCATTTTTCTTTGTTTCTTTATATTTATTCACAATCATTGATTTGATGTGTTTTCTCTAATAAAATCTTCATCTGGGCTCAATAGAAAGCCATTGCTATTGGGTAGATTTTTCTCTCATGAGTCAGATGATCCTTGTCTTCTTCGTATGTATAGTAACTTTTGGTTAGAAGGTAAATTGTGTTTTCAATATGTTCGGTAATTCTAAAATTGGTTTATTCCTTGAAACCTGATGTGCAGTAAGGAACTAACTTATCCTTATTGAAACTGAAAAACAAAACAACAGACTAACAACAACAACAAAACCTTCTTTATACTGTCTTCTACAGTATAAAGCTGAGGGTATCTTCACCCTGACTTTTGGCTTCTAATTGTTGTTTCCAAAATCTAGGTTCATTGGGGATGGAGTCACCTTTAAAACTTATCAATCTGCCAGAGACTTGAGCAAAGTTCCTACTGAAGACTTGCTTCTCCTGTTTCTGGTCATCACCATCTGGCATCCTAGTTGCTTTCAACTTTATGTTCAGTATTCTGTCCCCATGTTCTGCCCTCACAGAGTGTGACCTGAAGTGTAACTGGGTTATTTTGGCAGGAGCAGTTCCATCCAGAGTGTATCTCCATAGTAACTGGCCTCCAGGAAACATGATGTTTTGTATTCATCCTGTATATTGCCCTCTGCATAGAAGAGGGCTGGTGCCTCCCTCTGTAATGGTTAGTGTTCCTTTTCAACTTGACAGAATCTTGAATCCCCTAAAACATGGGTCTCTGGGCCCCGACTGTGGGAGACATCATTCAATCCTGGCTGGAATCCTGGCCTCTTGGAGAATGCAAACTGGGCATCTGTATCCATTTATGATTTGCTTTCTCACTATGGATATGATATGGCTAGCTGCTTCCAGCCCTGCTGCCTTGATTTGCCCTCCATAATGTACCCAGAGCTGTGAACCAGGACAAACCCTTTCTCCCTTAAGTCACCTTTGTCAGAGTATTTTATCGTAGCAAAAGGAAAAGGAACTAAGACAGAATGTAACCAATGGGATATTACAGAAATGACAAAGTATCGTTTCCAAGATGAGGGTCATAGGAGGGATGCCAGCGTGGTTAACTTTCTTTTCTTTGTTTCACTCACTTTGGAGAAACAAGCTGCCATTTTACAGGTGAGCAATTTGGTCCATGTATCCAAAAACTTGCAGAGGGTAGCCAGTGATTATCGATGTCACAAGATTCTATATGTGGTGATTCTTTGTTGTAGTCATAACCCATCCATCACCAGACCCCTTACATGTCTGATTTGTCTCCACACTTGCTGAGGCTGCCCATAGAGGTGGGCAGGAATCACACAACCCGGTTGAACAGAACTGGAACCACCACCATCCTGCTTCTCTCTCTTCTGGAACACTCCACACAGGCGCAGAAACAGTCTTCTAAGAACAGTACCTACCAGTCTCTGCCTGTCCTTGTTCCTTCCCCATTGCATTCAAAAAGCATTTTAAAAATATTTTGATGATATTTCATTCATTTCATGAAGTGCTTATTCCGATACACTTAGTATTAAGCAGGCTGAACATCTCAAATGGGAGCCTCCCTGGCTGAGTTACTTGCCTGTGTGTTTTTACTCATTTTCCTTGAGCCCTTGGGCTACCTTTTCTTTTTCTTGTTGATTTTAGTGATTTCAATAATAGCTCCTTATTGGGTTTTTGATGTCGTACAGTTTCTTTCTATAAATTTTTTCTTTATGTGGTAGCTTCACCTATCAAAGATGAAGTGTTTGTATAAGGTCAGTACATAGATGGATGAGTACAAGAAACAATTACATTCTCTTTTGTGCTAGAGAACTTGGACCAGGCATAATGATATCACATACTTCTCTATTCCATAGCAACAGAGTATACACAAAGATACTAACAGGCTTGATGAACTAGGAAGCTTGGGAAATATAAAGTGAGAAGTGTGGTATTTTTCTTAATAATCACAATAATGCACAAGAACTATGCACTTGGTTGTGAAGACAGCAGTCATAAAGGGGCGATCACTCCACCTATGCAGATCCTTCATCTGGTACACATGAGCTCAGTCAAGCCCTCTCTGTCTTGAACGGACACAATGTTAGGTCTACGTAGTTTAGCTGCTCATGGCATGCTTTCTCTCACTGTCTCTAGCAGCCCAAAACTACAAGGTATGCTTCATCATTAGTACCAGCATCCGATCTGGGATTCGTTGTGTTGGCTGGTGCTTCAGTTCAGACCACATCCCTCTGTCTTAGTGATCTCCACATGTTACAGAAGAACAAGGTAAAAATAGCGCGTTTAAACCGACTCAGTCCAAAAGCTTTGAAAAGTAATCTCAATCCCACCCCACAGCTGCGAGCAGAGGGTCTGAGATAACTGCCGTGCAAGATTTATTATCATCATTACACTCGACAGCTACGGTGCTGTCAGTGGCTCCTAAAATACATCGGCACTTATTGTCTGATTACTTCTACAGATAAGTTAATTATAGGAGATTTCTGACTCTTACGTAACTGATTTAGAGAGAAGTTTAATTACCGCAATTTTAGTGATTTAAATAAGCTCAGCATATATTAGCAGTCGCAGCAAGCGGAGTAGAAGTTTTTCAGCTGTGTTGAAGTACGCATTTGCTTTGTTTTTATTTTTCATGGCAGGATTTTAACACTACTGTAGGGCACGTGATGATTCAGGACACCTGTTTCCACCAGAGCGCAGCCTCAGTCACAGGCTCTGCAGGGTTGTAATAGCAACTTCCTCCTTATCATTAAAATCCCATTCCAGTGCTTCCCACTGGGCTCCCCACATTCGCCAAGACTAATTTGTGTAATGATTGTGACAATGTAGGCAGGAAAGGAAAACAGGCTTCTTAAGGGGAGAAAAAGAAAATGTTAGGGTATCTTAAATGGTCGCTTAGCATCTTGATTTTTTTCTTAAACTAATGAGAATTGTGGCACACTAAACCAGAATATCTCACATGACTTTATCCACATTCTCTCTATCGGTGGTATACTTAACCAATTAAAGGTTAACATATTAGTTATAGATGCCCAGACTAACTTAAAATTAAACTTGCAAGAAAATATGCTATAAATAGAACAATGGGTAGGTTATTTAAATAAGATGTAAAATTAGCAGCATTAATGTTGGTTCAAAAGGGACAGTGAGGATTTCCTTATTCGGGATTCCATAGGCCTTTTCCGTAGTATTTCTGTTTTATGGTTCTATGGATAGTGCTTGCAGGCATTTATTGTAAGTAATTCTTACCATCTAATTTTATAGTTCCCTTAAACATAAAAATTTTATTTACAGTAGTGCACAGTCCACTTTTATCTGTGCTTTTGCATACTCACAGTCACTGATGCCCAAATTCGGAAATCCCTGCCTTCTGAAGGTCACTGTGCTCCAAGGTCTGAGATTCACCTCACGTCACCCCATCACACAGGTACTGGATCAGCTCACATCCTCCCGAGAGAACAGAACAGTACACTCAGATATTTTGGTAAAGGGAGAGAAAGAGAAGAAAACCCATTGCCGTAACATCTATTATAATACATGGTTATACCTGTTCTGTTTTATTAGTCCTCTTTGTTAACCCAGTAGTGTGCCTGTTTGTAAGTTACACTCAAAAATGGGAGTTCACATACAGACAACGCATCGTCTATGGTATTAGCTGTGTCTGCAGCTTCAGGCATCTGCTGGGATGTATCCTCTGTTGGTAAGGTCATGCTGTCCCACCAAGCATAGAGAAAATAGACAAGATCCTCGCTGTTTATCTCTAGGTATCTATTTCATTTTTCCTGGGAGGAAACCTGTCTACCACCTTCTGTAGCACCGTGGAGTGTGAAGTACACTTCTTCTTTTTATTAGAACAACACTTCTTTCCACACTTCTTTTGTCCTTCATCTGTCTCACCTACAGACTTCACCCTTTCTCTTCCTTTCCCATGCCTCACGAATCTCTACCAGAAGCAAGGGAGAATGGTTTGAGACATTCCATCTGCCACCTTCCGGCACTCCAGTTTCAGGTATGAAGATGAGTGTGGGCTTTTCTTAGGTCTGGGTTTTCTGATAAGTGCAGTCATGGTCGTACTGATGCTAGTGGGGGGCACCCTGAGGTTCCTTTAGTGCTCCAGGTGGTGCCTGAGGTGGCTGGGCTCCCAGGCCTCACTGCATGTGAGTGCGAGGCACCCGCTTTCACTTCCAGGCTGCGGACGGGAACTCCTGACTCCACTCTGCTCCGCTGTGGACTGGGACTCCTGAGTCCAGTCCTCACTGACCAGTCCTCTGGTGGGGGACACCCTCTGTGGGAGTGTAACTGCTCAGATGTTTGAGGACACTGACTCAGTCAGTGGTGCTGACGCTCTGACTGCAGGCTGTCTGTGGACACGGCCACAACAGTTACTGGAGCTGTATTTCTACGTGTGGTGATGGCGTTTGGGGAAGTTAAGTCTGATATCTTTAACCTTGTGGTTTCACTTCTCATCGCCTTTTTCTGATGGCCTTACACTCAGAAGGCATCTACTTCAACTGGACACTAGGATGGACCTGCTTTGGGTTTCCAGAGAGAACTTCAATTTGTTCCTTTGTTTGTTTGTTTGTTTGTTAACATACTGAAATAACAAATACAATCAAGGAGAAGGGCACAGTGACACACACCTGTGATCTCAGCTCTAGCAGGGACAGGGGCAGGGCTAGGGGCAGGAGCAGGGGTAGGGTGGGGGCAGAGGCAATTGTCAGAAGTTTGAGGCCAGCCTGACTTTACATAGCAAGTTCCAGGACAAGACAGTGTCGACTGCACAAAAATTAATAAATAAAAATAACTGAGATGGTTGAAATATCTTTCATGGTTCTCTCAAAGATCATTCAGTAATAGATGTATTGATTATTTAAAGCAAATGTGTACAGAGGTACAGTTATATTATGAATCTGTGCATTTGTCCAATGAAATGAATGATTGAAGCAGAAAATATAGGGTTTATTTATTTATTTACTTACTTGCTTTTGAGTTGATATCTCTCTCTCTCTCTCTCTCTCTCTCTCTCTCTCTGTCTCTCTCTCTTTAAGAAGACATCTATCTATCTATCTATCTATCTATCTATCTATCTATCTATCTATATGCAGGGAAAGGAATTCAGAGAAGAAAGTTGATGTATTCTAACATTTTTCTTTCACTGTGTCTTGGGACCACAGCCATTCTTACATGGCTTTGCCTTGTAGGCTGTTTTTCAAGTATCCAACAGGGGTTATATTCTTGTAAAAGTTCTGTGCATTCTGAAACCTTCTTACTGTTAATGGCTGGGTAGTAGGTTGATACAGAAAGGAACTGTAGGAATTCCTGTACACAGCAAACCCATCTCTGTTGCAAAGGGCATCACTCCTGGGGTGATAGGGCCATGCTCTCTCTATAGAACAGTTTCTGCAGCATACAGTCCCTCAGCCCTGGTGGCCTTACTCTTTGGAAGGCTAGCACACCACATTTCTCTTCCACTATCCAGAGAAATTCATACTTCTCTGGGTCCTCACTGCACTGATGGGACTGCCCTCTGTCTGGCCTGTTCTGATTCATGTGCTAGGTTTTGTTAGCATCCCCCTTTAAGATTAAGTATTCATCGTCTGGAGCCTAGTTAACTATGTCACTACCATTCTAACCCTGTTTGCATGCGTGAAGCACACTGAAAATTCAACTCAGATAAAATATCTTTATACAGCATGGCGCCTTCATGTACAAGCCAGGGTTTGATAAAGTTGTGCTTCGGGTAATAAACCTTAATTTTTATGCTTCCTAGAAATTTGGCTCCTCTCCCCCTAAGATCACTGGCTCCCAGTGTGTGTACCGATGTATCAGTGACGTTATTCCTAGCGTTATTCAGCGAGCCAGAGGCTGGACATAGCATTAATTGCAAATTATAGCCTGAACATAAAACCAATGAACTTGGGTGAGCATTTAATTTCTGTACCCTGTCACTTTGATTCATACCGCATCTTGCTTTTTAACTGCTGCCATGAACCCCGCGTGCATTTCTCTGCAGTATATTTTTTTTTCATGGCATTTGCAGACAGTCAAGAGAGTCAAGCAGTATAGGACCCAGCAGGGTATGTGTTGTTGTGCCATTAATTGCATACCTCTGTGCCTCCTGAGGAAGGAGGCCAGAGGCAGATTGTCTTTTACCCCCTGAGAAGTATGATAATAGCTTGCCAGTGTGCTTCCTTCAGTATTTCTCAGTGATTATAAAATACAAGTGAAGAGATTTGTTGAAAAGAAAAAAAAGAGAGAGAGAGAGAAAAAAATCTTTAAATCACATCTCAGATTAACAGCATTGAGCAAGGTTAGTGCATCTGCTTTCTCGGGTACCAGGACTAAGTTCTGTTGAGTTTTTAGGATCAAGGGTGAGTGAGTCTGAATGCGCCTTTGGTCGTTGAGATCAGTCACTGAGAGAGCATTAACCTGTTCAGCTTTTAATGTAGTCCGTGTCCCCTCTGCTCATGATCATGTTCTTTCCTGCTATTTGTGTGAAATCACTTCTTTGAAACGAGAGAATCACTGTCCTGAAACATAAAGGACCCTTGAGTGAAGCCTGGTCTCTGATCTATCACTTCCTGTTTGTCTATTGAACACACCAGTTGGGCTCAGGGAACTTTTCTTTCTTCACTTGTAAAATAATGTGTATGCTCGAATTCCTGCAATTTCTGTTTACTGAACATGACTGTGTGTGTCACTTTGTTCCTGGTGCCTTGCTCTACAGATACAACCAACTCTTACCATCCTTCTCCCTGTGATGGATTAAATACAAACAGAATGAAACAAAACAAGAAACATGAAGCCTAAAGATCTGGCACAGTGGTGAATATCTCTAATCCCAGGATCCTAAAGATAAAGAGAGATAGGCGTGTCCTGAGTTCAAGATCACTCTTTGTCTCTATATAAAGTTTCAGACCAACCAAGACTATGAGAGATCCAGCTTCAAAGGATAACAAACCCAAAATGTAGTTTTAAGTAAAATTTACATGATCTCCAAATCCAGGTGTTTTAGAAAAGAAATCTAATAATTTGTCTTTTTTTCCTGTTGCACAAGGCTCTGGATGAGCACAATAAATTACTGACATGACAGCCTAGTGTTCTTAATGTCTTAATTGCAAGAGAAGGATGCCAATTCTCCAGGGCTGGTTCTCCATGAAGTGTGTATTTATGGAAAGTGAACATCAACAAGCTGAGTGAGGTGCAGGCATGTTGGGGAGCCATTAGAGAGATGCTTGTGATGGCGTCTCATTAAATAAACAGCAAGCGAAGTTTTCTTTCCACCTTAGGTGTTAAAGTGGAGTTTGAAAACAGCCAACAGAAAAAGCTAAATGCTTAAGGGATTTATGGTAAGACTCAATAGTGCCATTAATTTCCATGTACGCTTTAAATTGCTGGAGTAAAATAATGTATTCAGCAAAGAAGCAAGTTCCCGATTCCTCCCATGAGTCTCCTTGATTGTGCAATTGGTATCTCATTCTTTAATTAAACTTGTCCAAAGATAGGATCAGCTAAAGTGTTTACTGTATAAATAGTTTTCATTCCCAGTGTGCAAGCTTAAAACCGTGGTATAAAGAGTTTGCCATCTGTTAAAAACCAAAACATGTGGTGTGCTGTTGCATAAAAATAAACCACACATTATTCATATAAAGGATCACAGCATAGTATATCTTGGGGGATGAAAATAATTTGTGATATTTTGGAATGTCACCACCTTTAAGTGGCAGTATGTTTAGAAATACATTATGAAAAGCAACATGACCATGTACAAGCATAAGAAATCGAGTTTTATTTTCAATATTTTTTTTCTTCTCTTAACATCTGGTCATTCATTTATGACAAAAATTTAAATAATTCCTCTCCTTCGCTGCATCTTCTTGGCTCTGTGGTTATCATATCTCAAAGGATCTGCCTACTATTCCGTTATTTCTGCTTATGTGTGTGCCAGAAAAGCTTCAAGCTGATCCATTATGCTCATCATCAAAACCACATTGTAACTCCACATTGTCTGCAGAGCAAAGTCTTCCTTCTCTGTAACATCGTCAGAGAAACAGGTCGTCTGACTTCAGGCCACCATGCAGCTTTGGCCCTTGCCCTGGTGACCAACCCCTCCATGGTCTCTCTGAATCTTTGAAGTTACTTTCTTGTATTTCTATGTCCACACTTCCCTTTCACTTTGGAATCAACTTTCCTCCCTCACGTACTCCAAGTTAGATCTAAAGGCTCCAAGCATTGGATTTAAAGGCTCCAAACATTGGATTCATCTGAATTTCCTTTCTCACTGGCCCAAGTAGAAGTAGCTGTCTGTGTGTGCACACTATAATTCCTGGTCATTTTCAGCTTGTTCTACTATTACAGACCTATTCATTATCTGAGGCATTTTGGTTTGTATTTATATTTGGTCTAGTTTTGAATTATTACCCAACTAGCATGAGGAGAGGCCTCAGTAAGTATGTGCTTGAGTGCTTGGGAGCTGCTCTTAGCATGGCTCAGAAATACTGTCATACCCTGTGTTGGGGTTTCCCAACACACAACAATGGGTACAGCTGTTTCAAATGATGTGGAGATTCAGTCATATCTGTCAGGATTGTGTGAGGAGTTTTGACATTTCAGACAGAACCTGCATCACAGTCTTTGGACTTTCTAGATTCTACTTCAGAACAAACAAATTATGAACACTATCTAGGAAAAGTATTCAACTGTGATATTCAGAGTTCTTTCCTTTAAAGATTTATTTCCAATTCGTGTGTGTGTGTGTGTGTGTGTGTGTGTGTGTGTGCATGATTGTGGGTTTTCATGGAGGGAAGAAGAGAGCTTTGGATTTCCTGCGGCTGGAGTTCCAAGAACAGTGTGTGCTTTTAACTGTTGAGCCATGTCTCCTGCCCCTCAGAATTATTCTGAATTTTTAAAAATAGAATCATAATGTAATTATGTTTTATATGTTTATTCTAATACTTTTATTGATGCGTAATAGACAGGATAAACTTGGCTAAACAAAATCTGAGGTTTGACATGTGTCACAGCAAGGAAGGCACCACCATGAAGACAGTACTCACACCCAGGGACTCAGAAGCTCCTGTACTCTCTGCATCCCATCTTCTGTCCTCCCACACACCGCATAGTCACTTAGCAACTCAGATTCCTGGGCCTTCACCTTCCTCTTCCAGGATTCTGAGTTAGTAGAATTATAGAATCACAGCATTTGAAGGTAGAGGTTTGTTGTTGTTGTTAAAATTTGTTTATTTTATGTATGTGAGTACATGGTCACTGTCTTCAGACACATCGGAAGAAGGCATTGGATCCCATTACAGATGGTTGTGAGCCACCATGTGGTTGCTGAGAATTGAACTCAGGACCTTTGGAAGAGCAGTCAGTGCTCTTAGCTATTGTGCTATCTCTTCTGCCTGAGAGTAGAGTTTTATTGAGCAGTTATTTTGAGATTTGTGTAACAGTATGCAGTAATATCTTACTTTTATTGACAAGTACTGCGAATTGTATTGCTATACTAGAGTTTGTTCATCAATCCACTTACAGGCATTTGGATTAGTTCAAGCTTTGAGCCATGGCAAAACTATTAAGAGTATCCATGTGCAAGTCATTGTGAAGACATGTTCTTTCATTTTCCTTAAGATATATAGGAGTAGAAAGGTTGTATTATGTAGTATATCTTTAACTTCTGAAGAAATTCCTAAGCTATTTCAAATGGATGTTTAAATTAATTTCATACTCTCTTGATCACGTGACATTGTCTCCCATCCTTGCCAACATTTGTTATCCAGCAACTGCTGGCCACTGCAGCCACTCTGACAGGTGTGTGTTTTCTTCTCATTTGGTTTTAACTTTCATTTTTCTTATGACAAGTGGTTTTGAACATCTTTCGTTGAATTGCCTCATATTATCTCTTCTTGGAAGAAGTGTTTCTTCAAATTTTGCCTAATTTTTTTTTATTAGTGTGCTTGTTTTTTAATCCTGAGTTTGGAGACTGTGTTATGGTATTTTAAAAAAATAGAATACACATCTTGCAAATATTTTCTCCCATTTTTCATTTGTATTGTATTAGTATGAGAAATACCATTAATTGATTTTCAAATGTTAGACTTGCAGTGTACAGTTCAGAGTTAAGCCTTATGGTAGAGTTTCCTTTGTCTTATTGGATTGGGCTTGTCAGATGTTTGCTGAGAATTCTTTACACAGTGTTTGTAAAGCACACCCCTTTTTAGTGTTTTTATTTAATGCCTTTGTCTGCTCTTGGTCTCAGGAGTAGTGATGGTTCATGGTGTAAGTTGAAAGACAGTCTGTTTTCTTCAAGAATCTATATGCTACTTCTTCCTCAGATATTAAGTGAAAATCTCCAGTCGAGATTATCAGGGCTAGAATTCTCTCTGTGGGAAGACTTTGAGCCACAAGCTCAATTTCTTGAATTTTCGTATATATTCAGTTTAATTCTTTTTGAGTTACTTTTTTAAGTTTGTGACTTCGAAGAATTGGATTCATTTGATTGAGTTTCCTTAATTAATTCACATAACATTGTCTGCCCCCCCACCGTATTCTCCTCTCCCCGTCTTATTATTCATTCACATCTCCTTTCATCTTTTTCTAGCTGAAATTTGCTCTCCACCATTGTTTTTGTTTCCTTCAAGAAGACCTGGTCACTCCATCTGCTTTTAGGACTGAGAAGCTTCATTTGTGCCTCGCTCAGTCACTGCCTTCTGTTGCCCTATGTTCAGTGTCTAGGCAACCATTGTCTCATGAGCTATATAAAATATTTAAAACATTGTCATTATATTTAACCATAACCTTAGTGTTTGAAGGAAATATCCCCTTCTACTGTACTGTTACTTTTGCCATCTCTGTCTAGAGTAGTAATGGCTTGCCTCTACATTATAACAACTTATAGGTTTAGGTCCCTGGTTCTAGTATACATTAAAATCACGTATTTTTATAATGGGAAATGTACTAGTTAAGCACATAACTTTTCCCCTATTTGTTAAACTATCAGAAATAGTTTTGTCCTTTTCTGTTGTCCAAATAAGGGTAAGCATTTCTCATCTCTGGAGACCAAGATAGTCCCAGTTGGGTTGCTTGCCAAAGGTCTGCGGTCATCTTCTATCAACTGTCACTCCTAAAAGCTAAGATTAATAACTTCTGTAACATCAGGTGTTCATTTTTTTGTTTCAGGGAAAAATCTGAAAGTCTCTGTTGAGATTTTTCTTATTCTGATCATATTTGTTTTAGAGCTTGACAGTGATATCTCCACATATATACATATATACATGTGTATATATATGTATATATTAGTAATCCCGTGTACCTTTTGTCTTAAAATATGTGATAATTGAAGGAAGTCACTATTGTGCTGTTAAACACCTGTCAAACTTACAGAACCTGTTGAGAACAAGGCAATTCAGTGAAAATTAAGCACCAAGAACTCTCTTGTAAATCCCTAAGTCACTAATAGTGCCATACATTCCTCTCTGTGTGTAGATGTATCAGAGATATTGTACCTCAGAGTCGCTTGCTGCTTACCCGTCATCGGGGTTTGAGAGTCACTATTCATTTTAGGTTCTCCCAGAACTGTTGCATAGCCAGGCTTGGAGATTATATGAAGGGCATTGTTTTGACATTAATAGGAAGTCACTTTCACAGAAACAAAGCTTTTAAAGGAAGGGTTCAAGTACCTATAAGCACCATTAAAACAAAATTAATGACGTTTGGAAGATAATTTTCTGACATACATCTTTGAAAGTGGGTGTTTTATAGAATTTCATGGCTGGTTATTAGAGACTACAAATCTCGTTTTTACTGACCACCAGTTACTGTATTGATCAGTAATGCTTTGGGGGTTGTTAGTATGGGTTGCCCTATGCATTTAGCCACATGTGATGCTTTTTAAACTTGTACTTGTTCAACTGGCTTTTCTGCCTTCCCTACATTGAATGTGTCAGTTTGTGTTTGCTGCTGAGCAGGTCCCTGTCCAGCCACTGTCACCCTTACCCATTTGCTTGCTGAAGATGGGGCCCACACCTTGCCTGTGCTGAGCCTGTGATCCGCCCTGGGGCTGCACTTCCGCTCCTTCCCTGTGTTGCTTAGATACTCAGTTAATGGTAAGGAAACCAGAGGACCAAGGTTGTGAGAACTGAGTCTGGAGTTAAGCCAGGGTTGAGCTCTTCCATCCTGAACAGTGCCCACGGAGATGGCATTCATAATGACTGAGTAAGAGTATGGACTGCCTTGGCACTGATGGGGTTTCTGTTACTACTAAAAAACACATCACTTAGTGTCTAAAATTTCTAATTTAACATATGGGGTCACATCTGTTAAAGGATTATTACTCTAGAAGGGGAATATGTATAATTTATTAAAATAATCCTATGGGGAGACAGCCAACTCCATTTAATGAACTGAAATACTTGCCGCCTCCATGGACAGCTCCCAGCTGCATCTTACAGTATTTCCATCAAGGGGGCAGATGAAAACAATTGCCCTTTATAGAATGTTTACTGTGTTGGATTAGTTAGTGTCTCTTAGCTGAAGAAATATTTATGTTCCCTGTTCAGTGTAAGCTTTGAATATTGGACTCCTGCTGGTTTGTAGTTGATATTTAATTCCGAGGAGAACAAAGGTCCATTATTCTTCCACCGTAGGTGGCCAGGAAGGAGGTACTGTCCGCCCTTCCCAGCACACTGCTGCTGAAGGCTGGCAGCTTAGATAGAGCATCTCCCCAAAGTGGTCCAAATATACCCCTTCTGCCAGTCCTTCTTATGAAGTGTGTAGCCTTAGAGAATGAAGCCTCACAAGGGGTTACTTTTGGATCAAGCACATCAATTTTCCTTTCTCACATAGCAATAATACAGAGAAAGGCTCCTGCCGGAAGCACTTCCATGACTGTCTGCTGATTGGGTTTCTCAACAGCAGAAAAACCTGTCTGTCTCTCAATTTACTAGCAAATGGATTGCAGAACCAGTGGGATGCTTAGCAGTAGGGAAGGCCTTGGGCAATTCCCACCTTTAAATAAAAGAGAAAATGGCTGTGGGTTCCGGCCCACATTCCCTGCTGCTCTCCTAGGAACCCTCCAGTGAAGATGCAGGCATGCTTGTCCTGTGCTCAGCAGAGATTTCCATCAGAAATCTGACCCTGGGACTCTGTAGGGGCTTGCTCCATTGCTTACATTCCTTCTGACACGTCTTCATGCTTACCTTATGTTGGAATTTATCAGTGATTTTGTTTTAAAAGCATCAAATGTAACTTCTGGTTTTAAGCCTCCTAGACTAAAATGCATATTAGGATTTGTCTTAATTGTTATTTAGCTACATCCCACATCTTAAGTGGAAAGCATATTTTCCTTGGGTACTATAATCTCATATTTCTTTCCCTTAAATTATTTTGCTTTTCAAATTAATTAATCTTGATGAATTCACATTAAATTCTACCTTTGATAACTGCTGTAATAAAAGGCAGTCATTAATATTTTCCATATTTCTGAGGAATACCTGTAAAAGTTAAATGTCCTTTACCTGAAATATTTGGAATAGAAATGTTTTTTATTTCCAAAGTTTTGGAATATTTACATATGCATGATGAGATATCATGAGGATGAGATACAAGCCTTGTGATACAACTCAATTATATTTCATATATACTCGATTCATATAGACTAAAGATATTTTTTATATTCTGATGGTTAATCTCGATTGTCAACACTATAAGATATAAAAGCACCTGGGATATAATCCTCTTCAGGAACTCTATCTTGATTACTTTAATTGATATTGGGAGACTCACCCATGGGTAGCATCATGCCCTAAGCCAATTTCCTGGATGTCCAGCGAAGGGAAAAGCGAGCGGAGCACAGTCATTCTTCACTCTTTGCTTCCTTGTGGTGGGCGCAGCTATGTGCCTCAAGCTCTTGACAACCTGCCATGGTTCTTCCCTGCCATGATGAATCCTGGAATTGCGAATCAAAATAAACCTCTCCATCTTTGATTTTTTTTTTTCTGGTCAGGATATCTTATCATACTAACAGGAAAAGTAACTAAGACATACATATTTAATTTTTTTTCATGAAAGAAAGTTTGAAAGTATTGAATTATCAGATTTGTAACAACATGTGTTATCAGAAAGTTTCAGACTTCTGGGCATGTTACTTCACTTGAGAGAGATGAAAACAACCAGTATCCTTCTTGAAAGATCCTAACACAAACCAAGTTGGGGTTTCACTAAAGTTCACCTGGGGGAGCTAATGAGTATATTTAGGCTTACTTAGAGCAGCGGGTAGGGTACTGCATTCATTCAAGAGCATGGATGACCATAGAGAATCCACACTGGAAGGTATGTACACAGCAGGAATGATGGCTGCCTGTGCCTAAGTAGATGGAATCCCCTTCACTCATCTTCTGTTTAGTTTGGGTTTTACTGCTGTGAACAGACACCATGACCAAAGCAACTCTTATAAGGACAACAGTTAATTTGGGCTAGCTTACAAGTTCAGACGTTCAGTCCATTATCATCAAGGTGGGAGTATGGCAGAGTCCAGGCAAATATGGTGCTGTAGGAGCTGAGAGTTCTACATCGTCCTCTGAAGGAAGCCAGGAGCAGACTGGCTCCCACATGGCTAGCAGGAGGGTCTCAAAGCCCACCCCCCAAATGACACAGTTCTTCCAAAAAGGTCACATCTCCTAATAGTATCACTTACTGACCTAAGCATATTCAAACCACCATACTTCCCTACATATATCCTCTTGTTCCTCCCAGAGATCCTATGGCCACATGCAACAAATGTCAAATTGCATACAATTTGTTGTGTTGGTGAGGGGGTGACTGGATGCTCAGGTCAGCAAACCCATCTGTGATGATCTTTGTCGAGCAAGCCTACCTGGATTATAGAAAATTGCAGCAGTTTGACTAGGATGATAGCCCTGTACAACAGAACATTTCAGATTTGCATTTTGTTGGCCCCCCTCTCTCTCTCCCTCCCTCTCTTTCTCCCTCCTTCACTCTCTCCATCCCTTCCTTCCTTCCTTTTTTTTTAAATTAGGGGAAGGTGTCATGCCACACCACACATAGAGAAGACAGTTTGCAGGAACCAGTTCTCTTCTTCCATCATGTGAATTCTATGCCTCAAACTGAGATCATCAGTCTAAGTAGCAAGTGCCCTCACTTAATGCGCCGTCTCATTTGCGCAGACCAGGATTTTGGATTAGAAATTCTCAAAGTATAATAGGGTTTGGGGAGTAAGAGAAGTTCAGTATGGCTTCACAGGTGTGGTGTGGGTCAAGAGTCACTTACACCTCTACCAAGGAAGTGTTTGACCGTAGAGCAAATGTGCAATGTAAAAAAGAAGAAAGCCTACACATTTACTAATAAGATAGCTAACGCAGATTTTCCATTGAATTAAAAAAACAGAATCTTAAAGCACATTAAGAAGCCATATGTAAGAATTGTAACTAATGTGGTGCTTGATGCCCATGACTATCCTTCATGGCACACAGGCAGAGTCAGATACCTTCATTGCACTTCTAGTAACATTGGCTTAGGCAGATATTTCAAACCATCTACAAGAGGCAGCTCTGAGACTCACACCCTCATCTTTCTACTAAACTAGGGTGTGCTTGTGTAATGTAACTGGGTGCTTAAGACACAAAATAAAGGGAAATTACTATGGTTTTATAAAACTACCTTTATCTTTAGAGACAGTAATAGAAAGTTGGTAGTTCCTTTGTACAATGTACTACTTACACTAATACTTAATTCCACTCTGCCATCATGATCAAAGCTATGAACAACCCACTTTCTCAATGTCTGGGCCACATGCCAAAGATAGGAAGCAATTGTAAAGACTTTTGGCATTGCAGTCTGCTGGGGACAACCTGAGACACAGTCTTGACTCCTACTGTTTACAGAATATGTTTCCTGGGTAAGGGACACATGTTTAACTTTTTAAGTGCTCAATAAATGACAACTATATATCAACAATGAATTAATTTCCCTGGTAGTAACCTGCACCCATAAACCCAGGGACTTGGGATACTGAGGTAGGAAGATCGCCTAAGACAGCAGGTTCAAGGCCAGTCTAAGAGACACAGTGAGACCTTTGTTTCATAAACAGAACAAACAGATTTTGAGAGGCCCAGAACATAGCTCAGTTGGTAGAGTACTTGCCTAGCATTCACAAAGCTCTGGGTTCAGGCTTGACTTCTGCACTTCCTAAAACCTGGCATGGTGACTCATGTCTATAATCATGCCTGTCATGGAGGAAGGAGAATCAGATGTGGTGGATCAGATGTTTAAGGTCGATTTCAGATACATGGAGAAGTCAAGGCCATCCTGGACTACATATGTCCACACAGAGGAAGACAGAGGGAGAGAGAGACAGGGAGGAAAGGATGGAGGAAGGGACAGAGGGTGGGAAAGAGGGAGGGAGGGAGGGAGGGAGGGAGGGAGAGAGAGAGAGAGAGAGAGAGAGAGAGAGAGAGAGAGAATTTGATAACATATTACATAAAACCAAGCTGTGTTGTGGGGTTTTGATGTCCCATTAAAAATAGCTGAATTTTCCAAACCTAGAAGCTCCTAGTTAGCTGTGCTGAAATCCTATCATATCAATACAAGTCTCCTAAATTCACTAAAAACAGAATAAGACACATGAAATACATACCAGAGCACTCCATGGGGTGTTCTATGGAAAGTCATTTGAGCCTAACCTGCTTCTTTTTCTTGCCTTCCTCTTCTGTCCTTTCCATTATGATCAATGGAACATTTTGGGTTAAATGCATACATGGGCCATGCCAAAAGCGTGAAGCCAGATGAATGGCAGAATGCACTGGAGTGATGTGGGAAGTGCTGAGCTCTCAGGGAATTCTGTGTGCCTGTGTATTCCGGAGTACTGGTGAGTGTGCACCAGCAAGCCTGCCCTTAAACTTGCAGGCCGTGATACCTTTAGGAGAAAGGCTTTGGTTTACACAGTACCCCAAGCCACAAAATAAATAAATGATAAAACTTAGCTTTGACTTAAGACATAGTGAGTCCCTACAGGAGTCTATGATTTGGGCTTAGTAAGTACAAGGATGAATATGATACTAGAAGTCATGTGGGGAGAGACCATCAAAGAGACATGCATGGTAGAGAAGAGAAGGGACAGGGAAGAAGACAGAAGCCTCAGGAAGAAGGAAGGGATGAGGAGAGAGCTAGCAGACTGAACAGTAGGGACACTGTATCAGTCATGTGGCTTTGAGTGAAAGCATAGCGGTACTTTTAGCTGAGAAACATAAGAAAAAAACATTTTATGTAGAAGTTGGTGTAAGAAATAGTACTAAGAATAAGAAGAATGGAACCTGCAGTATTCTCATTTAGCAGAAGCATAGACTCTGTGGGGTACTTGTGACTTCCTGTGACAGGCTTTCTGTCAAGTATGAATATGGCTCATGGCATCCCAAGCCACTGGCAAAATAAGGATGAAGATTGCTGGCTACAAATCACCAGAACGGGTCTAACAACATAAAGATTTTAATTAGCCAGCGAGTACACCGTTAGAAAGGTTCACCCACTGACTTCTTCAAAATGTCTGCATTTCCTTTGTACAAAGGTAATTTCTGTGCCTTGTAGTATAGGATAGCCCACAGGATGGCAGCATTTTACTAGGTGTTACCAGCTCTGTGTTCATCGGTTGAAAGTGAACTGGGGTATTCTTGTTTCCATAGTCACACGCTGGACAGAAAAGTAACTGCATTGACAAAAAGCAAATTAAATAGCAATCCTCTCTCTCTTTCTCCCCCCCTTTCCTCCCTCCCCCCCCCACACTTTCAGTTAAGAAGAAGAAGCCTAAACTTCTGAACAAATTTGACAAGACAATTAAGGCTGAGCTGGACGCTGCAGAAAAGCTCCGGAAAAGGGTAGGTTGCTATTGTTGTTTTGCACAGAGGTGTACAGTGGTTTCATTGTTGCAAGCCTGGGAATTGCAGGACCATGTAAAGAATAATAATGATGGCAAAACCAGCAACAATAGTAACTGTAAAAGAAATCATCTGTGGCTTTCCTGGCACCTCAACACAGTTCTGTATGAACCGGCCATGTGGGACAGAACTGCACCCAAGGGCCACAGAGGAAGAGAATGATCCACAGGACCTGGTGTCAGCCCACTTCCGTGGAGTTCCAATGACATGGATTCTGTAACCCCTTAGCCACTGTAGGTTTCAGGTTCCTCGTTTATAAAAATGAAAGTGATGTGAACAGTCCTAATTCTGTCTTGCTTTTTGTAAAGCTCAAATTAGAAGAAAACATTATCACTGCCAGGCGCTCCCTGTGTTCCTATCACCAGCTAATTCTGTAGCACAGCAGTGTAAACACAAAAAGTCTTATCCAGTACCAGTGGCCATGAGATGTCACAGGCTTAGAATTCTCCACACTTAGGTAATTGAAGCTCATGACAACTCTGCTATGTGGTCAAGTAATCGCAATGTTCTGGTTTCTCACCAGATGATCCAGCCTTTGAAAACAGTGAATCGACATTATATTGAAGTCTTTGTTTTCCATAGTCATGTAATATAATAATAATATAATCCACAATGTATTTATTAGACTGTGGTTAGGATCTTTAATTATCTGCTTGCTTTTCTTAAAAACTTCCTTGGATTGTATTTAAGTTTAGAATCTGTACTGGTCATTAGTTTTTCTGACCTGTGCATTTCTACTGAGCAGCCATTAGCTACAAAGAGGTGGACAAAAAGCACACAAGCCAGGAGACAGCAGTAAGATGAATATGTAAGTTAGGGACCAAAGTGGGATACGTGTGCACTTCTTACCTGGTTACTAGAAGTAGCAGAAGCAAAAGGCCAGCATTGGACAGAGCTTCACAGATGAGCTTTGGGTAGCCCAGGTCACCAGCACATAGAAACACTGACTCCAGAAGATGCTGTTGACAGTGATGATTCACTGCCCCTGGATTTTTGTCAATAAAATGATTACTGTGTTTATTTTGTTTCACTTCATAAAGCAAAACCATATATGGCTTTTGTTATTGTTTGTTTTTGGGGTGTGTGTGTGTGTGTGTGTGTGTGTGTGTGTGTGTGTGTGTTTGATGGGGATAGTGGGAAGATTTGTGTTTCTTAATCCAAATGAGTCAGTGGCCATCTCCCCTCATCTCAGTGTTTCCTTCACCTTCTCTGCTCCAGATAGATCATGTATACAAACATGCAGGAGGCTGGTGGTACAGGTGTCTTGGGGCTTAAACAACAATAAAGAACTTTAAAGAAGGAGTTGTCTGTGGTTATAATGAGTAAAAAAAACGTGGGCTGAGTTACTAAGGAGCTCATGAGTCAGTAGGACCTAAATGCTGGCCCTGTCCACAGGGTGCCCTCCAGTCTTACTCATTTGGAAAAATGATGGTGTTTTCCTGTAGGAGCACTGGGAGCCTGTTACAGGGCACAGTAAAGAGGCAGGGACAACAGCCATATATGACCTTTTCTTTAGACATGTGACAAAACTGTCTACATAATTAAATCTTGTTTACAATTGTTTTTATAGCTAGATTTTCAAAGGATACAACTCAGTTTTCAAAAGTCCTTGAGGGCTGAGCTAAGGCGCCCCAGACAGTTAGTACAGCCTCGTTTATATCACACATCCAAACTCCTCACAATTGAATAATCAAATTTAAAGCTTTAAAGGTACACTTATTTATTCATTGATTGTGTGCATATGCATTTGTGTGTGTGTGTACATGTGTACATGGGTCTATCCTGAAGGCACAAACTATGAATATCCAAGGACAACTTGCTAGCATCAAATTTTGATTGTCAGGCCTGGTGGCATGTGCCTTAGCTTACTGAATCACCTTGTCCCTGAATCATTGAATTGTTAAAAATAGCATGTGTTATTTAAAACTTTCCTTTATCCCCACCCCCAACACACACAGGGGTGATATAACCTAATGAAATACATTCATTTATTTTTTAGAATTATTTTCTATATTGGTATTATATTATAATGAAATTATTATAATGGTAATATAAATGAGGGTTTTTAAGGGAAGAGGTATGTTATTTACTCTTCTTGCTTGTTGTTGTCAGTGGTAGTAGGTTGTTTGTTTGTTTTATAGGAAATAGAGATAGTAAGAAAATATAACAAAACCATACTAAAATGAAAACAGGAAAGGTCACACGCACCATAGGCTTTGAATCATGCTACAGACAACGATACCTCCACTTCCTTGTAGGCAGAATGAGAGAAACAGAAGTGACTAGAATATGTGTTCAGTGTAATGGCCGTGTGCACCAACCCCAGAATGCAATGCTCTGCTGTACATGTGGATGGGTAGTGAAGAGTCTTGATCCCACACTTCCCACATCACTCCAGTAGATTCTACTGTTCATCTGGCTTCACGCAAAAGCAGCATGGCCCATGTATGCTTTGCTCCAGTGAACTGTCCATAGATAAGTAAACTACACTGCAGTATAGATCATTTTTAGGCAATTCATTATAAATACTGTATGTTTTTAAATCATACAATATTTGTATGGAGTAGCAGTGTTAGGAGCTAGGAAAGATCTTGAAGGAAAGAAGCTGAGTAAAAACAGACACATTAACATTGCAGTCAACTTGCATATGAGCAGCTACGGTGATTCTCAATGTTAATCACCCAGCCCGTGGCTTGAGGTGATCCAAAGGATGACTAGTAGAACCAAAATGGGTTACTACTTTGTCCAAGAGGAACGATACACTGTAAAATCTGTTATGAATTTGGTACTCCTGCTTTTGGGTCTGTGAGTAGTACAATGACCACAAAAGTGGCTTGGGTAATTAATGTTAGATATGAAATAAGCTGAGGAGGGTCCACCAAAAGATAACAAACTGGAATCCCTGGACTCTGTACAGGTTTCATTACTCGAAGAAAAGGTCCTTTGAATGTGATTGCCTTAGCAGTCTAGAGTTCTAGGTTATACTGGAGTCTCCATTTAGTCCCTAAGTGTAGTCGTGTCTGCTTAAGAGAGGGAAACTTGATACAGAACGAGCCACACAGAGAGAATTTGATGGCAGTAGGAGTGCCACAAAGTCAAGGAGCATCAGCAAGAAGAAAGAAGTGGACTTCCCCTGGGGCCTCTGGAGAAAAGCATGGTCTTAGCGGTATTTTTATTTTAGACCAGAAAAAGTGATTTTTGACATCTACTTGCCCAGAACTGTGAGCGAACAAATTTCTCTTGTTTTAAGGCACCAGAATTATGCTGGTATGGCCCTGCACTCATAGGAAACTAAGCCCACACTGGTAGACTGAAAAAGATCTCCTTAAAAGATAATCCTGTTTTTGTGGTATCTATAAATGTTACCTTGGAAATATCTTAAAAACGAGTCTTTCTAGGTATGATTTTCATGGAAAACGTCTGGAAAAGGCCCTAATGTGTTGTTTCCTGAAAGGCAAACAAAGATTTGGTCTAGACAGAAGAACAGACAGTCAGATACAAAGAAAGACCATGTAGAGACAGAAGAGATTAGAGCAATGGTGCTATGTACCAAGAAATGCTGACAGCTTTGGGAGCTAGTTTGGCATGAGCAGAGACTCCCCTGGAGCCTTTCTTTCTGACACCTTGATTCCAACATCACAAACCCAGTTTCAGCTTTCATTTCTCCAGCCAGGAAATTTGCAGTAATTTGTTACATTCCCCCATAGGAAATTGATGGTATTTTTAAAGAACCATAGAGAAGGCACTTAGGAGCTCATGCATGCCACAGAGGCAGTCATGTGTTCCACTCAGCCAGACAAGCCAAATCAACCCTGACTTCCGCCAGAGTGCATGGCCAAGTGGCCCTCACACACTCCTTGTTTATTCTTCCTGCTTGCCAGAAACTTCAAAGCTAAGGTGATGCCTCGTTACCTCTGACAGGCCCAAGGCATCCTGCTGCTAGTAGTGTTTGCCCTCACCTAAACATAAACATCCTCATTAAGAAAACAAGTGGGGACTCTGTAGATTGAGAAAAATGTGGTCATCTTCAACAAAGTTTATTTTTCATTATTATCATCACACATCATTTAAAAAATTAAGACTCTAACACTCATTAAAGTTTTAAGTTTGTTACTTAACATAGCTTGGTTTTTTTGTTTGTTTGTTTGTTTGTCTGTCTGTGTTTTAAGTGGGCTATTGTGTTTAGCACTCAGAAAGAATTCTAAACAATTCTTAGATGACTTATTAAATAACAAATCTAAATATCATTTTTCAGCAACATCATATTTATGCAGTTGTGCCTTCCTAACAGGGTAAAATCGAGGAAGCAGTGAATGCATTTGAAGAATTGGTTCGAAAGTACCCTCAGAGCCCACGAGCAAGATACGGCAAAGCGCAGGTACCGTAGGCCCATCTCATCAGAATACTATTCTGGCATTTACATGTTCTGTGCAATCAGATTTTTCACTCATTTGTGTTTGCTTTTTTTTTTTTTATCTGTTCTTTTTATAATTTCTATATAGTCAGTTTCCCAAGTATATAATACACCCCCAGGGTTGGGGGGAATGCCATTTTATTAGGGCTGTTTCAATACTTTGTGCCCCGTAACATCCAGATGACTTATCTTGCCATTGGTCCTGTATCAATGTATCTCCCTTCTATTCGAATTTGCTCATGGTTTTGCTTTCAGCCTCTTTGGAACTTTTAGATTCTGCTGTGTGATTGAAGAGTATAAATCTGCCTTGGAGAGACCTTTTGAAATGTGACATGGACAGCACTTTGTTTCTTGACAGTTTCTACGATGTGACTCATGTCTTACAAGCCACCTCCCTCTTCCTTTCTTTCCCAGTCACCTCCTATTCTGTGTTTTGTCATCTTCCAACCCCTGTCACAAGGCTTGCCACACTCACCTGCAACTTCATGAACCCATTTGTGCTGGCAGTGTGTGGTTTGCATTTGTTTGATAGTGAGATACGGACACAAAAGAGAATACAGAAATGGTTCAAAATAAAATGGTTTGTTCTCTTCCTGATCTAAACATAGGAAGCCGGTTCATTGCCATGGGAAATGTGGTGGGAACAGAAGGCAGACCCAGAAGGAAGGTTTAACATGATCCTTTGGGGCTTTCCTTGAGAAAAGTAAGGGGAGGTGGAGTGTCCAGCCTAGGATTGCCTGGTTTGAACAATACTGGCAAGCCTGGACCATAGGAATGACTTCTAATATCTGAGCATCTGGCTCTGGCATGACGAAGGCAAAGAATGTGGCTTCCTATGCTGTGGGGCCAGAGAGAGGAGGCCAGGCTCTGGGATGCATGGATTGCATATAAAGGCTTGTTTGCTGCTTTGTGCTCTCTCAGACAGCAAGCCCTAAGTAATTTTCTGAGGTGTTTCAATTTAAAAATGTTTCCAAATAACACAAAGACCACCTGAGGGCTACTTACTCTAAGGAAATGTAGTGAGAGCCCACTGTGTCAGGCTCTGGTGGGTATTGGAGATATATTCGTCAGCAAAAATGTTCTCACAAAGCTCCATTGTGAAGGAAAGAGGTTGGATAAGGCAAGGAAGTACCATGCATAGACTTGCAAGTGGCTGTTAGGGAAAGGAAAGGAAATGGGAAACATCCTCTGGATATGTGAGGCAGTTACCATGACGAGAAAGGGTCACCAGGAAGGTAATATTTGAGTAAACCCTTGGAAGTTTTTATAAATGAATATACTGTGGAATCTTACAAAGTATTAAAAATGAATAAATATATTAGGTCATTTTACCTAACAATGCACGCTGTAGGCAAGAAGAAGGCAGTGGGGTTCTAAGAGCACACTTATTAAGAGCTTTGGTTGCACGTGATATGAGTGACTGTGACAGGAGGTAGTAGCTGAGATGCGTCAGAGTTGTGGAAGGAGCTGTCTGGGTAGAGGGAGCAGACAGACAAAGGCCATCACTCAGGGCAACTATCTTGGCATCAGAAAGCTGAACAGAAAGAGAGGCATTCTGAGAGCATGGGGCAGACAGGGACACTAGCGACATCTCAGGGCTCTTATTCTCTGTGCCTGAGGACGCCTTCGCAGGTTATTACATGTGCAGGTGACTTTTGTAAAGATTGCTTTGATTGACAGTTGGAAATGGGTTATGAGAACAGAATCAGATGCACAGAAAGTAGGAGGCAGTCGAAATGTGCTGTGCATGAGACCTGGTAGAAGGTGTGGACTGTGGGCTAGCCATGGAGGGGGACAAGGACAGAGATAGATTAGAAAGGACTCTAGATGGAAGGGTCATGGGAAAAGAATTGACCAGTGACTCCTGGTTTGTTGGGAACAGCTGAGGAGAAGATAATGCCAGCTAACTGACCAAGTGGAACAACGGATTTGAAGAGAGGCTGAAATCGCCAGTTTGCTTTTGATCTGAAGTTTGCAGTTGCAATGGTTTTTAGATATCCATGTGGCTGCATCAAGGAGACCACGAGGTTTGTGGAATTGGAACTCAAGAGTAGAGCCAGAGCTGGTGAATAAATCTGTCAAGGTATAAAGCTCCAGCAGCCTCCTTGGGGAAGAAGGAGATGACCAGTCACAGGGAAGCAATGGAGAGAGCTATAGAAGTTAGCGAGCAAGGAGAAGCAGATGGTATTCCCTTGTGTGTGACCCTCACAGATAGTAAAACATCTGCAGGGAGACAGTGGGCCTTGCTCTGAACTGAAGGATGCTCAGATTCTTTTTATCCCATTGGAGACTAATTCATTAAATTTTCATTAATTAAATTTACATAAATTAAATATGTAAGACAATTAATACAAATAAATTTTTCTTGTCCTTGGTAACTACTGGGTTTATTGCTTAGCAACTGTGTGGTTTTGGTAAACTAATTGGGCCATACTCCTCTAACCATTAAAAACTACATAGCTAAGATCCAGAATGTCCAAACAAGTGATGTGCTTTGCCACTAATATCACGTCCTTTGATTATGGAAAGCCCACTAACAGGAGAGCAAAGGGCTGTGCAAGTGTTAATTATGGCAAAAATGTTTTGTACTTCGCAAGTTTTCTCTGTATGTGATTTTAATCATGGTTCCAGGAGCCTCTGGAATGTAGTGATCTCTGCTGTACGCGCAGCCTTCCTTCACAGGAGGAATTTGAGATGCGGGCCTCAGGCAGTATTTTTTTTTTTAATCTCTAAGCTATTATGCTACAGATGTTATTGATATTAACACTAATGTGGCATAAAACAAAAGTTAAGCATGATAAATTAAATTTTAATCGAGTAATTTAAAGGAAACCGAATTTATCGGAGTTTTAAAAAATAAAGGTAGACAGATTTTCTTAAGGAGGACTAAATTGTGTCTTTTCCCATTCTCAGTCAGCAAATTAACTAATTTCTTTGAAGTTTCTCAACAGATACTAAATAGCACCAAGTCAAATAAAACTATAATGTCTATATTTTTCAAGTATCACTGATTACATCATTTTTTATGCATCTTTCTGAAAATCAATTTTGCTCAAGTTCCCTAGACAGTGAACAACACAAAATTCTTAAATTATAAACTGAATTCACTTCATTATCTTTCACAAGCCATCCATGGCTCTGAGGCCCAAAGTGACATGCCCCCCTAGGAAGTTTGAGTGAGTTAGTCCATCCTCAAAAGATTGTGTGAAGGAGATGTCCTGGGTACATGGATTGCATGTCTTTCTCTCTTTCCAGTCTGACATTAAGATATTCGATGCCTGTCTCTAAAAATTATTGAGGCCAGAATTGTCCTGCCACTAATCTTGCAGAGTCTTTAGGTCTGTTGGGTAGCTCTGCAGACTCCAAGCAGCGAGGGTTCACTTGGTGGTGTCCAGAGACCTCACTTAGCTCAGGGACATTGTTTCTGTTCAATCATCTGTCAATATTTGTGGGGAAGGAAACTTGGGGGGATCCGGCGGGCTCGAGGTCACACGAGGGCCTGCGGTGGTATCCCGCCACACTTCCCACACCGCCTGCAGAAGGTCCCACATGCAGGCAGCCACAGCGGCTGCGCGGAGAAGGGTCCAGGGTTCCAAAGTTCCAAAAGCTGGCAGTCTGGTGGCAGGCACAGGAAGGCCCAGGCAACACGTGGAGTTTTCCAAAGCTTTTATTGTTCATGGTGTGGTGAATGGGTGTAAATGGTATGTGCTTTCCCCACAAAACCCAGGCTCCCTTGACTTTTTTATAGGGAAAGGGAAAAGGGGAGGGGATAACTTAATTAGCTACGCCCCCCCCCCCAGCCTTTAGGTAACTCATTAATATTTTAATCTCTGGAGGTGGAGACCTGCTAATCACGCCCTCTACCTGTGTGCTAAGTGACCAAAGGCACAGGTTAAATAAAGTTACCTCATCCAGGGCCCAACAAATATTCATATAATTCATTATAGCCAAGAAGTTGATAGTTAAGCAGACAAGCTAGTATGAATAGCTGGTGGATGGATGTATGGCCAGGATGGATTATAGACATGGAACTTCCTGCCCTGGGAGTTGAATCAGCTTGGTGAGCCTACTGTGGATTCAAAACGGTAGCTGAATGGTCTGGTGTGTATTTCCATCAAGCAAAGATGATTTCTATCATTGATCTTTCTTACTTATGAGCCCATGTCTATTCACTGGTTCCACTGAGCCCTTGTCACCCTGGGAACCTTATCCTAAGGAATGCATATTATCACAGTACTTCATAGATGTGCTGTTTTCTGAGGAGAACTTCCTCACAAATGTCTTTATCAACTGCTGTTGGCTTTTTACAAATTATTTGTCACCTGAAGCCAGAGATATGAGGATTTTTCTCACCAAAATCCTCAGACTTTATATTTTAACCCAGCACACAGTTTATGTTCAATCGTGATTATGTTTACATATCCTGAATAAAAATTTCATAGAATGGTTTCAGCGTGGACTTGCTATTACTTTTCTTTAAATGAAAGTCTGTAAAATCTGATGAGCTACTAATCTTACACATTACTCCTGTTTTTATGTCTTTGGTGTTTTATTCCCAATTCTCAGTTTCAAGTTATGAATTTGGGGGTATTTTGGTAGGAAAATAAAAGCATCCAGAGACTCTACCCTGTCACACAGTTGTCCTGATACCTTACAGTTGTCCATTGGCCGGTCTGAACTATCCTGTCCCTCTCCTTCCTCACCTATTGGACCACTTTTTATGTCTGTATGCTCTTTTTTATCTTTAGATATTCCCTGTCTGCTGGATGTTTTGCATCCACTGAGAAATCGGATGTACTATCTCATCCTTAAGACTTCTCGCTGGGCTCCCATCTTCATCTACCTGCACACATATGTTCTGGCTCCTGTTAAAGCTTGCCCTTCAACATCCGTCCCATGGTCTCTTGATGCTGCTCCAGTTTGGTGAATGTGTTCAACAATCCCAAGGAAACAGTGATGGCAGGGCTATCATCGAGGCTCTACAAGGGCATTACGTTCTCTTCTCAATCCTCCTCTTGTCCAACTTGGTGGCCACTCAGAGCCTGCTTCTCTTCCTCTTTCAACCTTTCTGTCCAGACTTGCCTCCGGGACATTGCTTTGTTGTTGTGTTTTGTTTTGTTGTGTTTCGTTTTGTTTTGTTTTGTTTTGCTATGTAACTCATTCCATATTCCATTTTTCTGTTGGAGAAAAACGAGTCTTTCTAAACTCCAATGAGCTTGAAACATTGAATAATTTTAGGATTTAGTCCTTGGAACTCTCCTGAGTCTACACTCATGACTCTTCTAGATTGTTAATTTTAAATACCACTTCCATGTCTGACAGCTCCTATGTGTGTGTCCTTAACGCCAACTTTTCCCCAACTCCACACCCAGAAATTCACCTTCTGAGCGTTCATCTTCACTTGACATTTGGTTGAGTGTACCAAGACTAAACTCCCAATTCCATGCTTCCCCAAGACCTGTCTCTGTCCTATCTTCTCATTCTCAGGGGATGACAGCTCAGTCAGGTAGACACTCATACCACACCCTGAAGCCATCCTCTCTCTGTCTCTTATACTAAACTCACAGCATCTGTAGATCTCTTGGCCCTGACCTTCAAGATAAATCTATAATCTCATCTCTTCTTACCACTCATCACAGCAGCATTAGCCCAAACAGCTGCCCTCCATGCCTGGCTTCTTGCCTGCCTTCCCCACTTCTTCCCATCTCTCAGCCTGTTCTCAGGACTGTGGCTAGCACAAGCCCTTGGCTCCCTTCAAGAATCTAGAAGTGTTAAAAACCCTCATCTTTTTCATCAGGGAATAGTTCAGAATCCTCAATAGTTTACCAGGCATGAATTGCCTGATGATACATCCTTCCTCCCCTCTCTCCTCCCCTTACTCCTTCCCTCCCTCCTCCCTTCTCTCCTCCCCTCCCTCCTCCCTTCCCTCCCTCCTCTTCTCCACTCTTGCAGACTTTCATCTGTTCTTCGCTGCACTAGAAAGCCACAGCCCATCTTTTCCTCTCTGCCTTCAGAGCTCTTTCCCCATAGCCTCACACTCTGGCCCCTCTTCTACACTCCCCCAATTGTCTCGATTAGACCAGTAATTTCCCCATTCTGCACACAACGTGCATCAATCTGCTGTTTCTATGCACAGCACCTTTGTTTGTATTTGTCATTTTGTCCCTTCCTAAATCAAAGCACAATGAGAAAAGATCTCCCCCTGATCTGTCGAATTAGGGTGACACATAGGTAGAATGGTCTGACCCCTGAAAAAGAGCTGTTAAATGAATTAATTAATGGGTAAAGTGAATGAGTGACTGGGCACACAAATTGAAGAAGAGACCATGATTAGAGTCCTGTATGTCTCATGTTCTCAAATGTTATTATGCCCATCTCCATCAGCCCTACAGAGTATTGTTTTGATCATATAGTCTTCTCCCTCATCTGTAACTCAGCAGCAGACTTTTCTTCCTGTTATTGAAACAACAGTTGTCCTGCTTTCTTTTGTTTGTATCATTCCATAAAGAAAAGGTCAATGGTCTTTTTACAAAGCATGTCTAAAAGTTCACTGTCATTGGCTTTCTGGGGGAAATGACAAGCATTGAGGTAATGGAACATTGATCTGTCTGGGGGCTGCCTCTAGTGTGAAGATGACTTGGCAGAGAAGAGGAGAAGCAACGAAGTTTTGCGCAGGGCCATTGAGACCTACCAGGAGGCAGCCAACCTGCCTGATGCTCCTATGGACCTGGTGAAGCTGAGCTTGAAGCGACGGTCAGAAAGACAGCAGTTTCTAGGTGAGAAGCAGAAGCGCTAACTTGGTTAGAGGTGGAACATGACGCCCTTCAGTGGCAGCCACATGGTGCCTTCTCAAAGTCAAGGTTCCTGAGAAGAAGCCTGCCTTTTGGCTTCTGGCAACTTGTCTGTCTTAAACACACCTTCTCTACCTTCAACCAATCCTAGCCTCAGTAATTGTGTGCATGCACATGTGTGTGTGTGTGAGGTGGTTGTGTATGGGTGTATGTGTCTGTGCACAAACAAGTGCATGCATACATGTATGGAAGCAAATATCTATGAATGTCTAGGCCAGAGGACAACCTGGGTGTCATTCCTCCTTGATTTTTAAAGACAGGATCTTCACTGGCCTGGAGCTTTTCACATATCCTAGACTGTTAGTCCCAGAGATCTGTCTGTCTGTGCCTTGCAAGCATTGGAGTTACACGCCGGCACCAGCGTGTGTGGCCTTTGCTTAGATTCTGGGTATCACAGGTCTTCTTTATGCTTGGAAGGCTGACTTGCCTTCCAGTCATTGAGCTTTTCTCAGATAAGCACACAAGGTTCACAGCTCCTGAGTAAGAACCCTCAAGGTTGTCCTTCAGCCTCTATACACACACCCACACATGCATATAAACGCATACAAAAATCATTGTGGATTTTCACATTAATTTGGGAGGTTTTTTTGAGAATTTGTTAAAATAATTATTCAACCTTGAGTTATTGATTGTCTTTGGTTAATTTTTATACCAAGAGATTCTCTTGCCACCCAACCTGAGATTGAGGTCTCTTGGTCTCGTGAAGATGTCTCACCTTCCACAGAAGTCCCTCAGTTTTTAGTATAGTCTCTTCTGCTAAGGGGAGAATGAGACAAGGTCCTGTGAGAAGGCTCTGAGGCAACTGGACAGAGATCCTGAAATTGCAGGGATATGGAGTTACCTCACAGGAGAACAGGGGATCCAGATAAGATCCGGATGAGAGGAAGAACAGCAGGTGTCTGCAGGAGGTACCTGCACTATTGGCACCATTGCTGTCTGCACTGCAGAGGGAAGGACTGCCTGGGCAAACTACCACGAGTCCTGATTGGAATAGTGTTCCCCAGCAATGGGGCACAGACCATGGAGTGAACAGGCCAGATTTCCTTCTGTTAGCTAAGCAGCAGCTACGTTCACTGACTGAACTTGCTGCTGCCTCCTCATATTCCCCTTTACAGGCATTAATCCCTGCAAGGTAGGTCTTTACAAATGCTAGTCTTCCTTAATACACCCACTCTGCCCCCATTTGCAGCTCGTTTTTTCCAATTTGTAATTGTGACCAAGAGCAATGACAGTGGATCCAGACAGTTTCTGTCTAAGCCTCCAAGTGAACAGCAGTCCGGGTTTCCTGAGCCATGTAGTGCACCATAGCCTGTCATCCACCAGAGGCTCCCATAGTACTAGAAAATGTCTCTTCTATGCGATCAGTACCTAGAGACAAGTTACTGCTGTTAGAGAAGGCATCCACAGTGAAGCCTATGTCATGTCCCTCGGTGCCCATTTAAGTTTATACTGACCAATCAACCCAAACTCAGGCTTCCTGTTATCTACACTCCATCTAAAATTTTAAAGCTAGTAACCCAAAATTGTCTCAGCAGAATTGGTAACTGACATTTAAGATAAAAAATGTCAATGTGAATTGACTCACAAAGTATGTCTTTACAATTTATGATTGATCTTGTATTTAGCATCTACGTAGAATAATTCCAGATAGCATTTTAACTGTGCTACTTAGTAATACATTCATAGGACTTAGTAATCCATTCATAGAGGAAGTCAGATGTAAGGAGTTCTTCAGGCTCTGCTAAATCCTCTCTTGTGGTCTGTTTTCCTAATATTTTTAATCCTACTCATCATTTTCCAACACTAGGTCACATGAGAGGTTCTCTACTTACCCTCCAGAGACTAGTTCAGCTCTTCCCCAGTGATACTACCTTAAAAAACGACCTCGGCGTAGGATACCTCTTGATGGGAGACAACGACAGTGCCAAGAAGGTGTACGAAGAGGTAAGCACCGGTGTTTTATGAGCTGCACAAGTCCAAGTGCTGACTGAAAATGACATGTGATATGCACTGTGCTTTGTCCTTTTTCTCTGGAATGAAACAGCATGTGAGTTATTATGACTAACATTCTGGACTTGGCTTTTCCATTCCTTTTTCTTTCCTTTACTTCCTGTTGGAGCCAGAAAGTCACATCTAGCACAGACTTGCCTCAGACTCATGGTAATCTTCCTGCTTTAACCTTTCAACTGCCACCACAACCAATTTTTCTTGTTTTATTTTTCTTTATTGGCATACCTCCATTGTACAGTGTGATGGGTTCCATAAAGACTATTCGTGTGTGTGTGTGTGTGTGTGTGTGTGTGTGTGTGTGTGTGTATGTATGTATGTCTGTGTGTGTGTATGTGTGTGTGTGCGCATGTGTGTGTGTGTGTGTGTATACATACACCATATTCACCCCTGTATCTTGATTGGAATGATTTAAATTTTAGTTAATTTTTATTTAAGTTTCATTTTTATCAGTCTGTATAGTCAGCTTTCTAAGGGGTTTTGTTGTGATAGGAAAAAGGATGCGGTTAATAAATGTAAATAATATACTATTTCCAAGTTCTGCAGTATGAGGCTCTCAGGCAAAAGTCATAGATTATACCATTGATATTCCTATCCTCTGGCCGAGATGGCTTTCAAAGGATTTCTACATTATAGTGGACCTTTTCATAGATAAGCTCTAAGTCACAAGTAACTATAAAATCTAGAAAACTGGTTCCTTTAGGCAACAAGGGAATTTATTTGGTGTAAAGCAAACAGTATGTCGATTTCACTTTGAAGCGGGAGAAAGCTAACAGCTCTGTAAAACAAAGACAGACGAGGATCCTTGTTCTTCAACTTGAGCCTCTGGATCAATGGTTTCCAAGCTGCTGCCTTTATGTTAAATGCTACTTCAGTGAGCTAGGTGTGTAACAGAAGGGTCTCTTCTGTGTTGGAAAAAGGTCAACAGCAGCAGCCTCCCCCTCGGTCTGCTCACAAAGAGGTACGTGCCTCTATTGTGTGTAATTGTAAAGTCATTGAATTTTGAATCTATTGTCTTTCTTCCCTTTTCATAATTTTGATTGTTTTTGACAGAGCAGAAGTTTGGCCTTGGCTTTTCATGACATCATTAATACTTGCGCGGTTGACTGAGACTACAGCATTGCAAATGTGTGTTTTCTAGAAAAGGCCTGCACCAGGCCATCACATAGTTCCATATGGAACATATTGTCTGCTAACATACCCCGTGTCCCCTGTCCTGCAGAGTTTGGTTAAAAGAAACCTCATGTGTCACTGTGATTCAGGATTATGTGGATATAAAAACGAACAAATCATCTGAGACACAAGACAGAATCCAGTGATCTTCCTACTTGTCTGTCCCCTCCTTCCCATACTCCCTCCGTTTTTCTCCTTGTAAAATTCATTCTTGTTTCTCAACTCTCTCTTTTCCTTCTTTCCAGTATCCTTCTCTCAGCCCCATTTCAGTCTAAGGAGCCCAGTGAAGTACATCCTAAGAGCCAAGCACAAGCAAGGTCAACACATACTGACCAGCGTCTGACTGAGTTTCCCTCTCCCACCTTCTAAGAATCTTCCTTGAATACACTCATCCCGTCCACCTGACACTAACTCTCAGAAATGGGGAATTTTTTTTTTTTAACCTTGAAAACCAATATTATGTTGTGGGTGTTTATTCACCTAGGACCACATTCTTACTTGGTTGAGCATACTAGGATGCAAAAAGCTCCAGATATTGCCCTATCACACAACTGATTGGTTTTCTTTTAAAAGAAGCATTCATATACTGAAAGTAATATGCGATGTTCCTCTGGCTTTGCTTCTTACTTCTGAGCTAATGAGCTGTGGCTAATGGATACTCTTCCCCTAACCAAAGTCTGGCCTGGTGTGTTTATCTCTTTTTTCCAAGGTCATTTCAGAAACGAATATGAGGGCTACATGTTTTTCTTCACATTGATTTTTGAATACATATGTGAAAATTATTGTGAAATCCTATTTTTAGTTTTGGTTTTTGTTATTGTTGTTGTTGTTTATTTGTTTTCTGTTCTTGTTTTCAGTCCAGAGACTAGCATTACAGAGGTTAGGTAGAGGCTGCTCACATCTGTAATTTTTGAAGACTCCTCCTACATCTCCTTCCCAAGATTCTTTCACCAGCTTGGGATCCCAACTTAGCATCCCAAGTTCTTTGCTACCCCACATACCTTCTACAGATGCATTACTCAGCCAGCACACATTTATTAAATGCACACACAGCATCTCAGGACCTGAGCTTATTGAAGCAACAGAGAATAGATCTTCATGTCTTCACAGAGCTTACAATCTGGGGCCAAGTCACCAGTTGTTCATTTTGTTTTCCAAATAGATCACCTTCCCAATGCTTTCAGCAGACACCTTTTGTTTGAACTGACCCAGATCCCTCTGTAGGATTGCTATCCTAAGACCTTCATGTACCCCAGGCATCACCTGACCATGGCTCTAAGCACCAAGTCTTCCAGGCCTCCCGCAGCAGTGTTCTTTAAATATCTTTTATGCTGTACCCTTCCAGGCAAAAGTGTTCAATCTGACGTTTGTAGTTGTTTGTAGATTAAAGTGTTGTCTATTCATATATGTATATATATGTGATACATACTTGATAAAAAAATACACACCCTCCAAATAAGATTGTAAGCTCAAATGAAATATTTTGAGTGTTTCTTAAATTTTACTGAACTGACAAAAATCCTTTCACTCTTAGTAAAATGTTCTTATTTCAGTCTGTTCACTGTGAAGCACTACTTATGGTTTGGTAGTATCTTTGCATCCATGATGAATACTCACATGGATGCCTAAAGATGAAGGATAGCCCTTAACACTGCAAGTTTGATATACTTCAGTGTTGCTTTGAGTCATTATTAAATGAGACGATGATTCCTGGAACACACTGTAGTTCCTGGAGCAGTCAGGTTGGTGATACAGACAAATATTGACAGCAAAGTCAGGTAACATTTACAATGTGGACAGGCTGAAAAATCAAAAGTCAGTGGCTCACATCCCAGACAAGATAGAGTATAATTTAACATTCCCTCATGCTACTCACAGTGATAACAATTTAGACCATGGATTCTTTTGTTGTTGGACTCTGCATCTGATCCCATCAGTTGCTGGATGAAGTCTCTCTGATGTTTCTGATGATTATGCAGGCTTCTGTCTCAGCACATTATGCAGAAATGACATAGGTTTTATGGCTGGGTAGAAATGTCAGAGATTTTATGGCTGGGTAGGTGTCTCAATCCCTCTACTGGAGGCCTTGCCTTGTTACAGAGTATGACAAGTTCAACTCTGTGTCCTCCATTACTAGGACTCTTCACTAATGTCACCCTGTAGATTGCATGGACTTTTCATTGTAGTAGGGTTTTACCTATCTCCCAAATGCCACCCCTCCAATTCTAGTCGTCTCTTCCAGTATTCCCTCCCTCTGTGCCCACACCCACACTTGATTCTTTCTGTTCCCATCTCAATTAGCCCCAAGTCTACTCAAGGAAACAATTCTATTTTCCTTTCCCAGGAAGGTCCTTGCATTGCACCTTAAGCTCTCCTTGTTATTTAGCCTCTCTGGGTCTGTAGACTGTAACACGCTTAGCTACAGCTAATATCAACTTAAGTGAGTACATACTGTGTTTGTCTTTCTGAGTCTAAATTACCTCACTCAGGATTTCTTCTAGTTCTATCCATTTAGCTGCAAATTTCATGGTGTCATTGTTTTAACAGGTTAGTAATACCCCATTGTGTAAATGTACCACATTTTTTAAAAAATTCATTATTCAATTGTGGGATATCTTGGTTGTTTCCAGTTTCTGGCTATTAGGTATAAAGCTGCTATGAATATAATTGAGCAAGTGCCCTTGTAGTGGGTGGAGCAACCTCTAGATATGTACCCAGGAATGGTATGGCTAAGTCTGGAGGCAGATTAATTCCCAAGTGTTTGAGGCACTGCCATATTGATTTCCAAAGTGGCTGTACAAGTTTTCACTTCCACCAGCAATGGAGGAATGTTCCCCTTGTTCAACATCCTTGCCAGCGTGAGTTGTTAATTGTGTGTTTTATCTTAGGCATTTTGACAGGTATAAGATGGAATCTCCAAGTTGTTTGTTTTGCATTTAATAAGTTTGGGTATGTTGGGGGTTCATTGTCATTGAATTCTGGGAAGTTTTAAATTTCCTTCATTTCTGCCTTGACCCAGTAGTTACTCTGTATAGAGTTGCTCAGTTTCCATGAGTTTAGATACTTTCTGTTGTTTTTGTCATTTTTGAAATACAGCTTTAATCGATTGTGGATTGATAGGATGCAGGGAGTTAGTTCAATTTTCTTGTATTTATTGAGACTTGCTTTGTGATGGCGTATGTGGTCGATTTTGGAGAATGTTCCATGAGGTGCTGAGGAGAAGATACAGTCTTTTGTGTTTGGGTGAATTGTTTTGTAGATTAGATCCATTTCATTCATAACATCTGTTAGCTCCATTATTTCTCTGTTTAGCTTATAGCTGGATGACCTGTCCATTGATGAGAGTGGGGTATTGAAGTTGGGTATCAGTGTGTGAAGGTTGATGTGTAATTTAAGCTTTAGTAATGTTTCTTTTACAGATGTGGGCACCCTTGCATTTGGGTGTAGATGTTGAGAATTGAGATGTCATCTTGGTGGATTTTTCCTTTAATGCATATGGAGTGTCCTTCCCTATCTCTTTTGATTAACTTTGGTTTGAAGTCTGTTTTGCTAGATACTAGAATAATAGATACACCAGCTTTCCTCTTGGGTCCATTTGCTTGGAAAATTTCTCTCTAACTTTTTACTCTGAGGCAGTGTCTATCTTTGATGTTGAGATGTGTTTCTTGTAAGCAGCAGAGGATGAATCTTTTTTTCATATCCATTCTGTTTTTAATAGAGAATTGAGTTCACTGATATTGAGAGATATCAATGACTAATGGTTGTTAATTCCTGTTATTTTGTTGTAGATGTTGATAGTGAAGTGTGTCTGTATGTTTGTGTGTGTGTGTGTGTGTGTGTGTGTGTGTGTGTGTGTGCGTGCCTGCCTGCATGCGTTTCCTACTTTTGGTTATACCAGTATAAGATCATTTATTGATGATTTATTGCCAGTGTTTTTATGTAGTTAACTGCCTTTTATTAGGATTTTCCTTCTAGTACCTTTTGTAGGGCTGGATTTATAAATAGATATTCTTTAAATTTGACTTTATCATGCAATGTTTTGTTTTCTTACTGGTGATTGTTAAGTTTTACTGGATATAGTACTCTGGGCTGGCATCAGTAGTTTCTTAGAGACTGTAAGACATCTGCCCAGGACCTTCTGGCTTTTAGTGTCACCATTGCAAAGTTCGATATAACTCTAACTGGTCTGCCTTTATATGTTATTTGACCTTTTTCTCTTGCAGCTTTTTAATATTCTTTCTTTGTTCTCTGTGTTTAGTGTTTTGATTCTTATGTGGCCAGGGAACTTTCTTTTCTGGTCCAATCTATTTGGTGTTCTGTAAGCTTCTTGTACCTTTATAGATATGCCCTTCTTTAGATTTGGAAATTTTTTTTGTATGATTTTGTTAAAAATATTTTCTGGGCCTTTTAACTGGGAATCTTCTTCCTCTATTTCTAATTTTTTTGTTTTTATTTATTTATTTATTTATTTATTATTTATTTATTTATTGGTTTTTTGAGACAGGATTTCTCTGCGTAGCCCTGGCTGTCCTGCAACTCACTCTGTAGACCAGACTGGCCTCGAACTCAGAAATCTGCTGCCTCTGCCTCCCAAGTGCTGGGATTAAAGGCGTGCACCACCATCACCCGGCTTTATTTCTATTATTCTTAAATTTTGTCTTTTCATACTATCCAAGATTTCTGTATGTTTTGTGTTAGAAACTTTTTAGGTTTAACATTTTCTTTGCCTGACCTATTTCTTCTATTGTATCTTCAACAGCTGAGAGTCTCTCTTCCATATCTCATACTCTATTAGTGATATCTGTATCTATAGTTCTTGTTTACTTACCTAGATTTTACATTTCCAGAATTCTCTCAGTTTGTGTTTTCTTAGTTGCTTCTAATTTTTTTGTCTTTTCCTCAATTTCCTTTAAAGATTTATTAATTTCCCTTTTAAGAACCTCTATCATCTTCATAAAGTTAGTTTTAACCTTTTCTTGTGTTTTAACTCTGTTGAAATATTCAAGGCTTGCTGTAGTGGAATGGCTGGGCTCTGGTAGTGACATACCACTCTGTCTGTTGTTGGTTGTGTTTTTACACTGATGTTAAGACATCTGTATTTGGGGTCATTATAGGTCTAGGTATCAATTTCTAAATTTGTCTTTGTTAGATAGATGTTTTCTTACTTGGTTTTTGTTTCCTCTCTGATCTTCTCACTGGAATGGCCTGTGGTTGAGTAGAAGACTTCTGCTCATATTAAGAGCTGGATTTCTAATGGCATCAATGGCCTTGTTCCAGCATGGGGTTTCCTCCCAAGTTGGGGGCTGGAATTCTAGTGATGTGTGTGACCTCTGACCTGACTGGAGGTCCTCTGGGGTTCAGGAGGTGGGTCTGGCTTCTGGTAGGGTAGGGGACCTATGTCAGAGGTATGACCAGAAATTTAGTGATGGTGGGGGACAGTTGGAGTAATGCTAGGCAGGTGCTAGCGGGGTGCAGGTGCAGTCTTACATGGGGTTCAGGATGCTGATCTAACCTCTGATGGGGTAGGATGGTTCCAAAAGACATGTGGGTTGGGATATGGTGACTATAAAACATGGATTCTTTATTTCTGGAATTTTCCATTCAATATTTTGGGTCATAACTAACTGTGGAAAATGAAGTTTTGGATAAAGGAAATAGGTTATGTTTTAAAATTCTTGAAATGTACCTTGAATGTGTTTTTACTGCAGGTAAAAATGTATATGTAATGACTAGATAGATAATTAGATAGATAGATAGATAGATAGATAGATAGATAGATAGATAGATAGTAGGTAAATACAAAGACTCTTTAATAACATTTTACACTCAGTGTGGGTTTCTTGTAAACCCACTTGTGTCTTTGTGTGTTGATTTGTTAAACCTATAGATTCACTGCACATATCTACAAATTTCAAAATTGTGGTGCCTACATTTAAAGAAACAGGTGAGGACAGCACTGTCAGCCTGAGCCCTGCCCATCCTCCTGTACTAGACAGGATTCCTGACTGTCCACCTACAAATGAGCCAAATGAGCCTTTTCTTAGTAAGTGCATTTCAGAGCAGAAGTGGTTGCAATTTCTTCTCCCTAGAAGAGGGCATTGGATCCCTCAGGGATGACGTTAACTACAGACATTTTAGAGATTTCCAGTGTACTTTTCTCTTGCTGTGATAAAATACCCTGATAAAAGCAACTTAGTTAACAAATTGGGTATAGTGGAGTGAATGAGAAAGCCCCATAAGTTCATGTATTTTGACTTGCAGTTCCAAATGGAGAGAGTCCATTATGATAGGATAGCATGCCATGGTCAGAGAAAGCATTGTGGCAAGAAGCTGGTTTGACATGCTCTCATCTATACATAGGAAGCAGAGAGAGACTAGGAAGTGAGACAAGGCTGTAAACCCTCAATGCCTGTCCTCAGAGATATACTTCTTCTATCCTGCTGAAGGACTGATAACCACACCGAGGGATGAAGTATGCAAACATGTGGGCCTTTGTAGATGTTTCTCATTCAGAACACCATACCCAGACTGTTACATCAACACTAGGAACTGAACTCTGGCCTCATGATTAATCAGCAAGTGTTCTTAACCACTAAGAAATTTTTCCATCTCTGGCCCCACTAACCTTTTTCACATCTTGTCATTCTCTTTTACCTTGAATGTCTTTCACCCTTTGGACCCTGCTTTCCCTTTCTCTGGTGACTCCCAGATACCTATAGGACCTTTCTTCTGATCACACTCACCGAGAGTGTGGTGGATGTTCCTCCCCTGGGGCTACTGCATGCCTCTGCTTGTTTCTGTGAGCTCTTGTGCCATCCGTGTCTGCTACAAGTGCATCTCCTGTACTGGGTTTAGAGCCCTTTGAAAGAGAAGGATATCTCGTTCCTGTTGGCATATATGGGACCTAGAGGAATTTTATGGGCTTTGAAATCCTAGAAAATGCTTACATTTGGTAGCTACTAGAGATGCTGTCTGTGACTGTAGTAGGCAGGGGTATCATTGGTGTGGTGCAGTAATTATAATGACTTGTTCGTAGCAGTTCAGGAAGAACCATGATCAACACTGATTCTGTTCAGTTCTGGAGGTTCATTCTCAGTCCATGGTCTGGTTTAGGGCCTGCCAGCTGAAGAAACAGAGCCCAAGCTTTCAGAGATTCTACTAGGAAGGAGAACCTGTCATGCACCCATCCACAGCTTTATTGCAGAGATGCTGACAGTTCCCCATCACCAAGGGATGAGCCATGAGTGAAGCAAAAGTCCCTGTAGAGCTTACATGTTAGAAAAGGAATAAAATATCCAGGTCAGATGGTGATAGGTTCTGTGTAAACACAGTCTGGATAGATAACTTGGAGGGTACCCAGAGCTGGGAGTTACATTGGTTTTCTAGTTGAGAGATAAGCAGGGGTGGAATGCACTGGAATAGTGTGGGAAGTCTTCCACACAATCCTTCTCACACAAGTAAAGGGATGACCCACTTGGATGCCGTCGGAGAGAGTGAGCCAAAGGAGTATTGTGAGGACAACAGTTTGTAGTAAGGGTGCCTTTGGCTTGTTATGAATAACAAGGAGTTCAGTGTGCCTCAGAAGGATGGCTGGAAGGGGCAAGAACAGAGCCAGACAGGTGGAGGCTGCAGAGGTGGCTCCTTGAATATAGTCTTTCTTGCTGAGTAAAATGAGGAAGGATCAGGTCTAACCCTGAATTTAAATGGTTTGTCTGGGAGTCCTGTATGGAGAATGAACAGCAGGGGTGCAAAATATCAGCCGCTGAGGGATCCTGCAGGAGGGTGTGAAGAAGAAGAGATTCAGTCCACTGCAGTAGCAGGTAGAGTATTGAGTGCTACCCTTTTAAATGGGCCTCAAATAGTCACTGAGTCCAATGTGTAGCTTCTTGTTAGATAGCTTGCTCTTCCTCTGTAAAGCTCCCATGGTAGCTGTGACTTCACTTTCCCTAATTGGCTCAGGGATAGAGAGGAGAGGTACTCAGGTATCTTCTCCCTGAAAGTACCACTCACAGCTTCTCCATCTTCTTTGTTCAAGAATTCTATTTCCTAGGGAGCTTCACAAGTCTAATGATTTTGTGTTGTTTTTCTCACTGTTCATATTTAATTTAGAGGCATTTTGCATAATTCATCTTTAAATCATAATAAATACATGTAGTGATGAACAACTGATAAGCTTATATGAAATAGCCACCTGGGTTTTTATCACAGACAGTTGGATTATTTTCATCAACTTTATTTTTTTATTGGACATTATGTTTACGTTTCAGATTTTATCCCCTTACTCCATTACGCCTCCCCACCCAGGAACCCCCTATCCCATCTCCCCTCCTCCTGCTTCTATGAGGATGTGCCCCACCTCCCCCCACTCCCACCTCTCCACCCTCAAATTCCCCCCCAGCCTTCATGGGACCAAGGATCTCCTCTCCCACCTATGCCTGACAAGGCCATCCTCCACTTCATGTACAGCTGGAGCCAGGGGTCCCTCCCTCTGTGCTCCCAGGCTGGTGGTTTAGACCCTGGGAGCTCTGGCTGGTTGGTATTGTTGCTCTCCCCATGGGGCCACAAACCCTTTCAGCTCCTTCAGTCTTCTCTCTAACTCCTCCACTGGGAACCCCTTGATCAGATCAATGGTTAGCTGAGAGCATCAGCCTCTGAATATGTCAGACTCTGGCAGACCTCTAAGGAGACACCTATATCAGGCTCTGGTCACCGTGCACTTCCTGACATCCACATCAGAGCCTATCTTGTTTACCAACTTTATATTCAGTACTTAAAAATCAATGCACTCCCAAGAACTTATTTTCATTCGTAATTTTTAAAGTTTGTTATTTCAAAATAATCCCAGACTTCCAAAATGTTATCCAAATAGGACACAAGTTATACTCTCAGGTCCCTAGCCATTCTGCATGCAGCCTCAGCACAGAGTTAAAGAATTAGCATCTGGTAGCTCACTAGGTCAATACTCAGGTTCCCATTGGTTAAGACTCCCGAGGGTTGCTCTTCAATATCCACAAGGCTCAGTTTACTAACATCTACTGGTGTGCCAAGCCTGTAACAGTTCCTCGGGTAGTTTTCACTCCCACACCTATGAAAAATGCAGGCACTTACAGCTGCCAGGTACTTGCTTATCATTCAGTATGGCTATACTTTGGTGTAGGTCAGCCTCAGGAGCAATGCTGTGTCCTCTGCAGTGATATAGGATCCATACTATGGCAGATGTTGTTTCCATGGTGAAGGCAATGCCCCTGTAATGCTGTTATAGTTGTCTTTATGATCACATACATCTGTGACAGTTTACTCAAGAGTGTTTTCATGTCCCACTGTGCCAATAACTTTAGTGACTATGGACAGATGTTTTAGTGCATGAGTAGATGCTAATATGGTGAAGCATATATGTAAGGCAGCGTGGAACAACCCTTCAGAGTCCTCTTGAGGCACAAAATTTCAGAGTGATTTTCTCTAATCACTAAACAACTTGAAGTCCTATCAATGGCCAGGTATTTGTCTGGATACGGTCATTCTCCAGCAGTAACTGCGTTCTCATTCACAGCTTTATTCAGTGAGTAAGTGTGAAAAGCATCTTGAGTTGAGAGGCCATGGGTTTGCTATGTTTAATGATAGCGGTGAGACAAGATGCTCCCACAGGGTTTGAAGCTATAACATCCTAATCCATTCTGAGTATGGCAAAACTAATTAGGATTTGTTTTGACAGTCACTTGCACGTCTCTTCTCGATCACAGTCGCTCTTTGATTTCTTTGAATTCAGGTGCTGAATCTGACACCAAACGACGGCTTCGCTAAAGTGCATTATGGCTTCATCCTGAAGGCGCAGAACAAGATAGCTGAAAGTATTCCCTACTTAAAGGTAGCTGCCATGGTCTCCTTCCCGTATACTCTCTTCCTGGAGTCCTTTGAGATCCCCTTTGGTTGTGGCTTCCGATTATGGCTTCTAATGGATTGGCATGCATCACTGAGTCTTCCTAGCCTCGGAGTGCATGCGTCACAGATTGTGCATACCTCTACCTGACTACACGTCATGGAGAAATACCAATTGCATGAGCTCCTTTGGCATCATTGCTGTCAAAATTGTCAATAGAAACCATATAAGGAAAGGTTAATTTAGGCTCTTAGTCTCTGGGAGGTATTGTGTTTCAATGTGGGGATAGCACGGCAGAGCTCGATGTGGCAGGCACACACAATGGGAGCTTGTTCATATTGTGTTCTCTGAGCACTAATGAATGACCATATATATGTTTTTTCTTCTTTCATATGTGTGTGCATGTTGTTCAGTATATATTTTATATATATATAAAAATATGTATGGTCATTGTCTTCTCTCAGAAGAAATGTGTGTGTGTGTGTGTCATGTTTATGTGTATCCACATCATGTACTTGGAGGTCAAAGGACAACTTGCAGAAACTGGCTCCCTCATAGCAATATTTGGGACCTGGAGATAAAAATCAGGTCATCAGGCTTGGCAGCAAGTGCCCTCACCCACTGAGCCACCTTGCCAGCAGCCCTAAGGTAATGGGCTTTTTCTGGGGAGGTCTCAAGGATGTAGCTTTCTGAAAAGAAGTTCTTGCTGTTAAATATTTCATGGTTTTGTCTATTTTTTTTTCTTTTCCATATTCAGTATTTTCTCTTCCATTTCTAAAACAAAAGTCTCATTGCCAGTGCTTTCATGGAAAGTGGGGAGGAACAAAGCACTTCACAATAGAAATTATTCAGTAAAAATTACCTGTCTCAAAATTCCAGTTGGTGTTGGCTTGAATCCTGTAAATTTTAGTAAGAAGTTTCATTAGCTGCCTTGTGGCACATTTGTTTAAGGTAGGAAGAAATGTCACTTACACTCAGACTGTCATCGCTTGAAACACGAGCAAAAAAGTGTTTGGGTTCACGAATAAAAAGACTGTAGGTGGCATATGGTCAGAATTGGAGAACAAAATAAATGTGAAAATACCCAGCCAGGGAAACCATCTGCAGTATTGAAATATGCTAGCTCCCACTGTGGAAGCACACAGAGTGCATGCTAATTCCTGGGCTAGTCCACTATTGGTTAATGATAACCTTATTGTTAAATTTAAGTTGGCTATCTCATTTTATGTTTACACTGTAAAATGCAAATCAACCTCATCATCTAATTTTAATAATGAGACAAAATTTTCAAAGTCTTATGTTTTCCTATGAGATACATAAGGAAAGTCTACAGAAACCAAGGAATGAGACCCCCATATGTCACCCTTCACAGATGGTAACACTGTCCTTTTCCAGGAAGGAATCGAATCTGGGGACCCTGGCACGGATGATGGCCGGTTTTATTTCCACCTGGGGGATGCCATGCAGAGAGTCGGGAACAAAGAGGTATGACTGACTGGGTTTTTGACTTTATTCCCATAGATGATAAACTAGGAAGGAATTTTGCTCCCAGGAACCAGTAAGAGCCTTGCAAACATTCTTAGCATAACTTATGAAGGCAATGTTCTTATAAGATCTATGGGATTTGGATTTTGCAGTTTGTTTTTTTCAAAGTATCAATATGTGATCTGAAAAGTGCTCTTTTGGTGTGTGTGTGTGTATGTGCGTGCATGTGTGTGTGTGTGTGTGTGTGTGTGTGTGTTTCTGAGTGTATCTATGTGTGTAGTGAAAAGTAATTGCCTTTGAAAAGTATAATTGAAATTAATACAAATTTCTCTAAAATTGTTTTAATTTTTAAGAACATTTACAGATTTATTTAATGTTTTACTTTGTAATTTTTGCAGTAGTCATTTTTAGAACCGTCTATTTGACTAATCCTTAAGCATAGTGGTCTTAATGTTTAACCATGGACTTTTCATTTTAAATTTAAGCTGACCATTTATAGCTAGGGCAGTGACAGGTACCAAGGCAAGCATGCGTGCACACATGTACTGATGCAGTACATGTGAACAAGTGAAATATCTTCCTGATCATTACCGTTTTCCTGAGTAGAGTTGTCAGCTTGTATAAACATGACATTATGAGATCGTGTACCACGAATTTCTAGCCTTTTCATGGCCCCCTTGACTTACATGCTGATAAACAATGATGCCTATCTCCTCTGTCCTATACCACTGTAGGAATTGTCCCTTAGCTGTCTTCATAGTCTGAAGATAAAAGTACCAATGTGACAGTGACCTTTTGTAACCATCACCCTTCATATGTGACATCTGAAAAACAACACAACTTCAAATTTCTAAATTTAATAGGAATATAAGACCCTCTGGGCAGCTGGAAGCTCAGAGAAACAAAATTGTGACTGCACAGTCTCCTGCAAGGAACACGAACGGAGCAGTAGAGCTTTGGATGATTGACATTTTTTTCTTTCTACCTTTCTCTTCATGTGTACTTTCCCCCTTTAACCTACCAATCATTTGACTAAAATAGAACAAGACACTAGAAGTGAAGAGGACGGGGAGGCGTTGCTGACGGGTAGTCATTATTTTGTTCCTTCCCGCTGTGAAAAGAACCTTCCTTTGATTGAGAAGGATAAGAAAATGTCTGCCACAGTATCCAACACTAGGTAAAAGTCCGTATTCAGTTTCTGTAAATATAATTGTCACTAATTAATTTGTCTTTGAACATTCCATAGTGCAGGGCAAAGACAGATAAAAGAAATCTACTTTATCTCATATCTTAGATGAAAACAGCTCTTACTTCAAGGACAATAAATTCACTACTGAACACTTGTTATGAGCCTGGTATTTAAGCCTGGGGGACTGTTCTACCAGCATAATTATCATTAATATGCAAAGAACAGCATAGTTCCTGAATTTGGAAAGTTTTTAAGGATTCATGCTTACATGGAACAGAAACAAGCCCATAGAAGCCCCATGTTAGCATAACCCAATATTAGGTGTTGAGTTTGTGTCAGAGCTTAGCCACTGGGAAGCAGTCGCCCTCTGTGCTTGCGTCTGTGGAGCTCACTGCAGGTCTGAGAGGATAGACTAGTGGAAGGCAAGCCCACAGCCTCCACCACAAAGGTTGACAAGAAAATGGATTATAGTGAATATGTCTGGAAGTATGGAAGAAAACAGAGGAATACAACCCATGGCAGCCCTGGAGCAGTCAGGATCCATAACTTGAGTCCACATTCTGTCTGCAGCTCCAGTCTCAGTCTCCACATGCAGATTCACACATCTTCAGCCTGTCTGAGGGCACTGCATGGAGCTCACATGGCAAGCTCCCTTCTCCTCTGGCCATTTTTTTTTTTTTTTTTTTTTTTTTTTAGATTGTCTCTGTTTCCTTTATTGCCAACTTCTGAATCAAAATTGGGATCAGCCTTAGCTCCTCCCTCTTCTCCTCCCTTCCTAAGGGCAAGTTCCAAGGAACAGACTTCCTAGGCTCCTTAGTAGCCCCCTTTCTTCTGGGGATGTTAATTCCAATTTGTCATCGGCCACCACATCTGTCAGTGATTGTTGTAAGAACCGAGCTGTTGCATCTTAACATTAGTTACATCTTAACATTAGTTACCTCATTCTCAAAATGTTTGTGATTCAAAATAAAAACAAAGCCCTATGTCCCTGCAGTGTCATTTATAGGTCAACACAGGTTAAGTTGCAACCCAGAGTTATACCCAAAACATACCAGCCACAGTGTACCAACACTCCAGACAGGCCAGCTCAAGCTGGGCCACTCAGGACAGACCTACTGCACAGATTTCAGATTTAAAAGCTTTCAGTGTGTGTGTGTGTGTGTGTGTGTGTGTGTGTGTGTGTCCATGTCTATGTGTGTCTGTGTAAAGAATACACAGCGATAACTTGACAAAATAAAAATGATATTGATATAAAATAAGAAGGTAGCCCAAGGCTGGGATGTAGCTCAGTTCCTAGAGTGCTTGCCTCGTGTTCCTGCCCTCAGCACCACATGAAGTAGGTGTGGCAGAACATCCCATAATACCAGCACTCAGGAAGAAAAGGCAGGAGGATCAGAAATTCAAGGTCATCTTCAGCTAACCAAGTCTGAGAGCCACCTGGGCTGCATGGCCCTGTCTCGAAAGAAAAACAAAAACAAAATGAGAAAGAAGTAAAGGTCATTTACACAAGTTTCTTATTTGACTGAATGTTCCAGAAATTTTTGTTGTCATTTTATATGTTTGTCTTTTTTTTTTTTTAAATCTAGCCTAATTTGTTAAATCTATTCTATAATATACCAGTAGGTGCAATTTTTAAATTTATGATCTACCATTGTGAGGATGTTATTTCTGATAAAAATGACAGGGGAGTGCCCATTCAAGGCTGTTGTTCAATGCATGGTGCTTACTACTGTGAGCGTCAGTACTCACAGTACTGTGAGCAGACTGTACAGACAGCGTGAGCAGGTATGGTAAGGACACACCTTGCCCAGGCACTCAGCACAGGACAGGGCAGCCCCAGATCTAAGACCCTGAAGGCTACAGCATGAGCCACACTGCTGCTGATTGGGTTGCCCTATAATTAATTCTTTTTATACACTCTTCTGTCAATATGGCTAGTCTTTCCAATGCTTTACTAATGATTCAAAAATTAATGAACTACCAGACTTAAAAAAAAAAAAGAATCATATGTTGTAATTAATGTTGTTCAGTTGAACAGCAGAAGGTCCAGGAAATAAAGTCCTAAATTCAAATTGGCTGAAACCATAATGATCAAATTATTTCAAAGATGAGTTTTCTTTCTTTCTTTTCTTCTTCTTTTTTTTTTTCCTCCGCCTGACATCAATCAGCCATTTTAACTTTCTGGGTTTTAAAGAAACTCTAGGCCCAACTTACATGGTTTTTCAAGGAAAATATATAAGAAGTATTAGCATATGTGATCTTTGAGATTTTAATGAGAAGGATAATTAAGAATTTTTTATGGTTTCAAAAGATGCTACAAAGAGAGAAAGAGCATTTAGCTGGTTTTGAGGGGCCTTGAATTCTAGTTCCAAGAATGGAGGCATTATAACTCTCAGTTTCAGCAGTTAGAGGAGGCAGAGATTCGGGCTGTTAGAAGGCTCCGATGAGGTCATTTATGTCAAAGGCCAATCGTGGAGTGTTGTGGAAAATAGGAGGACCATCAGCACACCCTTCGCTGTGCTGAGTAAGAACATTTTGCAACATGATTGTTCAATACTTGTCAAAAGTTAATAATTTTGTACATTAAAAGATGATTTTATTTACTGCCAAGTTTTTAAATAATAAAACAGAAGGAACCCAAAATTTTCTATGTTTAAATTATTACATCTGGAGTTTTACAACGAAGGTATTTAAGTGACCATTAAATCTTTTTATTGATCAAGACATATATATTTTAATCAGGTGTGATAGCACATGCCTATAATCTCACGACACAGGAAGCCAAGGCAGGAGGATTACACATTGGAGGTTATCCTGGCCTATAGAAGGGGACATTCTATATGACATGTGGAGGGCTGAACATTTTCTTTAAAATCTCTTCTCAAAAGAACAGTTGTAAGATTAGACATAGCAATGGAAGAGATGATACTCAGTGTGCCACTAAGAAAGTCTGCAATCCAAAGACAAAGGGGGTGTAGGGCAGGCAGCAAGAGAGGAGGGCCACCTAGGGGCATGTGCTGGATCTCCATTTGGACCAGCCATATGGAACAAGTACTCTGCAGAATGATAATACCCTCCCCCCAAAAAAGCTAGTCTTAGTTGCCAGTTGTATCATGAGAGCCAACGTGAAGCCATGAATGTTGTCTCTTATTGCAAAAAATATACACACTCCATGAACAAAAGTTTCCTATTAAAAAGCCTGATATACCATACAATGTCTGTCATCGTTATAACTGCCATACTATTTATTGCCAGTTCAGAATAATGTTTCCTTTTTATCTATTATGTCACCACAGGACATCAAAGTTACTAGGAAAATAAATTTACTCTTGGTTGATTTTAGCAGCCCATGTCAGTAAATAGTGAGTGTATTTGAAATTGTTTAAATCATAAGCCACTTCTTTTAGAGAAAATATAAAAATGGAACTCACAGAATGAAAGCTAAATACAAAGATGGCCTCCCTCAGTGTCTTAAGCTGTGTGTGTACGCAACAAATTACGTTTTGAATTGGCTTAGATGTGTGGAAACTAAACTAGGCAAGGCATGAATCCAGAATCCACAGAGCTAATGGCATGAGAGTGAAGATAAGTGCTAGTGTTCACTTATCCTAACGGCTTACAGGAGGAAGCTCTGTTAAACCACAGAATTTTCACCAGCTATCATCAGGTAAGGTCTTGACTTAATTATCTCAAGGTACAGATAGTCCCTGAATTAACAAATGTCATAGTTGTTTGAGACTTTTCAGCTCTATAGAGTGTGAATTCAGTCTGCATTCAATAGAAACCACACTTCAAATTTTGACTTCTTAGCTCTTCTCAGCAGACCAATATATGGCACCATACTGTCTGTGCCTCTGAGCAGTGATGGTGATCTGTGGCCCTGTCAGTCATACATCATGGTGGGGAGGGCCCTCTGCAAGAGCTTTGGTGCTGAAGAAAGATACTCTGTGCATTAGGAGGAAGTAGGTTTTCACTGTAGAGTATTTACAATGGGTCTGCATGGCGGCCAGACGACATCTCAAAGAGCATCTGTACTGGCTTGTGTGCTGTCCTCCAAGTTTGAAATAAAAATGTTTTCTGGAAAAGAAGAATATGAAGCAGCCTTTCTATTCTTTCAGGCATATAAGTGGTATGAACTTGGGCACAAGAGAGGACATTTTGCCTCTGTCTGGCAGCGTTCCCTCTACAATGTGAATGGTCTGAAGGCTCAGCCATGGTGGACCCCCAGGGAAACTGGCTACACAGAGCTAGTGAAGGTGAGCATTAACTTCCACAGCAGCCCATCCAACCTACCTCCTGCTGAAACCACAGGTGTGGAAGGAATGGTAGAGAAAAGGTATTTTATTTCTAGTAAGAGAATCTTCTTCTAACTGAAGTCTTCTGAGCCAAGCTGCCCTTGTCTGTCCATTTCTGTCTTTCAAGCACCCAATGCCAGCTCATGGTGCTCTGAGCACTCACAGAGCTTTCCTAACCCAACACTCCCAAGTCCTCGCACAGTCCTTCCCAATACAACACGGTCATCTTCATCACAGCAAAACCCTGTTCCTGGTACCAATTTCTGGCCTATTTTGCTTTCTTTGGCTATGATAAGACACTGACCAAAACCATCTTGGAGAGGAAAGGGATATTTTAGCTTATAGGTCTATCATCAAGGGAAGCCAGGGCAGGAGCTCAAGGCAGGAACCCGGGGGCAGAAACTGAAACAGAGACCACAGAGGAGTGCTGCTTGCTGCACTGCTCCTCATGGCTTGCTTGATCTGCTTTATCATACATCCCAGGACTACCTGTCCAGCCCGGGGTGGCACTCTCCATAGTCAGCTGGACCGCCTCCACAAATCATTAATCAAAATAATAATAATAATAATAATACCCTAACCAATTTGCTCATGGGCCAGTCGGAAGAAAGCAGCTCTTCAATTATTGATCCCTCTTTGTAAGTGACTCTAGCTCGAATCATTGACGTATACCCCTTGGGGTGTTAGATGACAAGGAAGGAAATTTGTGTGGACTGATAGTTCTCAGCCTTCTCAGTCTTAGTACTCTTTATGCTCTTAAAAATTATTGAGCTTTACGGGGATTTTTTTCTTTGGGTGGGAGGTGAGGGCTATTCCTTTCCACAGAATCATCATAAAGTAGAATTAAAATACCATTTCAGTTCTATGTATTAATTCTTTAAAAATTCTGTGGCATTCCAAATAATTATATGTTCATATGGAATCATCTTCATTTAGATGTAGAATTATTTTTTATATAGAATTAGAATAAAAAATATAATGAGAAGATTGAAATTATGACATGTTTATAAGATCTTCAGTGCCTGGTTTAGTAGAAGATGGCAGGAGTTTGATGTCTACTTCCTATATCCATTAGAGCACTGCTGTTACATATTACATAGCTCTTAGCAATTCCTCTATGTGCCTGAGCCCGAGGGAACATGCAAAGTGCTATATGTGTTCCTCTGGGTTATCTAGAAGATTGTTTGGACTTTTCACATACCTGGATGGTCCATAACCTCAGGTATTCCTGGACTGGACTTTGAGACCTTCTGGCCTTGAGGACACATAACAAGAAAGCAGTTATACATATTTTCTAAAAGATCGTAACAAATGAATAACAGAAACAAAGTTATTGTAACAATTTAACCGCCATAAGACATGGAAACATTTTACATCCATAGATTATATCTAAATGTAAAGATTACGTGTGATTTTGTTATCAGTTGGTGAGTTTATGTTAAATGTGTTCTTAGATTCATTAATAAAATGGGAGTGGGTATTGATTTACTAACAATTTGTTTTATATTTCAAATGGAAAAAAATGTGCGTCATTGGTCAGATAGGCTTCAGTCAGTTTGTAGAAGATGATTCATTATGGTTTTCCAATAACTATGGATCTTATATATAAGGAAAAGGATGAGGATGCTAAACCACTAATTCTAGAACCTGGATGTTGGACCTGGGGAAGCTCCATGGTTGCATGTATGTTTTAAATTAGTTACCTGTTTTTGTTTTGTTTTGGTATGATTTTTGGTTGTTTTTTAGAGACAGGGTTTCTCTGTGTAGCCCTAGATAGCCTCTGCAGACCAGGCTGCCCTTGAACTCAGAGATCCAACTGCTAGTCACATGTTTATATGAAAAAACACCTAGTAAGAACTACTAGACTTTATTGATAAATCTGATCTGCCTAGGAGGAAGAGCTGCAATAAGCTTCCAACGTACTTATGAAACAGGCCTTATTTGACTGTTGGTTTTTATTTCATATAACTGCATAGCTTATAACCATGCACTCCAGTGTTAAAGCCAGCTTCCCTTCCTCAGGCTTTAAGCACTTGGTCAGTCAGGAAACAGTCTGGCCATGCCATGTGAGGCTTTTCTTAAGAGGCCTCACGCCCGAATAGGAAGAGCACAGGAACATTTCAGTGACTCCTCATCTCTGAGTGCTTTGTTTCCTTGTCAGACTCCATCTTTGCTCAGAGCACTCACTGAGCTCTGCCAGCTCTCCTGTATCATTCATATGTCCCAGTCTCTTTGAAAGATGGGTTACCTGCTGGAGCTTTCAGGATACTTTCAAGTGACAGAAATTAAACTCAAACACTGCTTCAACAACAGGGAACATGGTTGATTGCCATAACTGAAAGCCTAGTATTAGAACAGAAGTCTGGGAGGGGATAGGGTAATTAGGAAGATGGTTTCTTGGCCTTACCCTTCCTCCTTGGTCAGCTTTGTCCTTCATGTGAGATGGCTGTCAGCAGCATTTGGAATTGAGCTGGGAAGAGTAAAACCACTATTGGGCCACCACACAAACACTAGAGACTTCTGGGAAGAGCCTTTTCTATTGGTAACATGTCAGTTGGGCACTCAGGGGTACAAGGCAGCAGGAGACACAGAGTAGCTTCCTGGCTTCCAGGAGGAGAAAGAGTACTGCTCTACCAATCTAGAATACTGATCTGTCCTTCTAGTCTGACTGAGCCACACTGAGGGGCAAGGCTTTATGAAGTTGTCCAAAATCCCCAGTAAGTACATCCAGAGGGCTTCCTCTGAACTGAGTGGCTGATCTGGGGGAGGTGGGCACCCTAACAGAGCCAGGGTACATCTGGGAAGGCAGGATACAGTTTTGGGTATCCATCTTTATTATCTATTGGCACACACTTGGACCCAAATATATTTTTTCTCTCTTTTTCATTTTTTTGTCATTAATGTTTAAAGCTATTTTCACTTTTTTGGTTTATCTGCTATTAAAACATTGACTATAGCTATACTACCAAATATAATTCTCACTCTGTGGTCCACATCCAACTATATTAACGTTATCATTCATTGTGAAGACTTGCATACCATGTAAACTCCTGTTTCCTATGCCTTTCTAACTTGGTGGTTTTAGCCACTATCCTGGTTCATTTGTGATGTTATAAGAAAATCCTACAAACAGAATGTCTTAGAGACAACACAGATCTAGTTTTCAAGATTCTGTATCTGAGAGATCTATGTTGAACATAACAATACTCGGTGTCTGGGAAGAGCTTGCTTCCTGGTTCACTGATGGCAATTCCTCACTGGGTTTTCATATAGTGGAAGAGAAAAGGCAACATTGTGTCAGTACATTACTAAAATTAGTATTCAACCGAATTAGTTTAATTAATTCAATTTATATTAAAATTGTATTAAGCCAAATTAGATTATTTTAAATAAAATGCTAACATCCAGTAAGCTATTTAAAAAGAAAAGACAGGCATTAACAAGTGTTGGGATATAGAAGGAGAAACATAAACCTTTGAGTATATCAGATATGTAGAAGAAATAGTGTAACCACTTTGGAAAACACTGTGGTTGCTCCTCAAATAGTTGAATATAAAATGAGGGCATAGCCCAGCAATTCTATTATAGTAAAATCAGGGTCCTTCAAAGTGAGTGACAAATAGACAGATATGGTGAGTATATCACCACCACGACAATTAAAAGTGATGCAGTCTTCCTATGGGGTTGCCATCCCCTTCAGCTCCTTCATTCTTTTCCCTAGCTCTTCCATTGGGGTCCCGGGCTCAGTCTGATGGTTGGCTGTGAGTATCTGCATCTGTATTAGTCAGGTGCTGGCAGAGCCTCTCAGAGGACAGCTACACCAGGCTGCTGTCAGCAAGCACTTCTTGGCATCAGCAATAGTGCGGATTTGGTGGCTGCATATGGGATGGATCCCCAGGTTGGGCAGAATCTGAATGGCCTTTCCTTCAGTCTCTGCTTCATTTTTTGTCCCTGCCTTTCCTTTGGACTGGAACAATTCTGGGTTAAAATTTTTGGGATGAGTTGGTGACCCCATCCTTCAACTAGGGACTGTGCCTATCTACTGGGGGTAGTCTCTATAGGTTCTGTCTCCACTTTGTTGAGTATTTAGGCTAAAGTCATCCCTGTTGGGTTCTTGGAGCCTCTTGCTTCCCTGGCATCTGGGACTTTCTAGTGGCTACACCCAGTTCCCCATCCCCCACTACTACATATTGCTATTCAATTTCCTGACACACTGTACTTCTTTCCTGTCCTTTCCCATACCTGATCCTGCCCCCCTTCTCTCCTCCTCTTCTCTCCCTCCCAGGTCCCTCTCTCCCTCTACCTCATATCTAACTGGATTACCCAGAGCTCCCACTAACCAAAGAGTATACATGGAGGGATCCATGGCTCCAGTTACATATGTAGCAGAGGATGGCCTTATCTGGCATCAGTGGGAGGAGAGGCCCTTGGTCCTGTGGAGGCTTGATGCCCCAGCATAAAGGAATGCTAGAACAATGAGGCAGGAGTGGGTGACTGAGTAGAGGAGCACCTTCATAGAGGTAAAGGAGAGTGGGATGGGATGTGGAGACTTTGTGGAGGGTAACCAGGAAGGGGGGTATTATTTGAAATGTAAATGAATAAAGTGATTAATAGTAAATAAATAAATAAATAAGATGAAGTCCTGACACCTAGTCCAACATAAATGAACCTTAAAAAAATCATGCTAGGTAAACAGGCTGCTCACAAGAAGAGCATGTTATAGAACTGTGTTCATATAAACTGTCTTCACCAGGCAAATCACCTGACACAGGAAATAGGTGTTTTCTGGAGTCTGAATGAATGAGACAATAGGGAATAACCTCTAATGAGAAAGAGCCTACCCCGATGCCTACTTGGGTTTTCTGTCATTCCACTAGCCATATGCACTAGACATTGGCCATGTTTCCTGTTTCAGTTTCACTATCTACAAGATACTTGTGGCATTTACCCAACCTGTGTTCTGAAGATTTCATAAGTAGGAATGCTCAATAAACATTAGTTATTGTTACTATGGTGGCTGTAATTTTAATTATGTGATTTTTGTGCATCTCTAAAAGCAACTATAAAGTTAATTTTGAAGTATCATCTGGTATTGGAATAATAATGTAATAATTAACATCCATTAAATGCTGCCTACCAGCCATCAATGTGCTGTATACTTTTATGTACTATTTCTAATCTAATCTGTATCTCAGCTCTAAAAGATTGTTACTGACATATATATGAATGAAATAAGGCTGAGAGAAGTTAAGACACTTCCCTAAGTTCCCATCTCTAATGTATTTGAACTGGGATTTTAATCTACTTGACCTTACCCTTAAATCTATGTCCTCCTTTGTGTCCTACGATGGTCTTCAGAATTGTTGACATTTGTTCTTAGGTCATGTGATCTTTTGCTAGTTAGGTATTTATTTCATAATAACATGTAACTGAGCTTCTGAGTTGCAGCACTTAATCTGATTCAAACTCAGCTTTTTTAAAGAAGGAACACAGAGCCTGGGTGCTAGTCTGAGAGTCCAGCAGCATATAATCCCAGCGTGGGCAATGTCTTGCAGCTCAGTTAGATGTGAGACTATTTTACTCTGCTACCTTAACTTGCAGAAATATTGATATCATACATGGAGTGACCTTTTCAAATGAAAACTACTTCAGGGCATTACTGTTGCTAGTAATGACTGAGTACTGAGCAATAACACGGCTCCTCACTATTCAGCTGCCAAACATACATCAAGATAGTGTTCCATTTCAAAATTCCAGATTTGACTATCCTGAGTCACCCAGTCATTGATATCTCAAAACCGAAACCTTCCAGATGTGGTGGTTGTCACATTTGACCAAAATGCTTTCAAAATAATTCCGTAGAGTCTCTCTAAGTCCCTTGAGTGACTTGCATTAACTACCCGTATGTCTTCATTCAGGGTACTCAGTGTTCAGAGACAGAGAGGGCTGTTTCCTTGCTGGTGTGGGATGAGGCTGAGGGAAATGCAGCCCTGTGTTGCTGCTGCACTTTGACTCTCACTGTGGGGCTTCTGATTCAGGAGCTCTGACACTGGGTTTATAAATCTAGATGGAAGAAGCAGAGAACAGCGGTAAGAGCGGTATTTTCTCTTTGGGTACATTTTCATTAAAGTTGGCAGGTTGTTGCATATCGTTCAGAAATATCAGAGTGCCAAATTCCTGAGAGACATTTAGCTTAAAAATTGATATAAAAATGAATTAAAAACCCTTGGTAGATTGAAGCTAGAAAGCATTACTTCTACAAGAAGAGCCATCACGAACAGAGAATCCCACTCTCTGAGATTAGCGGCTTGTTGAGATTAGCGGCTTGTTGAGATTAGCAGTTTGATCAGCGCTAGTTCACGGACACTTTAGATGTAAACACCCATGCATAGAAGTTACAGTAGCATATTCAAAACCCAGCAGCCAAGAGCAGTGAAGCTGTAGGTTAAAATGTCCCCCTTTCACCCCCCCAAACACACACACACACACACACACACACACACACACACCACACACACACACACACACACACACACACACTCACTCACCTCCTTGCATTCAGCACTAGAAAAGAAAAAACCCTTGCATTCCTCTCTGAGCTTCAGCAAACAGCATGTGGGAGAAGTTTGTCTTTCTTCCCAGTGTGGCTTTATTTCGGTTGGAGAAGTTCCCAGGAGCACTGTGCCAGTGGAGTGCACAGGAATTAGACTAGAACTCCGTCCTGTTCCATTGGACGCTGCTCTTTTTAAGAGCTCCATCGTGGATGAATGGCCTCACCTGGGCGGGACGAGGAATTACCCAGTAATTATTATGTTAGGGCTCCCACATTTCTCTCTCTCTCTCTCTCTGATCAAATATTTGAATGGTCTCAAGGAACTTGAACTTGCGGGGGAAAAAATGTCAGATTTAGTGTGGAATTAAGCCACAAATTAAGAGGATTAGCAGTTTTACAGAAAAGTGAGGGCAGAGCTGTGAAGAAACAACAAAAGCAATTCCTTGAGATTTGCATACTAGTGTAATCTTACAGTTTTAAGGCACACTTCTAACTTTTTGGACCATGGTGTGATATCTTCATAGAAAATGGCGATAGAACAAAGATGAGGTGAATGACTGAGAGCCATGTGCTTAAAGGTGAGCCTTGTAGGAGGAGCCCTTCCCCCACACCCCCGCCCCCCATTAGAGGCAGAGAAATGTTTGCTCTCTGCTCTGGCACTCTGGAGAAATGACTTGGCATTCAGCCAAGACTGTTTTATCTCTAAATTTAAATATCTACACCAGTTCCTCCTCTCTTGCAAGGTTTTGTTCAGACTCAAAACACAAAACAAGGAAACCCACCACCTAGGTTATCCCTGGGTGCAGATTAGATGCCAGCTCTGTCTTGTATAGCAAAAGGCCTGCCTGTAAAAGTCACAGAGGACTAGAGTCAACCACAGCTTCTAATACCCCAACTGAAGCGCCAACTAACAGTGAGAGGCAGAGAGATTTAATCTACACTCATTTCATTGGAAAAAGAACAGAAAAAGTGTCTGGGGTTTCCAGGTTTATCCTTGGAGTCCTGACATGAGCTTAGGTAGACTCTTCTTGAGTGACTGTCATACTTATATGCAAAGCTAAGGGTGGCCCAGTGTAAAGCAGACTCCCTCCCTGCCTTTCATCCTGCCTTGGGTTACCTCATAGGCCCAAGTGAGGAATGTTTTCTTTTAAGCTAAAACTGCTTCTAAGAACCTCCTTTAAGATCATCATATTTAAACCAAATCTGGGAAAGAACAAAATACTGCATCACCTTTGAGTTATTTTAAGCCAAAAGGCAACTTTTCTTTCACAAAGTAAAGTGAGTTTTCAATATTTGTCAACATGGGGGGAAAAATGGCTTTATTGCCAGCTCTTTTGCAGAACACACAGTGCAGCATTTGATATTTCAGAATGATTGTCTATGGTTCATATTCTATTTTAGGCTTAAAAAAATCTGTGGCTTGATATACATATGTACAGATCAATATCTTCAATGTACATATATGCCTATGCATATGTTCTTGTGTCTCATTTACCTTTGAAATCCCTGAAGTCTTCAGCTGGGGATATTATGTCAACTACAAAGGCCCCAAAACTAAAACTCCTCAGCAATATAGCTGTGACCCTAAGGCCTACAAGAGCCTGCCTGGCAAACTAGCCATACTAAAATAACCAATTAAGGAAAACACCTCAATATAAAGTAGGCTTGCAGAAGGCCACACTCCTGTGTTCAGCGAAGTCTAGGAAATTTGGCAGTGACTTCTATAATGTTAGCCTAAGTGGCAGTGATCTGATTCATAAATAACATGTTTCCTGGGTTTTGTCTATAGTTCTAACTTAACCAGAAAAAGCCAAGAAGGCACTTCTAACTTAGCCCCAGCAGACCCTCCTTGTCAGATCTTCCATCGTCTTCCCTTGACTCGCCACCCCCACCTGCACCCCACCTAAAAGAGGCTGGCTAAGCCCAACTCCCTCCAAGCTCAGAATAAATGGCTTCTGCTGTTTTTATTTGACTGGTCTTGTTTTATTTTCACAATAAGAAATGATAGCTATTTTCTTTCATCTTTATATTCAAGCTTAGAAAAACAGAGCTGGTCACAATGCATTAGGGCTAGTGAGAAATTGTTCCTTTGATCTGCAGAAGTTTTATTAAAATTACTGCACAGAGAATTTGCTCGGAGACTCTATAGTTGCTGTGGCCTGAGCTCTGTTCTACTATTTCAGCTGTGCCCTGTCCCCACCAAGACGGGCCAGTGCTCCCGTGCTGCTGCTGGTTCTAAAGCCTGGCATATCACTGCACATGGCTTATCTTGCCAAGGTTTAGGACAACTGATTTTATCTCTAAAAAGGTATATAACTCCTTAAATAAGATAAAATGATCACCATTGCTAAAACAAGATCTAGAATTCCTAATATAAATCGTAAACCATATTCCTAGGAAGTTAAGTAAGATGGAGTATGTATATGAATGCACTGTGGAGATCGGTTCATTCTAATTCCAGGTACTTGTGCCTATGCATTCCTTTAACACATCTTGTTTTTAAATTTATGACTGGATTGTCTAAAGGTACCTGACATCACTAGAACTTTCTCAAATGCCTCTCTGCAATCTCAGTTTGTTTGTTTTTTCCAATTACTAATCACCAGTCGCCTACCCAGAGCATCTCACTTAGATTATTCTGAGTCCTCTGAGTGCTTGTATTATATTTCTCTACAGAATAAAAACACAACTCTTTTGTTTCTTTTAGAGGGGATCTCACTATGTAGATTAGTCTGGCCTGGAACTCAGACATATTCCTGCTTCTTCCTTTGCAGTCGTGGGGACGTCGTGTGCGTCAACACACACTACAAAATATACTTTTTCTCCCCCTTCTCCATTACTTTTATTTGTATGAATTTACTCATCTTCTTGTTGATGAAGAATTATTTAGAACCTCAAATCTACTGTTTATTTTCTTAGCTAGAGCAAGTTCTTACTTAAACATGTTTTACTGAGATGGCTGAATTATCTCTCTCTCCCCAATTCATGTCTTGAAGTGCCAACCAATAGTAGCTCATAATGTAATGATAATGGAAGGTAGGACCTTTACAAAGGTGAGTAAATTAAAGGCAGGCCACTGAGGAGGACCCTGACCCAGTCTACCTTGAGAGCTTCTCAGAGCATGGGATTTAAATTCATAGAACCCCAAAGTGCACCCCTTCAGAAGACAGGCCATGTGAGGCCCCAGTGAGAAAACAGAATAGAAAGTTTCCAGGTGGCTCTTCAAAAGGTCGTTAGTGTTAATTGCCCCTCCCTATACCCCTCTCAGAGACTTTTGAAGGAAGCTTTTAAAATGAGGAACCTGGGGTAATTGATAAGTAACTTAAATAACCTACCCAGAATCACATGAATGATAGGGGGCAGAATTAAATGTGCAAAGTAAACCATCTATCTGAGAAACAGAAGGAGAGGGAGGGAAAGGAAGGGAATAGGAGAGGAAAAGGACAAAAAAGAGGGAGAAGGAGGAGGAGGTGATGGTGAAGGAGGAGGAGGAGGAGGAGGAGGAGGAGGTGGTGGTGGTGGTGGTGGTGGTGGTGGTGGTGGTGGTGGTGGTGAAGGAGGAAGAGGAGGAGGAGAAGGAGGAGGAGGAAGTCTAAAGAGCATTGGGTGACCAAGAGTAACAGTAAAACAGCTTAAGGCAGGAATGATTTAAGGTTATAAAAAAGACATTGGTCTTAGTGATGATTTCCCGGCATGACATAAAAAAATCACAAACCCCCAAAAGAAAAAGTAGACCAGTAGGGTTACATTAAACTTCTGCACGTGGGCGCAATCAATAAAGTGAAAAGGTGACCTACAGAATTCGAGAACATACTTGCAAAGTAAATGTATAATTAAGATTTCTCGTCTAAAATATATGAGGGCATGTGCACCTCAAAGGCAAATATTCTGACTTAAAATGTCTAGGACAGTTTTCTAAAGAATGTGAACAAATCATCTAAGGGTGTGTGAAAAGTGGTCACACCATTAGTCAAGGAAATCCAAATCAAAACCATGGTGAGATGTCATATCACGCCTGATAAAAAGAAGGAAGTGTTGACAAGGATGTGGAGGAAAGAATGCTCCCAGGCACCAGTGGTGGGAATATAAATTATACAGCCATCATGCAGAAATCTTCACTAAACAATTAGTAGCACTATAATTTCATTCAGCAATCATGCTTTTGTTCATACATACATATATACATACATATATACATACATACATACATACATACATACATATATACATATATCCTTACAAAGGCAAGTAAATTAAAATATGAAATATTATATATAAGATGTATATATAATCAATCTATAATTATATAATATAACATATAATACATATAATATATATCCAGGGAAAATGACATCAAATTTTGAGCCCCCAACTCCTACCCTAATCCATTGCAACATTATTCATAATATTCCAACATATGACAATACACAGTGTACTTACCAGCAGGTACGTGGATAAAGAATGTGGTACATAATATTCCAAGGAGGATACTACTTGGCCGTTAGAAAAGGAGCCATTTTCATTTGCAAGAACATCTGATCCTGAAGGATATATAAGTCAGACATAGAAAAGTAAACTCTGTATGATATTACTTGTATGTGAAATCTGACAAAGTTAGAGTAGCCAAGAATGGCACGGTGGTTGTCAGCTGAAGTGTGGAAAGAATAGGGGATGTTGGCCTGGATGGCACAGACTGAGTTACAAGAGGAGCGCCTTGATGGCTATATCATGCAGCATGGTGATGATGGATGTGGTCATGAATTTGAGTGTAGACATCATAGTCTTCACAAAATACACAAATAAGCACTGTCATATTGTACACCCCAAGTCTACTTGGGCTTTGCTGATTCAATACTGCAAGATAAAGGTGAGATTCTAATGTTGGCTAAAAAGAAAAACTGTAGAAAGAAATGATTAGTTGCCTTGCAAAAGTGCTAAAGAAACATTTATTGTACATCGTCTAAGCTTTGATCGAGGGTAAGCAGAATCTCAATATTTTGAGACATGTCATTTTACCAGTGGTATGTTCTCTCAAGTACAGTAGTCTGGGAATAATGGGCTGCCCAGTACTAGGTCCAGGTCAAGCAAGGTCACAGAGCCCAGATAGTAGCAGGTGTGGAAAGCCCCCTGCAGGTGGCTTGTGGGATTATTACCTTGGAGAAGGAGAAACAAATTCTAAAAAGATTTTTTTTAATGAAGTATAGAATTCTGCACCCAAAATGCCTGGTGATAGAAGTGTTTCAGAGTTGCCTTTTAGGGGTTATTATAAAGAGATATCTTGGGGATAGGAGCCTCTAGTAGCACAAGGTTCATTTCTGTCTTAGATGCACTTTGTAGCCATGGGCTGGAAGTAGCTTTATATGCTATTCTGCATAATTTTACACATGAAACAAAATTTTGTGATACGTTATTTTCTACCTGTCAAGTTCCTAAAGCCCCTGGCTGTAAAGCGTTTGGGTTTTAGGTGTTTGGAGTAGGCACACTCCACCTGTGGCATCAAGCCGTCCTATAGTAACTTCTTTTCATAGGCAGTAAAGACCTTGGCTACATGCATTAGAAAACTAAGCTGCCAACGGGGGCAGAATGTCTACCAGCTATGCAAGAAATGAATGCAGTATGATCTTACAACTCAAGCATGAGTGATACTTCAGTGTCATAATATTATAAAATCTGAATGTGAATTTACACAGATATGTGATGGATTTGTGAAGTTAATGATCACCAAGATGGAAAAGAGAAAGCCATCAAATTTTGCTAACCATTCCTCATAGGTGAGTGATGAGACCTCCCAGAGTCATTAATATGGTTAAAAGATATTTCCATCAAAACGTACGGGGTTGTGCTTGGTGTACACCTGAGTTTCCCTTTGTGTACCCCAGGCTTACCAGTGTCATCTTATGGTTCACTTAGTTCTGACACTTGTCATGAGTGGGATCTATCTTTGAGTTGCTTTCTCTGGATGACACAGAACAGGCTGTCTGTGCACAGGGCATACCTTCTCCTGGCAGGTACCTGAGCATGTCCGTGTGAACTACTGTTCATGGGAGCCTGTGAGAACCCCAACTTGTGGGAGATCTGGGGGCAATCAGGCTAATGCCCACCACAGTATATAGTCTCTGAGCCAAGGTATGGCCTTCTTTCTTTCCGTGGGTACCTTAGGAATGGTTGAGGAGAAGACAGAAGAGTGGCTTTCTGTTGCTAGCTTTGCTGGCCATAGGCCTGTGGGCTGTGGGCTTAATAACCACTCCAAGAGTCATTTTGTGTTTCCTTAGGAGAAAAGCTACCCCCTAGAGCAACAGTGGAGATCCTTCCAGTCATCCATTTCTACGACAGAGTATTGAACTCAAAAGAGAAATAAAAAGTTGATGTTTTACTACGGAAATAAATAGAAATCTCTGTAGCTCTTGGTTAGTCATAATAGTCTACAAAGGAACACAACCAAAAGAATATGCATAAGCTTATAGCGTGATTTATTAGACAACCAGTGCCTGGTTAGTTTCAGAGTGCCTGTCTGCAGGCTGGAGGGCCGAGAAAAGCTATAGCTGCTGCTGCTTAGTGCTAGAAGCTGGAAAAGCAGAAAGATACAGATGTGGTGGGAGGCTGTGGGTCTAAGTCCTATGTCAATTTGCTAGGGAAATAAATTCAAAGGCCGGAGTCTGATTTCTTCTGACAGTGGTAGCAGCAGAAAGTTTCAGATGCTAAAGGGAGGATAGTTTCAGAAAGAAAGGAAGGAAGGAAGGAAGGAAGGAAGGAAGGAAGGAAGGAAGGAAGGAGAGAGAGAGAGAGAGAGAGAGAGAGAGAGAGAGAGAGAGAGAGAGGTGTGAAAAAACTTATTACCACCATGGAAAAGCACCTTGGCAACAGTTCCAGGGAGACTGAAGGTGAAGGGTGCAGGACTGACATTTTATATAAAAAGACAGCCTGTTCTTAAGTAGAAAATTTAAATTATATTGAGTGATGCAATCACTTTAACATTTTCTCCTAGGACTTTGTGCCCTATTTTAGTAACAATAAGATCAGCTGTTCCTAATGATGCCCTTAAAATCAGCTTTCAAAAGAAATAAAAGGGATTTCGAGAAGACTGGGGGTGGGGGAAGGAAAAGCTTGCCCTTATAAGGCTCCGATAACCTCATTTGGAAAGTAATTTCATGTGTTAGAGAGGTAATTCTCTCCTTGTCTGTGTGAGAGACTCACAAGAATCTAACAGATCTATCTAGCAACTTGACCAAGCTACAATACCACCGAGTACTGTGGCAATTTCGGAGCATTCAGGATGCGCTCACTGCAAAGTCCTGGGTGCACTTTTTCCTCTTCTCATAATCTTGAAACCTTAACAAAATCATCCAATTCTCTCACTCTGGGGACCTGGCATAGCAAGGACTTCCAAGCTTCCCTTTATTGAAATGTGCTCTTGAACTTACTAGCTATAGACTGACAGCTTGAGATGAGTAAATAGGCAAGGACTATGGTTGAGCTCTCCCCACAGGAGGAGGAAGCACACAGGTTGCAAGGAAAGTGATGATGGGTTTCACAGAAACAGAATTACCAAAGCATTCTCTACTCAAAATCCTGTGTTTTCACATGATACAAAAATGTCCCCTGGTTTTAAAAGCAAAGATGACAAATCTAGCCCTATAAGACCTTAATTGGCCGTATATGTGATTCCGGAATTGGGGAGCAATCTGCATCCAATTTCTCAAGACTCTTTACCCTAGGAGCAGATTATATTTATAGTCAGAGAAAGGGGAGTGGATTTCAAATATAAATATAGAGAGAGGAAAGGCAACGGAGCCATGTTGGTTGCAGCTTGGGTCTGTCCTATTCAACTTTGGTTTAACAGTTGGCATCTAGTAATTGGCTGAGATTCACCTACTTGCTCCCAGAATAGGTTACAACCTGGATACATATCAAGTTTCAGTGCACACTATATGCGGAAATGCTTGAGGAAATATGAAATTACGTATGAGGTAGCAGCTTCATGCTAGGTTGGTATAGTCCCCACACAAACCTGTGCAGCCATTCTGATTTAATCAGGTTTTGTTTTTCCTACATTAAAACATGAGTCCATGGAACATAGGTTGATCAAAACAAAACAACAAGAACACTTTCATTCTATCCAGTGCCTCTTTTTACTCCAAGATAGAATGCTGTTCACAAGGCAGCTCACTTTCAGAAAGCTCTCACTGTTTCCATGGTGTCATTTAAATGCCGCTATTGTGCTGTTACTTCCGGTGCCCCACTTCTATTACGTTACGCCATGTGCTGTGCCTGATCCCTGATTTATGTTGAAATCCAGGTAGTGCAGTTCTGCTCTGATCTCTTGTTCTCTGTTGTTCCAGACACTTTTCTGGGAGTACAGAACAACAGGGTTTCCGTTCTCAAACCCCAGTTTCACTCTGTACCTCCTTGATGCTCTGTAGACTCACCCTGCCTGCTTCTACCCATTGCTCCCACAAGCATTTCAGCCCCACACCACAGTGCGATGGGACAAGAGCCAGCATCATCAGTCACCAAATCTGCCAACATCAAGCCTTGGCTCAGGCTAAAGCAGCCTTATAAATAATAAGTCAAGGACATGTTTGTTTCACTGAATTCTAAACATTTTTTTCCTTTTGTTATTAACTTTATCCTGCTCCAGTGGCTGGTTTCCCAAAACCTTTGAAGTTTAACTACTGTTTATCTTCTTGGAACAGTGTCACAGTAAGGAACACTATTGAAATTAAATCTGTGATCTGTATTCCAGTGTGGATGCTGGCATCATGTGGAACTTGGTCATTATACCATTAGCAAGACCATGGTTGTTGTTAGATTGGAGGGGAAGGGAGGAGAAAGAGAATGGGGAGAAGGAGGGAGAGAGAGGAAGAGAAAGGAACAGAGATAGAGAGACAGAGACAGACAGAGCGACAGATAGACAAAGGAAGAGGATGAAAATAAAGGGAGAAACTTAAAGCTTGTCATAATAAAAATAATTATAGTGAGAAAGGTTTTTATAGTTTATATGAATAAGTTTATTTTTTCATTTTTATTTTAAGTATACATGTTCTCTGCCTGAATGCATGTGTACCATATGTCTGCTTGATGTCCACAGAGGGCATGAGAAAATCCTGGAGCTGGACAGTTGTGAGCCACCTTATAGGTTCATGGAACCAAACCCTGGTCCTCTGCAAGAGTAGCTAGCAAGAACTCTTAACCAATAATGAGCTGCCTTCCGATATGAGTTTTCTCCTTCCCTCTCTCCATCCCTCCTTCCCTGGCCCCTTCTCTCATTATACTTGAGAAGAGGTTCCAAAGAAACTAAAATAAACATCTAAATGAAAGCAAGAATTTTTCTTTCTTTTTTATTTTTTTATTTTCCTTTTAGTCAAGATGGGTTTTTTTGTTTGTTTGTTTGTTTTTATTGGTTATTTTATTTAGTTACATTTTGAATGTTGTCTCCCTTTCAGGTCTCCCCTCCACAAACCCCCATCCCATCACCCCTCTCCTTTGTTGCTAAGAGGGTGCTCACCCGCCCACCCACTCCTGCCTCACTGCTCTAGCATCCCCCTACACTGGGCCATCAAGCCTCCACAGGACCAAGGGTCTCCCCTCCCATTGATACCAGATAAGGCCATCCTACATATGTAGCTAGAGCCATGGACCCATCCACGTATACTCTTTGGTTGGTGGTTTAGTTCTTTCTTTCTTAAACAAACAAAACAAAACAAAACAACTGAAAGTCACGCCGAGATGTTTTGCAGTATGTATTTTTCATCTCAGTGAAACTAAAATCTTCTTTGAAGTCTTTAGAGAGAAACTGGAAGTTAATCCGCGACGAAGGCCTCATGGTGATGGATAAAGCCAAGGGTCTCTTCCTGCCTGAGGATGAAAACCTTCGGGAGAAGGGCGACTGGAGCCAGTTCACACTGTGGCAGCAAGGTGAGCTCTTGGCTTCTAGATTATCTTCGTCATGCACCAACCAGATGATAAGTGAGTAGTCTTCTACTGACAGCTGCCTGTGACATAGGATATGCCCTCACTGTCTTTAAACGCGTGCATCTGTTCCTATGTATACATATGTGTATATGGATAAATATATAAGTGCTTTCAATTAAAGAGTGTGGTAGTCACTGTACCCTACAGTGTTTGAGTAACTGGAGAGCCCACCATGTCTGTCACTGTGTCAGAAGGGAGTATCTCTGAACTGTATTCACTGCTATAAAGTGCAGGTGATCCTGGGGGACAAAATGACGCCAGCATGGATGGCAGCCACCACAGAGGATAAAGTTGGTGGCGGTAGTGTTTTCTGTTATGACTGTTTTCTACTTCCACATTCGTAAGTTTCTTCTTGTTCTTTCTGTTGATCCGCAGTTGTTTTGGGAAACATTTTGGTTGAAAGGCCTTAGTAAATTTGTTACATTCTTCATTATTCTAAGCATTTAAGGTTGATGGATATGTGACTTCAGATGCTGAATCTATATTGTGTGTGATTTTTTTTTTAACTTGAGTTTTAAAAGAGACTGAATTTATGTCTTGATTTCCATTTTGAATCAAAATAATTGTGTGTGTGCATGTGTGTGTGTATGTGTCTGTGTGTGTGAAGAGAGTGTGTGTCTGTGTGTGTGTGTGTGTGTCTGTGTGTGTGAAGAGAGTGTGTGTATGTGTGTTTTGCAGGATTTAAACACACAACTTCATGTATATTAGGCAAATGATGAAATACCAAGTTTTATCTTTTGTATTCCTTTTTGTATAATCAACTTTTTTCCTTTTTATTATATTTTATTATTTAAAAAAAATTTAAATTTAAAGTATTTGGTTCTTTCCCACTCAGTACCCACCCAGCTTTAATTTCTTTCTCAAAAACCGCCCACCCAACTTTAGGTTCATTCTCAAAAACTAAACAAAAATCTCAAACCAACAAATCCTCCCAAACCAAGAGAACAAAATAAAATAACACTCCTCTTTCAGCAGCAACAAACTGTAACCACATAAAATGATACACACACACACACACACACATACCACCACCACCAACAACAACAGCAGCAGCAGCAACAACAACGATAAAAATTACAGTGAAGTCTATTATGGGTTGGTCAACTACTGAACATGAGCCCTGCCCTGGACTGGTTGATATACCCAGTGTCATTTTATTGGAAAAAAATTGAGTTTCCCTCTCACCACAGGTATAAATGACAGTTCAGTTGTTAACCTTTGCCCTAGTGGCTAAGTTTTCATAATTTCATTTATTCATTCCATTTTTTTAAATACAACAAATTAAATATAATAAGATAAAACAGAAACAATCACATCAAAGTTGAACGAGTCAAACCAACAGGGGTTAAAAGAGAGAGAGAGAGTCCAAGAGAAGGCACAAGAATCAGAAACTCAATTCATTTGCACATTCAGGAATCTCCTAAAAAAAACCCACTAAACTATGGAAACCATGATATAACCACCGAGGACATGGTGCAGGCTTATGCTGGCCCTATGCATGCTGCTTCTGTATATATGAGCTCATATAAGTTTGCTTATGTTGATTTAGAGGGCCTTGTTCGCTTGTTGTTCACCATCCATTCTGCCTCTTACATTCTCAGTGCTTCCTCTTCCATGGGGTTCCCTGAGTTCTGAGAAAAGGGATTTACTTGATAGAGACATCCCATTTAGTGCTGAGCGTTGCAAGGTCTCTCACTGTGCAGTCTGTCTGTGGGTCTCTGCAGTTGTTCCTGTCTGGTGCAGAATGAAGCTTATCCGATGATGGCTGAATAAAGCACTGACTTTCCAGTGTAGCAGAGTATCTTTAGGAATCATTGTATTGCTACTTTTTTTCTTTAGACCAGTATTACTTGGCTTCCACCCTAGGTCCATGGGCTACCTAGTCTCAGGTTCTTGGTCACCTGGGAAGTATTGCGTGTGGATTTGATCTGGTAGAGTGGGCCTTGTGTCAAATCCGTTATTGGTTGGTTACTCCTATAAGCTTTGTGCCATCATTGCAGTAGCATGTCTTACAAGCAGTACATCGTTGGCAAATAAATGGTTCATGGTTGATGTGGTGTTTACATTTTTTATTAATCATTCCATTTGTTTACATCTCAAATGATATCGCACTTCCCTGTTACCCCCTTCACCAACCCCCCACCCCATGATATCCCACTTCCTGGTTACCCCTCCTCATCCCACATCTGCCCTCCCCCTCCCCTTTGCCTGTATGAGGGTGCTCCTCCACCCACCCACACTCTCCTGCCCCACCACTCCAGCATCCCCCTACACTGGAGCATCAAACCTCCCTGGGACCAAGGGCCTCCCCTTTCATTGCTGTCAGGCAAAGCTATCCTCTGCTACATATGTTTCTAGAGCCATGGATCCCTCCAGGTACTCTCCATGGTTGGTGGTCTAGACTCTGGGAGAACTGGGTGGTCAGGCCAGCCTATGTTGTTCTTCCAATGCGGTTGCTGGTCGCTGCTCCAGTCCTTCAGCCAGCTCCCCCACCAAGCTCCCTGAGCTCAATCTGATGGTTGGCTCCAAGCATCCACATATGCATTCATCAGTTGCTGTCCAGACCTCCCAGGGAACCGCCACACTAGGTTCCTGTCAGTGAATTTTATAGGTATTGTTTCAGGAATGGGGTCTTGCTGTCAGTTTATGGAGAACAATCTACAGTCTTGGTAACAGCCTGGGCTGTTTGAAGATTCCTGTGGGGTCCCTTTGGCCAGTAACTCCATTAGATGTAACCTAATTCCAGTTATAGAAAGCTTCATTTGATGACAAGAGATGGCCAATTGGGATTCCATCTCTCCATTGTTTTATATATTTTAGGAGGCTTCTGCTATATTAGATTTCCATATTACCACCCCCCCAAATGCCCTTTAATGTTAGCTCTTGCTCCATGTATTCCTTCCCACAAACCTCTGTTGACTCTTCCATCCACCCTCCATATGTATAAATTGTTCTTCTTTCCTAACCAGATCTATCTGTTCCCTCTTGACCGTCACTCTATACCTACCGTCTGTGGGTCTATGGATTGTAGCTTGGTAATCACTGACTTAACACTGGATATGCACTTATAATCCAGTAATCAAATAATAACATTTTTTCTTTATTGGTCTGGGATACCTCACTCAGGATACATTTATTTGTTTCTTAGTTTTCTGTTTTGTTTTGTTTGTTTGTTTTATTCCATCAATTGACCTGCAAATTTCATGAGATCATTTTTTTAACGGCTGAGTAAGTCTCCTTTGTGTAAATGTGCCATGTTTTCTTTATCCATTCTTTAGTTGTGGGACATGTAGGTTGTTTCTGATTTCTGGCTATTATGAATCGATCAGCAATGAACATGGTTGAGCAAGTGTCTCTGTGGTAGGATACTTTATGTATGTGCAGATGAGTAGTAAAGCTGGATCTTGCGGTACATTGATTCCCATCTTCCTGTGGAACGGCCACACTGATTTCCATAGTGACTGTTGCGTCTAAACTCCCACCAGTAGTGGATGAGCATGAACGCTTGCCTTACGTCACATCCTCTCCGGCATGAGCTGTCACTCCTTTTGTTGATTGTAGCTATTCTGACAGGAGTTAGATGGAATCTCAAAGTAGTTTCTATTTGCATTTTCCCTGGTAGCTAAGGATGCTGAACATTTCTTTAAGTGTTTCTCAGCCATTTGAGATTTCTCTGTTTAGCATTCTCTATTTAGATATGTACCCCATTTTATAATTGGGTTGTTTCCGTGATACTAATTGCCTGAGTTCTTTATGTATTTTCGATATTAGCCCTCTACCAGATGTATAGTTGTTTAAAATCTTTCCCCATTCTACAGGCTGACACTTTGTCCAACTGATGACGTGGTTTAGCAGTTAAAAGCTAGACTCAAAGCCAAACGTATAAGAATAATCAACTTTTTAGCACTGAAGAATGATAGAACTGACAAATACCATGTATTTCCTTCACCAATAAGTTTGTAAATGGTTATCTACAGGACTAGGGGCCTGAGTCAGTGTTAGAGCATTAGCCTGGATTGTACAAGACCCTGTGTTGCCTGCCAGGACTCTAACAAATTACTGTTTGACTACTGTTAAACATGTGTCTTGCTCGCAAATTAAACAATCATTGCCAACCATGCTGAAGTACAAAGGAACCATACCACACATTTTTATTCTAGAGCCTGGGGGAAATGGTGCCCACGATCCTCCATCACGTAAGGATGACTGAAGCTTTAGGTCCTTCTCTGCAATCTGCTTGTGGCCCAGGATATAACGTGATTGGAAATTGTATTTTAGTGCACAGGGCTTGGAAATAACAAGCTCAGTTTACACTGTTGTGCTGAGCAGCCTCTATCACTGATCACAGTTGTGGTGCAGGATGAAGTTTCTCTTCTCTGTAGTCTTGAATATAAAGAAGAATATACCCAGGTCTCTAGCTCCATGCATATACCTGGTAAAGTCACATGCAAATAATGCATTATTCTTTTGTATCTGTGTTGCCTGGTAGATCCCTGGCCTGAGCTATTTTCCCAAAGAAGCCAAGTTTGCTGCTTATTGAGAATTAAATTTGGTAACAAATAATAAAAATCGCTAACAAGTCCACTATGTTACCAAAGCTGAGCATTCCTTATTCGATTGCAGACTCAACTGAATTCCTCCTGCCTTGTAACCTGTGATATAACAAAATGAGGCAGTGATCTTTGAAGCATAGAATTTGGAAATCATGGTCCTCGTTACAGTCTCTCTTGCTCTCTCATGTGGGCATGCCCTGAATCTCCTTGAAAAGAGTAATGAAAATGGTTGTGTTGAGTATGGAATAGTTCCCACTGTCAGTGAATACTGGGAAGAAGAGTATTGAATATATGTCAGTAATTCTGCAATGTTGCTGTGTAACGGGAAGTCATTAGTAAAGGGCAACAGAGGAGCAGTCTCAAGACCTGGATTAGTCAGGGTTCTCTAGAATAAAAGAATTTATAGAATGTATGTGTATACATATTATATATAAAGAGAGAGGGGAGGGGAGGGAGAGGGCGGGAAGGAGGGAGGGACAGATGGACAATTTATTAGAATGATTTATAGGCTGTAGTCCAGCTCATCCAACAATGGCTGCCTATGAAAAGAAGATCCAAGAATGCAATAGTTGTTCCGTCTCTGAGACTGGATGTTTTAGCTGGTCTTCAGTATCAGCTGGAATCCTGAAGAAGTAGACTCTAATGCCAGTGAAGAAATGGACTTGCTAGTGAGGGCAAGAGCAAGAAGGTAAAGAGAGAAACTGCCTTCTTCCAAGTCCTTTAATTAGGCTTCCAGAAGAAGTGTGGCCCCAGATTAAAGGGGTGTCTTTCCACTTCAAAACACTATGGTTTAAAGATGTGACTCCCCACCTCAAAGATCCAGATTAGAAGTGGATCCTTCCCACTTCAAGTAATTTAATTAAGCAAAAATCCCCTCACAGGGGTGCCCATCACAAGGCCTATCTAGAAACCTGGACAGCAGATCCATGAAAGCTGCACTATAATTACCATCTCTCTGCTGTCCCATTGACTGTGGTACACCTCTGTGTGTCGGCTTGTCCTGTGTATTATAAGACCTGAGTGACTTCCTTCCTGGGTACACTGAACATCATACATCACTCTAAGCATCTGACGATAGTGAGCACTACAGGAATTTTGTGTTTAATGGACCTTTCCAATCACATGTGGGTACTTAAAACAATGGGTTCTAAGCTATGGATGTTGAACTATTACTGCACAACCTTCTCCTGAGAGCGAAACTGTACCGTCTGACTACACAAGGTTTACAAGCTGTATCCCCGATGCTTGAGACCAGAAATAGTTCAAGTTTCCAAGTTTTTCTGGCGTAGGAATAAAGGCTTGGACTTTGCCTGTTGAGTGTTTATGATCAAAGCATGATCTAGACCTGAGGTCATTTAAACACTATCCCCAGAAGGCTGTTAGTTTCAGGTTGTGGATATGTAGATTAGATGTCCTCACTTTCTATGTACCTAGAGGTTAAAACCCAGACCTCACCAGGGGAAATCCTGGTGACAGGATTGATTTGGTCATCTTGGCACAACTGACCAATTGGTATTACACAAGCTCTGGCCTTACCAAAGGGCCAAAGGAAACCCAGCTTCTCTGGTGGCTTTTCAAGCTATCAGACTTTATTCATCTTTAGCTTGACCAGCATAGGCCATAGCTGAAAGTTTCATGTCAGACCTTCCAAAACCTTGCCCATAGATACTCTAGAAAACCAGGGCTAAAAAGTTCATTATGTACCTACCAACCAGAGCTCCCCAGGGTCTAAACCACCAGCCTGTGAGTACATAGGGAGGGGCCCATGACTCCATCTGTACATGAAGGAGAGGATGGCCTTGTTGGGCATAGGTGGGAGAGGAGATTCTTGGTCCCATGAAGGATGAACACCGAGTGGGGGTGAATTCGAGGGTGGAGAGGTGGGAGTAGGGGGGGTAGGTAGGGGCACATCTTCATAGAAACATGAGGAGGGGGGATGGTATAGGAGGTTCCTGGGTGATGGGGGGAATGAGGATAAGGGGATAAAATCTGAAATGTAAATATAATATCCAATAAAAATAAATATTAAAAAGTCCATTATGATGGCTTATACATTTGTATGCTATTCTTTCAAGCTGGCATAAATTGTTTGGCTCATTGGGGCACAATATTACTAACTACAGAGAGCACATAGCAGTGTACCTGATTAAGAAGCAAATAGTTCATATGCAAAGAACTAATAGAACTGTAGAAGCTGTTTCCTAAGTTTAGAGGTCCGCTTGACTGAGGCAGAGGGGCTGTATCTCTTAGAACTCATTTTGTTCTCAGCATAAGGTTGTCTTAGTGTACATGAACATTAAAGTCCAACTCAACTTTAGATGTAATTTCTTTTATAGGAATTTTGAATGGAAAAACAAAAATTTTTTTCTTTAAAAAACAAAACAAAATCCTGTTGTTTTCCTCCCTCGTGAAAGCTAGTGATACTGTGTACATCCTGAGCACATCTTCCCAAGAACAGTCCAAGATGCTGAAGATGAAGCCCCAGAATCTATTTTTGATACAATTACTCATAAAATATTTTTTGCTTAAAGATACTGATGTTCTTCATTTAAATATCATTTTAGCAATGCATCAAGATTCTTATTACATTGAAAAAATACACTAAATTCCAACATAAGATGTTATAAAGTGTTCTCTTTTTTAGATTCTACATTAATTTCCAGTGTGTACTATAACAAATTAACAGAAACTAGTGACTTGAAGGCATGGCTCAGAAGTCTTCAGTGGGTATCACTGCTGTCATTATCCTTCAACGGGCTTCAGATTCTAATATCTGACTATGGCTTTTGTGTCCCTTGTCCATCTCTAAAACAAGCAATGGCTGGTCAGTCTTCTTATAATCTGAATTATAGACTCTTCTCTCTCATTTTTACACGTATAAGGGCCCTATAATGACAACATTGGCCTCTAACTGTCTTTCTCTTGGCCTTCACATTCTGACAGCAAAGGAGATCATACAAGTACATGTGGCTCAAATGGGATGAGATAGTTTTACTGCAGTTTAGTTGTATGTGAATGTGTGTGTGTGTGTGTGTGTGTGTGTGTGTGTGTGTGTGTGTGTGTTTCAGTAGGGTCTCATTATGTGATCAGGTTAGTCTTGAACTCCTAGACTCAAGTAATCCTCTTAGTTAACTTCCAGAGTAGCTGAGACCACAGATGCACCATGACAGCTGTGATTTGCTTCTCTCAATAGTTTTATCATGTTTTGTTCTAGGAAGGAAAAATGAGAATGCCTGTAAAGGAGCTCCCAAGACCTGTTCTTTATTAGAAAAGTTTTCCGAGACAACAGGATGCAGAAGAGGACAGGTACCAAGAGTGTTGTCAGGGATGGGGAGAAGACAGTTTGTTGTCAGGAAAGAGGCAGAACTGACCTTTACAAAAATCACAATTATTTCCCTTGGCACAATGGATGTCTCTTTTCCCATTCACTTTTTAATGAAACGTAATTTCATGCGGTTAATGTCAAAATTTGAAGGTCGAAAATGTTGAGTATTATGTCACATTGTGGGAAAACGAGAGTGCTTGTTTTTTGTCTCCTTCACAAAGAAAATAAGATGTGAATATAATTCCAAGGGTTACAAAGACTCTCATATAAATTGATACTGATTCTGCTGCTTCTCCATACCTTGTGAAATGGATAATTGGGTGTCATACTTTCTATACAGATCAAATATTCCATCATGCACCCTGGAACTCATGTGTGGCCACACACTGGACCCACAAACTGCAGGCTCCGAATGCATCTAGGGTTGGTGATTCCCAAGGAAGGCTGCAAGATCCGCTGTGCCAATGAGACCAGGTATGTTTCCTTTGTCATTTTCTGTTTTACCCATCACCCAGCAACAGATGTTCCTTCCAGAAAGTCTGTGGTTGATGGGACCATGTCCCTAGCTGCAGTATATAAGAATGAAGACATTTGTATCCAGACTTTAGTGTGTGACCTTCTTTGTGCTTCCTGGGTGTGGAGATGTCATTCAAAGTCAGGGCAGGTTTGCCATTTACCCCCCAGAGCATTCATCTGCCTGCCCAGCTGCCTTGTTTCTTCAAGGTGGACAACCTTGCATTCAGGGTCATTTCACTTATTTTAAGCTCCCTAGATTCTGCATTGTGCTTAAGGTTCCACAGCTTGAGTTATGCATATATATAAGGCATCAGCCAGTGGACATTTGCATTTTGCTTGAGAGGCAACAGCATGGTTCTAAGGGTGACAACCACTTACAGAACCATTTCTGTCACTATGTGACTTTGACTAGTCACTTAATCTCCTTAAATCTCAGCTTCCTGCAGCAACAATACTGACTCTTCAGGGCTGTATAATGGTAAAGTGAACAATCCTAAGAAGCACTTGATTCTCCTCCTGATGTCAGCAAGGCCATGGTAAATATTAGGACTCACATCCATGCATTCTCCTCTTCTAATCACAGCAGCTCATTCAAGCTCTGATGAACAAAGCACACTTGCTCAACCTACACTGAGCAAGCCTCACAAGCTCTGGCCTTTTGTGAGGAGTTAACTAGATAGTCGTTTTATCTATTCAAAGCATACTAATTACTAGGATCCAATTTCAGTTCCCAAAAATAAGACCTGCCATTTACCATCTTAAGCCATGTGCTCAGTGGTGTGGGTCTCTGTGGTTCTTCTGGCCAGCTATCATTGGTGTTAATGCCTCTTAGCCTGTGGATCATGCTGAAATGGAAGCTCCTAGAGATGAGAAATCAGGAGGTTACCTTCTTCTACAGCCCTTATTGTCTAGGATAGGGGACAGAATGGAGGTAGAGACAAATGTTATGGGATACACCATGGTGGACCACATGTAACTCTCCTCTCCTCTCTCAGACACACATGATCAGGAAGATCATATAAGAACTGGTGCTACATGAGCCCAAGGTCAAAGGTGACAAGTGAGTCACTTGCCCCTAAGGTTTGGGAATCTTGGGTAACGTTTTGTTTTGTTCTTCCAGTTTGCTTGCTTATTTGTTTCTAGACAGGAGGGTTATGGGTATTGAAAGCTGAGAGGAAAACATTCTGAAACATCTATAAAAATAAAGCTGTTAAATCAGAGAAACACTTTGTGGTTCAGCAGCCAAGAGTAGAGAGCACGTGAGGAGGAAGGTAGGGGAGTGAGTGTGGCCAAGGCCAGTTCACAGGAAGGAAGCTTCTGACACCAAACTTATTGGCTCAGCTCATAGTCAGGGATTATTTTCTGAAGGGAAGAGATGAAAGCACCATTAGTAACTGAGACGGTGAAATGTTCCAAAGTGAAGAAGAGTAACAACTGAGTGCTGGAAAGAAATGGAGAATAAAGAAGCAGGAGATATGAGAGGGTGGGCTCAGGGGAATCTTCAGAGTGTAATAACCAAAGATGTCCAAGATGGCTGTAAACATTCACTGGGCAGAGCCTGGGCATTGAGAGACCTCAAAGCTGCCTACACAGTGGCATACTTCCTTGAACAAGGCCACACCTATTCCAACAAGGCCACACCTTCTAATAGTGCCACTTCCCTTAGGCCAAGCATATTCAAACCACCACAGTTACCTTACCTGGAATTTCCCATTTGGATGTTCCTTTGCACCAGATACTCCAGTCTCTCATGGCCACACTTGAGGGTGCAAGCCACTGCTATCCCCTCCATGAGTCTTAGACCACCCCTAGATTAATAGAGACCATACTTTCCAACAGATGTGGGTTTTTTATATTAATAGGTAGTCAGAAGTAGGCTCAATCCTAGGTATTGGGACTTGAACTATATTCCTAGTTATTGTCACCAAATAGAGGTCACACAGCTTACATAGAGGACTCTTAATAGGATATTAACTTGCAGACTATCAGTTTCTGCTGAGCTAAAATATACTCTAGTTCATGTGACACTAAAGAGCTACTAACAACAGTAATTTGCAGGTGGTCTATTTTACAAATTCACAGTCATTTTAAAAAAGTACTCACCGCCCATTTGCCTGTTACCAGGCACTGAGTTGATTCTGCAGAGGAGCTGGGAGCATGGAAACCCTTTCTTCTCACTATGGCTGCCTGTCAGCAGTCCTTCGCTATCCTTGCTGCCAGGGGTACCCTAGTCTGGGGTGGGTAGACTAGGGTTAAAATAACATTTCTCATCCTTAATCCTTACCTCAGTGACACTCTGAATGGATTTAATGTTTCATTGACAAAATAGTGCTTTTCATAAGAGAAATGTGTTGATTTAGCTAAGTTCTATGGACTGCTTAAAGGACAAATACCAGGGAAACTGAATAGCCTACAGTCTGTAAAGATTTAGAATACAAAGACTTTCAAACAATATCTGGAAGCTTGATTCTGTTATCCGTTGTACAAGGACCGCGTGTCAAAACGAGCACGCCAGGAAAGAAGTCGGGCTTCCTTGTACTGGGTGGCAAGCAGTGATTTTTCAGGGCCTGATGCCTGGGCTGCTGAAGAGTAGGTTACCCACAGCAGTTTGTTTGCTGTAGTTCTCAGATCCTGATAATCAGATTTCTGCTTCCCTAGAACCATGAGATCCCTGCCAGGATGTGAGTCCTTTACATACTCCATCACTACAACACAAAGCACAACTTTTTTTTTCTCTGACAGCGAGCTTGCAAGATATGTAGCCTTTACTCCTTAAAATACCATTTCACATTTACAGATGCCTTCTGCTTAAAAGATGAGATTATTCGCCCCTTGGAAATAATTTATAAGGCACAGAGAAATACGACAAAAAGGATTGTCTTTGATCCTGTTACTCAGAGGTATTATCCAGATGCTTCTCAGTGCTGCCACTAGTATGTTATTAATGCCAGTGGCACAGCTGTGGCACAGGCAGTTCTAAGCACATTAGGGACGACATCATTCTTAACAGTAATCCCAGGTAATCAGGTTTATTAAAATCCCTGTGTTGCAAATCAGAAGACTAAACTATCAAAACAGACTGCCTATTTGTATTAGTTTCTTTGGGAATTTATAAATGGCCACATGCTAGATGATGTAAGTTCATTCCATGAGATCCAGGCATTTGCAGGACTGGCTTCTTTGGGAGCCTCAAAGAGACCATTTGTCCCTTTCTTCTCATTCTGGGGCTGCTTCTTAGCCTTGGTGTTCCTTGGCTGGTAGATGCTTAACTCCAAGCTCTGCCTCTACCTTCACCTGCTACCTGTATCTTCTTGTTTATTCTTTGACACTGACACTGTTGGATTTAGGGACCCTACTATTGTTTAGGGCTGATATTGTTTTAAAAGCACAAATTTGATATCTGCATAGATCTTTATTTCAGAATAACTTTCCAACAGATGTGGTTTTTTTTATATTAATAAGTAGTCAGAAGTAGGCTCAATCCTAGGTATTGGGGCTTGAACTATATTCCTAGGCCCAACCTCACAGTTTTGATGAGACACATGGTGGGGCACTTCTTCCTGTGCCACTGGGCAAGCATTAAGCACTGGAAAAGCACTGTTAAAATCTGTTAAAGTTACTGTCGATATTAATGATACATTCATTAGGTTCTTATGTAAGTACTCCTAGTGTCCACCTAGCTGTAAATACACAAAGATGGTGGGGGGTTGGATCATGTAACTCCCTACATGACATTTATTGGACAGTTGTCCTGCCATGGCTGTCTTCAGCAAAAGGTCTGTCAAATAACCATCAAGGAGTACTTTTACCAGCACCATCTGTCGACAACATTAGATACGTTCAAAAAGCTTAGTGCTGACACAGCCCCTCAAAGCTAAACTTTGTACTAGACTTTGCTATCTCAAGCTAAGAGATAGCTTGAGGGGATCCCTGCGACCGTATGCTTTCAGATCACTAAGGGGAGCTCTTTTCTGGCTGTGTATTGGCAAGACATCACTGACTGATGCTCAGAAGTAAGGGTCCAAACCCAAGCAAGGCTCTTTGATCGATAAAGCTAACTGGAAAACACTCCTCTGTGCATCACCTGGTATTATTGTAACATCAAGTCCATTAAAAAAGTAACCTTTCCTTTCCTACACTTAGTAATAAATGCTGAGCTGGTAACACAACTAGAAACAACAGAAGACAGCAGACACAGGGCAGTAGCTGTGATTGCTGGGGTCAAGCCAGGTTAAGGAAGGTCAAGCTAGCCAAATCTCAGGCCTCTGAAGCTGCTGAAGTTGCCACAGCAGCAAACTTTCATGGCCGAAGTAGAGTACGCCAAGAGGGGATGGAGAGCTAACAGTGAGGAAGGACCAGATGCTTCAAGGAGCTAGGGCAGAGAAGCTGTAGGCCTTTGTCACCAGAGAACTAAGTGTGTAAGGCCAAGGGTCTCAGATCCAGGATATGACAATGGCAATGTTAAGGGCTAAAGAACCTACTTTCTAGGCCTGGGCAGAGCTGTAACACTAGCTACTGTCACGGCCTGAGGAATGGAGATAGACTAGAACAGCCTAGAGGCTGCAACAGCAACTGCAAGCAAGCAAGGGCTCAGGGATCCTGAGTTCCTGAATTTGCCTAAAGCTCCAGCAGGCCCAGGGCAGGAGGTCCTGATCCCAGAGGCCTTCAGCATAAGGGGGTAGCACCGCTTCTTGCTCTCTCTGGCTTATTGCTGCTTCTCACCACTGCCAACCATGGAGGGAAATGAGCCATCAAAGGCCAGCACTTGGGGAACTTCCTTGTCACATTGTATATCTGGTTAGACAGCCTGACCCTCAGCCAGTTGAGGGCCAGTGCTGCTATGTATAGCCACATCAATTACTTTTCAAGGAAATGCCCAACAGACTTGCTTTCAGGTAATCAAATGGAGGCATTTTCTCAATCAAGGTTCTTCCCAAAACACTCGCTCAGTGGCTCTCAGCCTTCTTAATGCTGTGACTCTGGTGAAGTTCCTCTTGTTGTGGTAATCCACAACCATAAAATTATTTTTGTTGCTACCTCATAACTGTAATTTTGCTAGTGTTATGAATCATAATTCAAATATCTGTGTTTTCTGATCATCTTAGGAGATCCCTATGAAAGGGTCTTTCGACCCAGCAAATGGGTCTCTATCTACAGGTTAAAAACTGCTGGGCTATACCTTCAAGGTAATAATCTCAAATGACAGAAGCTAGGAAGTCTGAGATCATCTGTGGCAGGCCCTATTTTAGGCCTGTAAGTTAGCTCAATAGCAACTTTGATCCAAAGCTGAATAAACTTGAAATGGTAGATAAGCTTGCTACCAGCAAGTGGACATTGGTTACAACTCTAAGGAGTGGCTTTGGGAATTATCCCACGTTTCCAAGAAGCCATTTCAAACCACACTGGAACTGTGCTAAGAGCCTGAGACCTCATAGCTCTCTTGCAAACCAGCATCACTGCCTGAAACCTGAAGCAGCACTGACAAGTAGCCGGGAAAGCACACGCTGACATTAGTGGCCAATGAGAGGTGAATAGGCATGTAGCCATTCACTTTGTTAATATATTGTTGTACAAATAAACAGCATGTTTTATAAGATGTGTCTTTCTGAATCTCCCAAGTCTCTAAGATTATGTAGACATCATGCCAAAAGAAGAAAGTTAAGAGAAAAATTAATTTTTAATCTGCCACAAGTTCATAGTAGTTTTTGATTTTGTTTTTTTTTAAAGTGGGTATCTGAGAAGGTGTATTAAGTCTTACAGTTTTCACATTAAAAAGCTGTGAATTGTAAATCATTTGCAACAAGATATTTTTGCCCATTTTCTTTTCTCCATTTTGATTTTCTCCCACCAGAATCATAGACTTAGTCTCTATTCTGTTTGCATTGCAGTGAGACTTTATTCAGATAGCCACGAGAGCCTTCTCCTCTGGGGCCATACAAGAACACTTTTAACCAGTAGGATTTTTTTTCCCTGAGCTTTGCTTGCTGTTTAATAATAGCATTTTGCTTCTAAGCAACTTGACGAGTTAACGGCACCAGTATAGTGTGCGTGACCCTGTTGGGTCAGCACAGGCTATATCTATAGTTCTTCCTACACTCAGCTAAATAGAATGCACACATATATGTAGCTACCCACCACAGGAAATTGCAGAACCTGTGGAGAAAATGGATTGTGTAAGCGTTTGATTGTTGAAAGAATTGTTGAGGAGTTGGAAATCATTTTCCTGTAGTAGTAAATGATGTGGAAGCTGCTGGGGTCAGCCTCCAAATGCTTCACAAACCACAGTCTTTCTAATAGGATTTGAGAAGTGACTGTGTGTGGGAGATAGATCCCAGAGTCTTTAGATTTTAGCCTTATGTGATTTCATAAAAACAGGTTACAAACACTGAACTAGCATGACTGAGTTCAAATCCTTGCTTTCTTAGTTGGTGTGACTGTAGACGACTTGGCACCCTCATTGTCTTAGTCACTGTTAGGCTGCTGTGAAAGACACCATGACCAAGGCAGCTCTTATAAGAGAAAAGTATTTGATTGGGGGTTTGCTTACAGCTTTAGAGTTAGTTCATTATCATCATGGTGAAGAATATGGCAGCTGCAGGCAGGCACTGGAGCAGTAGCTGAGAGCTACATCTTGATTTGCAGGTCGAGAGAGAGAGAGAGAGAGAGAGAGAGAGAGAGAGAGAGAGAGAGAGAAAGAGGGAGAGAGAGAGAAAGGGAGAGAGAGAGAGAGAGAGAGAGAGAGAGAGAGAGAGAGAGAGTTTGAGAGAGTTTGAGAGAGACTGAAACTAGGCTGGCATGAACTTTTGAAACCTCAGAGTCCACTCCCAGTGACACACTTTTTCCAGCAAGGCCACACCCTACCCTAACAAGGCCACACCTCCTAATCCTTCTCAAATAGTGTTCCTTCCTAATGATTAAACATTCAAATATGTGAGCCTGGGGGGGGGGGGGGCATTTTATTCAAACCATCACATTCATTAAACTCAACTTTTCTCATATCTAAAATGAGAATAATAAATGCCTATGTATTCATAATCTGAGTATTAGAGCCGTCCATAGGAATGAATGTACTCGCAATGCACTGAGAGTTCCATGTGGCACATGTACTCCATATATTTGAGTCATTGTTACCTTTGTGTCTAGCTGCTGCAGAAGGGGTTCATCTGTCCTGTAGATTTGAGAGTGAGCCCAGCACTCCTGTAACATCGGTGATGGTTCTTGTTACCTAGAGTACACACTCGGGGGCTTTAGGGAGTCAGAAAACGATGTAAGAGCATCCAGAAGGTGTGTTGGCCCGTGGCTGGTGAAGGCGTGGCACACATGGGAAGTGGGATTTGAGGGAGTAGGCAAGAGAGGTTTTCCCAAGGTTTGCCTGTTGCAGAATAGGAACATTTCACATTTCAGTAAATATACAAGTTAAAGACACCAGCATAGTACGTGTGGTCCTGCTGGTTTAACACAGCTCTCTCCCCAACGTGTATTTCTCATCCTTCTCCTGGACCAGCCCTGATACCAGAGTTTGGGTTCAGGGCTGTCATCTCATCCTGTGTCTTTGTTCTACTTCTAGATGAGATGTAGTAAAACAAGGAGTTTATTTTATCCCACACTTTGCAGTCTATCTAGAGAAGTCAAGGAAGGAACTGAAGAAGAAGCTGTGGAGGAACGCCTCTTACATGTTTGTTTGCTCTCCATGGCTTGCTCAGTTTGCTTTCATGTATACCCCAGGTATTAGCTTAGGGCTAACATCACCAAAAAGTAGCTGGGCCTTTCCAGATCAACCATTAATTAAGAAAATGTCCCAAAGTCCTGCCTACAGTCAAAACTGAGAAGCACAATGGCTCAATTGGCGTTCCTTCTTCCTGGGTAACTGTTGTTTGTGTCATTGACATATACTAACCCGACACAGGCGAGTGAGCTATTCTCTCCTGTACCATCTGCCTCTTACTGTATTCTTACCTATTTATCTATGTCATGGCCCCTTCTGATAGTGATAGCCTAGAACCAAGAGAAGGAGGTAGAAATGACTGGCAAGGAGAGACACAGAGGAAGACACAGGACTAATTTGATGTGACCAGGTGAGGAATTCCTCTGGTATGCCATCTGGAGGGCTCTCCCCTCAAGGAAAGAGGCAACAAGGCCAAATGTGCCACGGAGTGCATTGTTTAATCCTAATTGGAAAAGAAGTTCTCTGTGAAGTTAGGCCATTTTTAGTGTACTCACATTTGAGCAAACTAGCGAACACTGTCCATGTCTTAGATGAAAGTTTGCATACTGTACCTTGTTGTTGATAGAATGAGCTCATCATAACCAAGAGTTTCACTCAAGGAATTAAGAGAACTTTGGTGCTGAGACTGTGAATCCATCTTACCCATTTTCAGACATTATGCAAATTGATATGTGAAAGGCTTTGCGGTGGTCAGAGCTGGTTAGCAGCCATCATAGTAAGAACACAAGCACCCTGGCTTCCAAAACAATGATATGTGGGGACAGGAGAGTATTTCTGTCAGTGTGTACTTTGAGGAAAAGGGGACAGAGGAGGGTGATAATGGGATTTCTCATCATCGAGAGCCTGTGCCAGATTTTCCAAACTAGGAGACTGCAGTAGATAAGAATGTATAAGGGTTGGGTTTGCCTTTATTGTTTCTGGGCTCTGAACTCCCTTTTCCTGTGTTCCACTCAGACACATTAAATACCTTGTAGGTCACATCAGCATGGCATTTAATACCTCAGCTACCAAGACTGTCCCTCAGGCCATAATCTTGAGCTAAAGGCTGTAACAGCAAACCTAAAGGATTTCCACAGCTTCTACAGAATCTGCCTGTCTTGAGAGAACTGGGCTTGTCTTCATGAAGTTCCTCTGGATAAAAATTACAACCATGCCACGACTTTCACCCATTTGAAAACATTCTCGCAAAGCTCACAGACATTTTTATCTGTCGTAGTTTTAGGTAGAAGACTAAAAGCATGTAGAGTCAACTCTAGCCTTATTAATATTGGTGGTAATTGTATGACAAAATTATAGCTATTAAGTATGCCTTGCCACCATTATACCATTATCATCAGTTATAGTAATTTGAGAAGTTGAGAGATTATGCAATATTGCTTTATCTTGTTACTGGATATTTTTGCATCTTTTGGCATAACAAGGTATAAGGCCTTCCTCTCTCAATGGTCAGATAGTCAAACAGTAAGCAGCATATTTATCCAGCCTCTACCACCTCTAACCCTGTATCATGAGCCCTCACAGGAGGGCTTTGGGACCAGCTCCAAGAGGCTGCCTCCCAAGGCCACCCTGAAAAGCCTTGCTGCTCTTTCAGCTGCTTGTATCATAATTCACTCATAACTTAGTCATAATTTTGGAGCTTTTCTTGAAAAGCAAGTGTTCTGAAAACTATGCTTTTGTGCTACTGATCCTTTGTTTTTCGTTCAAAAGAGATCCGCAGTCCTTTGACAATGGCATGCTCCATCTCTTTGTAATGGGACACACTTGTTCTTTTTCAGGCTGGTGATATCTGTGTAAGTTAACCCTGTGTTGAGACCTGGCTTGGATAAGGTTTTATTGTTTTTTCCTTTGCCTCTTTGGGATGATTGAAGCTGAAGTTTTACTTATCCTGCCTCTGAAAACAAGTAAAAAGTCAGAGGACTGTGTTTTGTTTTGTTTTGTTTTGTTTAAAAAAAAAAAAGAACATAAACTAAGTAATTACTACTGCAATGTTCTGTGGAAACAGAAAATTTAAGGACATACTTACTTATTGATACAGGGTCTAATTGGATAGCCCAGGCTGGCCTTGTACTCACCGTGTAGACCATTTGAACTAATGGTCTTTTCCTATTTCCTCAAGCTCTGCCTAGTCTTTTAAAGACTTATTAAACTCCATCAGGGGCTGATGAGATGGATTAGTGAGTAAAGGTGCCTGTCTCCAAGTTCAACAACCTTAGCTCAGACCCAGAGATGCACACAGTGGAAGACAATTATCTCCTGCATCTCCACCACTACACACGCAGCTGAGAAATACTCACAAGCACATGCACATATACATACATGTCATATGTCCATAAAATATTTTAAAATGAATTTTGTTAAAGCAAAGTTCAGTTAAAGAATAGTTAAAAGTTCAGTAAAAGTTAAAGAAAAGGGCAATCCATGGAAATGCCCTCGAGCTTTGAGGTTTATTTTTTAAAAAATGGTTAAGTAATGGTCCTGGAATATCCAACCTTTCCACATTGCAAGACCATACCATTACCTACAGAGTTTATGCTCAAGAACCATGTGTTCAATTATTCAAAAAAAAAATCCCACAATGTTTTAACTAAGTTGAAGATTTTTGTGTTAGGCTATTTTCATAACTATCCTGGAATATATTGACCCACAGGTTGCAAGAAGGACACACTCAATACTGATACACATTTGACTTAGAATACTAGAAAATCCATAAACAGTGGCTCTGAGGTCTTATACATAGAAGTCAGTATCTTCCATGGAAATCACTCTTCCTAGTTCACAGGAAATGTAAGTTAATGAATGGAATGATTATGTTTTTTAAATATTCCTAAATCTTTGGTTTCATTATACCAATCAAAATATCCTGTAAAATGTCATTTTATGTAATGGAGATTTTTGTATTTTATTTGAATTACATGTAGACTTTTAAATAGCTTCCAGATTCTCTGGTACTCAAATAACTTCAAGAGCCATTTGTCATTGGTCTCCAAAATATATTTTGAGTCTTCATAAATTAAATCAGATTTCATAAGGAGTGATGTCAAATATATTCTTAGTAATCTATTGTCTTTTCCATATTTCTTGTTTTCTTCCCATGTCTGTTTCATAATTTCCACTATGAAGTCGAACGGCTACCATAGCCTCTTATCAAATCTGCAGGTAGAAAACAAGTGTAAATATGCAAAATTCAGATGTACCCAATGCTTAATGTAATAATAGCTTTACCTGTCGAATTTCAACCTTGTTGTTGTGAAGAAATGAAACCCATTTACTAGAAACTGAACTTTTAATTTTTATTTTTTTCCTGGGTCAGCAGTATGTGCCTTCTATCACCTTCTAGTGTTGCTGGAACTCAACAGCGTAGCTTCAGTCAGCCACTTGGACCATCAGCCAAAATGCTATCAGGTGCTATATTGCTGGAATTTGTTGGATATTGGTTTCTGATAAGTAATGTTAGCAGTTCCACACATTAGTATACAGTAGGCTTTGCATTAGATAACCTTGCCCAGCTCTAGGCTAATGTCAACATTGAGAGCATGTATACTGTAGGCTAGGCTGGCATCGTCGGTCTGGATAGTGTATTGTATACATCAGCAATGCATGGGACTTTTGATTCATGATGGATTTATCATGGCATAAATTACCCTTACTAAAGAAGCATCAGTAACTTGCCCCAGATCACACAAGTGACAAATGCCAGAACCAAAAGAAATTATTCTGCTCCCTTCAAGGACCATAGTATCCCACTGGGTTCTGATGCTTTTTTTACTCTTTTCTCTCATGTGTCCCTGTTGACTTTCCTCTTTTTCCTCCTTTATTTAATCATGGTTAAATACACACCATAAAGTAAAATATATTAACCATTTTAAAACAGGTGGTTGGTTAGCAGTCACTCACATACCTAGGTCCAGAATAGTCTAGCCTGGGCACTTGAGTACTTAGTCTGTACCACTATACCAACTAAACCCGACAGCTTCCACTTCTCTTTAGTTTCTGATCTCGACTACTCCAGGACCTTACACAAGCTGAGTCTGGTCTTTAGTGACTACCTTGATTCACTTAGCATAATGCCCTTCAGATACATCTACATTGGGTTGGGGAGATGGCTCCCTGAATAAAAGCCCTTGCCGTCACATCTGGGGAATGTTTACATCTCTTAGAAGGGCACCTGACACAGGGTCCAAATGTTTTCACTTCCAGTTCAGTCAGTTTGTTGAAGATTCATTTTACGGAAGAAATGAGTCTTACATTCAGTGACCAGAAAACCAGACTAGGTGTTTTCTAAGTAGTATTCTATCTTAGGAAAACAGACAGATTGGAAATTAATCTTGTTTATATTCTTAGCTTCATCTACTATGTAAGTGGGTTATACATGGAATATCTTAAATCAGTGCTGCAAAGCACCCTATGGGGCCTTCAGCAGACCCTCAGGAGAAAGCTATGTGAAAACCAAACTCTAGAATGGTAGTCTAAATGGAGTACCAGGAGGGAAACATGCAGGTGGTGGCTCTGCAGTGCTTTTCTAACCCACAAAGGTTGTGGGCGGAGTCAGTGTTCCTGTCTTTATATCGACATATTAATGTGAAAATGCATATTAAGTAATACTAATGTGCTAAATACTGTTAACTTCTAAAGGAAATTTTCACTAGGACTTTTTAAAAAATATTAAAATTCCACTTAAGCATTTAACATTTTGTATTGCACCTTAGCAAAGAGTTATAGTAGCAGGAGTGGCGCTAGCTAGTTACCGTATTATCACCAGGACACATTTCTTGAGAGTATCGTTGATGTCATTTTGTGTACTACCGACTGTGGGCACCATGGCCATCTGGCTCAGAGGGTCATGGGCATTGATCTTCAGCAGGATCCTTGGCCTCTAGCCACTAGAGGGCAGTACTATGCTCCACACCTTCTGTGACAATGAGAAATGTTTACAGGAGTTTCCAAATGTGGGGATGGATTTAGGGGAGGCAAAGCCACTCCAGGGAAGAATAACTGGCATATTGGAGAAATCTAACAATAGTATTTCTAAGTTAATAAACTGATAAAGCAGTAACTAATATTTAATAAAAAGATCAATCTCTCTTCTTCTACCAGCCCCTACCTGCCCCTCCCCTCTACTGTGTGCCACCCAGATTTTTATCTTGCATTTAGCAAATATGTTGCTCAGCTGTTTTATACAATTCCCCTGGATACAGAGAACCAAGTGTTCACTCCAAGGTTTATAAAGGACAGAAACTTAGACTGGACTCCAAATGACAGAACAAGCAGTTATTACCATGCAAAACCAAACATGAAAAGGGGACTAAGAAAAGAAAAAACCAAAAAGAAAGAAAAGGAGGGGAGGAATCAACTAACCCCACTCTGTTTAAATACTTAAACAGAGAGAGGGTCATTTTCTTGATCTTAGTGTTATCAGAAAAATTGAACAATGTCACTGACTGTAAGGACAACTACAGGATAGATAGAAGAAAAAGATGGCAAGTGCCCAAAGAGACAGTACCCCCTACAGCCCCTGCCCACAGCAGCAAAGCCACAAGGGCCAAAAAGTGGGAGCAGCCCAAATGTCACTCAGTGAATGAGGATACAGTGAACTAGAAGAAGCACACAACAGCAAACAACAGCACACAACTTGATCTTCAAACAGTAAGAAGCTCTAATGATGCTGGAACTCACCTACTCGCCCTTTTATATGTGTGGGGATGGCATGAGGATGGTGAAGTGGGATGAGAAAGTGGGATCCTGTGCACTCGTGTGTGTGTGTGTGTGTGTGTGTGTGTGTGTGTGTGTGTGTGTGTG
>JANHMN010000004.1:123943847-123990899 GCA_030674055.1 Rhabdomys pumilio
TGTGTGTGTGTGTGTGTGTGTGTGTGTGTGTGTGTGTGTGTGTGTGTCTGTGTGTCTGTGTGTGTGTGTGTGTACATTTGTGTGAGGGCAATTGTAGGCATATGTGTATACCACCACAGATGTGTGAAACTCAGAGACAGCCCTGAGTGTCGGTCATCACTCTCTGCCTTGTTTGAGACAGGATATCTCTTGTTCTTTACCACTTCGTACACCAGGCCAGCTGGCCAAAATGCTTCCCAAGATTCTTTTGTCTTGAAGTTTCCCATCTCCCCGTAGGAACACTAGAATTATAGGTGCTCATGCTACGTGTCTGCCTTTTATGTGGGTTCTGGGGGAGGCAACTTTGGTTCTCACCACCCAGAAGCCTAAACCAGTCTCTAGAGTGACAAATGAGACAGCTGTGGAGTTGTTGCCCTAAAAGTTGTCCCCTGCAGGAGCTACCAGGGCGCACATCTACATGAGCAGTTCTCAACCCTTTTGGCTGCAACCCTTTTAGGGATCCAACAACCCTTTCACGGGGGATACCTATCAGATATCCTGCCTATCATAAATGCATTATGATTCCTAACAGTAGCAAAACTTACAGTTCAAAAGTAGCAATGAAATAATTTTATGGTTGGAGGTGACTACAACACAAGGAACTGTATTAAAGTGTCGGGTCGCAGCATTAGGAGGTTGAAAACCACTGTTCTAGATACTTACTCAACTGGTTTAAGGCTGGAGCCAGACTAAATGGAGGGTATAAAGACTGTCAGTATGTCCTAATCACCAGCTCATGTCCTTTGCATATCTTTAGTGCAGGATGAGAAAATTACTGTCCCTAATAAGAAAGAAGCCTGAAGTTCTTAATTATTAATGGAAGGCTATTTTAAGGCTTGGTGTTATGGTCATATCCCAAAGGAGGTCACAAATGGGGCCTCCTGCCTATGGACAGAAACTCAGGCCTTCGAAACTCCCAAGGCCATTCTGACAAATGCATGTCTTTCTCTTCCAGGACGTGGGAAGAAGGCAAGGTGCTCATCTTTGATGACTCTTTTGAGCACGAGGTTTGGCAGGATGCCTCGTCTTTTCGGCTGATATTCATTGTGGATGTGTGGCACCCCGAGCTGACCCCTCAGCAGAGACACAGCCTCCCTGCAATTTGAAAGGCATCCGCAGAGATTTAGTTGCTCTCCAAGGAGGCTGCCTTTCTGATTCCTTTTGGGTGGGGAAATAGAAGTTCAAGTGCCGTGACTCTTCATGCAGCTGAAGACCTCTAAGGTTCTTTCGAGATTAGAACTCACTGGAGGGTGTATTTGCATTCCTGCAATTCATGTAGGAGACCCCTTACTTCATGTCACCCATGACAGCACAGAACCGGTGCCTACATTGAAGGGGAATTCTCGGTCGTGTTGTCTACATGGCTGGCCAAAGATAGTTTTCTACGTAGAATAGTGTCTACATCAATGTACTTGGAGTATATACTATATATATAGAAACTGTGAATGAATCACTTTAATTTGTAAGTTTTCTATGCAGTTATATTTTTCTAAGTAGCTAAACTGTTCTTTCACCATCTACCCTCATGTTTTCATTGACTTTAATGACAAGAAGTATAAATTCTTTACTTCCAACAGTTAAATAGTAATCTTCCTGGTAGATTCAGACATTTTTCTTTGAGGAAAAACAAAGTCACGTGTGAAGAAAAGAACTTTGTTTTCCTAAGATAAATGGGGAGTTATGCCAGGAGGCATGAACTGTGCCAACACTTGCCCTTGGGTCTACCTGTGTATCCTCATTTAGACTCAGTGTCTCCCCCTTTCTCTGTGATAATAAGAGAAAGCTCTTATTTCTAAGAGCCACATTTTATTTTTAGTTACACTGAGCAACGCCATGGATACATTTCATATCGTGGTAGGAAAATACAACAGATATAATGGAGTTTGGAGAGAAAATATCACACGGAAGTGAAACTTCCTGCTCAGGATCAGGAAGCCAGGTAGCCTGGCCTCTTTGCCTTCTGTACACGAGGCTTGGAATCTGCAGGGTCTACCTGCTGTAGATCCACTTGACTGTCAAGAAGATGACCTCTTGGTCTCTGAGAGTCTCTTCACTATTTTATCTATGTAGGAATAGCAGCATAGGAAGTGCCCAGGGATGCTAGCATCCCAAGTGGTCAAGCATGTTTGATTATGAGTTTGCAGTGCCTTTCCATCCTATTTTCTCAAACTAATGCCAGCCATGTCATTGTATTTTGAAGCAGCCTTTCACAGGCACGTTTGCTCTGAGTACTACCCGTGGCTGAGAAAGAGCAGTAGAATGCTCCTCAAGATGATCATTAGTAAGGCATTACTGCATCTTATTTTCTATTTTAAGATTAAAGATAACTCAAGCCTTAAAGTGTAATGACATTCTTGCACTGATCTCTAAGCCGGTCGAACAACACTGCCGCAGAAATGGCTGATATTCCAGCCACACACGTAGACAAAATCAACGTCAAAACAAGCGGCTTTCTGTACCTCATGTAAAGAACAATTCATTGAAATCAATCCTGTCCCTTTTAGCTTAAGGACATTAGCTCTTAGTAGTAGGAAAGTTTACAAAATATGTGTCCGTTCTTAAAATAGGTACTTGTTCCTTCCTTTGCCAGTGTTCAAAAATGCCTCTAAAACAGATGGCAAAAGCATGAGGGGAAATATCAAATCCTTACCAAATTCCAGAAAAAGAAAACAAACTCGCAGACAACAAAAAAATTTATTTGTGTTCTTCAGTATTTATTAAACGGAGGAACTTACTGACAAAAGGCAATACAATCCAGTGTTCATGTAGTAACCCTCGGTTACCCGCTGGGTTTGGCTCTCCTATATATTACATACACATAAGGAAATGCAAACCATGTGTTCTCATTGTTAAACTATCACCTTACATTCATGTAATAAAATGGTGGAAATGAGTGAAAAGTAGCTTTTAACTTAGTAAATATAACTTTTTTTTAAACATGGTCATTACAGTAGGATTCTAAATATTGCCATGTGAAAAGCCAGAAGTACCATTCCTATTACAAGTGTTGGCAGGAGCTGACTCCAATAGCATTTTGAGGACTTGGATCCCATGTTGATCTTATAAACACAAGCAATAAAAGATTTTCTAATTCACTTTCATTTTTCCTCTCTCTTACTTGTGTCATAGGAAAATAATTTCCATCCATGTCTTGGTAGACATTTTTCAAGGTTGATATTTTGTGATTCAAAAGGTCTATACAAAATGAATTGGTGTTTTTTTTTTATATACTATGATGCAATTGTTTGGGAAATATTTTAAATTCTGTTTCATTTTTACTTCTTCAAGGTTGGAACATAAAAATAGCTTCTGTTACTATTCTCTGCCAGAAAAAAAAAAAAAAAAAAAAAACAATAATAAAAGAGTACATCAGCCGAGAAGGAGTATACATCTAGACTGTAGCTCAGGGCTCAGGGGTAGAACACTTGCCTAATATGACAAGGCCCTGGGTTTGATCTTCAGCACTGGAGGGAGACAGAGACAAAAGGGGAACAGGAAGACAGAGAAAGACAAAGGAAAAGAGAAGGGAGTGAGGAGAAGAAAAGTGGGAAGGAATAGGGAAAGAAGAGACGTATAGAGGAAGAGGCGGGAATAGGAGAAGAGAGATGGAAGAAAGGGAAGTGGCCACAGTTAGCAATGCTGTTTGGGTATTTATGGCTGGAAGTAAGTTGAATTGGTTTCCTCTTTTTTTTAGGATGTTCATCGAGTAAATCAACCTACCAAGTACTCTAAAATGTAAAGTATTTTAATTAGTGTTATCAATTAAAATTGTTGACATTAAACACTCTGGTCGTATTAGTTAGTGTCTATATCATAGAGATGGCTAGGGAATAAGATATCTACATATACTCAACTGGTCTTGGGAAACATGGCACAAATAAAATATCCTACCCTTTGATGTTTTCTGTCTGACTTCCTGTGAGTGGAGACTGGCGTCCATTTCTAAGGAGGATGGATAAGAAAGTAGATTGGTCTTTGGCATTTCATCTTGCATTCTTGGTCCTCTTTAGCTTGGTACTTACATGCTGAGCCATCTTTAAGGGTCTCTCTGTAAGATTTGACTGTCTGCCCCCTCAGGGCCTTTCTCCACAGGTAATAGGAGGGTTGGGACAAAGGGACTTATTTGCTAGCACTTTTCTTTGCTGTAGTAACCCACGAACTAACTTGAATGAGCACATCAGTCACCAGTGTGTGTGTGTGTTTTTTTTCAATGAGTCATCTTCTCTCTGTAGGCATTTCTCTGCATGCCTACAGGAAATCACTATGCTATGATGAAGCAGTCATTTTTTTTTTCCAACTGACTATGTCTTCTAAAAAAAAAAACAATTCATGAAGTCAGCTGATGGCCTGACAAACAATGTGATGTCAAAATCATTCTTACAAGATAGATATGTAAATTAAAACTTTGCAAATAGCCAGACCTGTGAGATCATGTTCTTAGGCTGAACACTTCGATGCTGGTGATGAGGTCAGAAAATAAGTCAGTACAACTGGAAATTATTGTAGCTACTGTTGCTTGGGGTTCAGCACTGCATTAAACTTGCTGATGTTTCTGCACATTTTAACTCTGTTGTATTTATTTGGGAATTCGTTTCATCTTAATTTGTAAAACCTGGAGAGGGTTTCTGTATGAATCCTTAGAGTGATGTATATGTGACTAATTTAGTTTTTTTTCCCCCTTTTTAAGTACATTTGCTGCCATAAATATGAGGGGAGGGAGAATCCTTTTTACATAAATGCCTTTTTTATCCTCCCCACCATCCTTCACTAAAACATAAGTTAATTAGTTAACTTTTAGAAGAATTTCTCAGATCTTTGTCCAATGTGGGCTGCCCAGATCAATGGCTGCTGACAGTCATGGCTGGGGTTGGAATGGAGGACCTCATGTCAAGCAGAACACACATGTTTGTAGGTCAGCTGGACAGGCTTGCTGGGTGGCTGCTCCAATGGAGGCATCACATGATGCTGGCTCAGTCCAGAGCCAGCAGTGGCTGGGTGTTCTCATTTTCTCCCTTCTCTTCATGTTTCAAGGTCCCAGCTTCTACCACAGACTGAGATCTAACAAGAGAGGAAGGAGACACACACAGTCACAGACAGTCCATGCTGGTGATGCTTGCTATTCACCTGGAGAACCAAAGCATGTAAAATAGCTACTTAATACTTCCTTTTTGGCATCTGTTTTCCACACACCACTTTATTTCTTTCTTTCTTTCTTTATTTTTTTTTAATTTTTCTGAAGATTGAACCTGGTCATTCTAAGACTTTTTTTCTGATGATTTTGATCCATATCTTTTTGCTGTCATAAACCATAACCATGAGTGTAACATTTTGTCCATGTTTCAAATAAAAATAAAGGTAATTCCAAAGTTGCAAAAAACACTAAGTGTTTTGTGTATGCTCGGCGGTTGTCTTAGGGTTCTTCACATGTATGAGCTTACCACTTTTGCAACCCTGAGAAATAGAGATACAGTCTCCATTTTTAAGTGCTGAAAAACAAATTAAGGGTTCAATAGAGAAATTACGTAGGACAAAAGCCATACAACAAGATGGAAAGCAGGATCGCTCATGAGCAGCTCTGCCTCTGGACACTCTGTGGCTGCAGAGCCGCCTTGCTGATCCTAACACTTTACTGAGACAAGACTTGCAGCCTAAGGTTCTTAGCTGCTTTCATAACACATATGTAGTCCAGAAAGTGCAAGACTAAGAAGTAAATCAGTGCTGAACATGGAGGGTACATTCTCATAATACAAGCTTTGGAGAGATAGAAGCAGAAGAATCAATGTCAAGGACTGCCTGGCCAATATGGTAAGTTCCAGACCAGCCTGAATTACGAAAAGAGATTGTATGTCAGAGAGAAAGAGCGCGCGCACGGGATGGGTGGGATGGGGGGAGAGAGAAAAAGAGAGAGGAAAAATCACAATGTTTCCATATAATACGAATCAGCTAGTTTCTACTCTGAATATCAATCAACTCAAACAGAACTAGGTGCTATTGGAGCGACTGGAAGTGAAAAGGATTGATTCAGCTGGAATGGCATTTCTCAGCCTGTTTGACTTAAGAGCCCAGCATGAATGGTGGGGAGGGAGGAAGGAGTGCTCACTTTGCATAAATATAGAAAAATCAGAAACCTCAGAAGATATCAAGACAAACTGGTCAAACCAGCATTTGGGAGGCTGAGGCTAGAGGCATGTGGGTTCAAGCCAGGCTGAGCTATATTTCGAGGTCCTACATAAAGAATAATGAAAGCAAACAGACCGAACCACAGCTGTATAGCTCCCCCACACACATTGCCTCCCTCCAGATGTTTAGACTACTGCATAATTGCTTTGCACTAAGGATTTTGTGGAAAGAAAAGATCGTGGTGGCAATCAATATTGAAACTTTAAACTGCACTTCTGTCAGGTAAACCAACTCTGTTACACAAAACAGCACCTGGACCAGAGTCATGGTGAGGTCAGGCAGCTTACAGGCACTACTCACACACCTCTTCTTGAAGACAGCCAACTCGGGATGCTTACTCCTCTGTGACCCAAAAGATCAACCTTTCAAGTATTTTTTTCACATTAAACTCAAACCTGGATTTGAAGATACTCATATCCTGTCTTTGATTCCTCCTCCCAGAGCTACAGGATCCTGCCATCTTTCCCTCTGCCTGTAGGGTTGGATTCCAGGGCCCTGCTAGATATCAGAATCAACAGATGACCAAGTTCCTTATATTGGGATGCAGTATCTGTGTAGAATCAGTGCTCACTCTCCTATAGACTATAATTCCTAATACAAAGTACATATTTTGTTATTTAGGGAATTACTACAAGAAGGGAAGTCTGCCCATTCGGTGGTTGGATCTACTGTGTACAACCTCTGTCTGTGGAGGGCTGAGCATACAATCCCTTCAGGAGTCTGCTTTGAAGCTTTGTTTTAGTTCAAGGTCTCCCTCCCTAACTATTCTAGTTGAGCCAAGATTTCTAGATTTTTCTACTATTAGCCAGGTGGTTATCCACCATATTCATGGTGTGACTTCAAGTGAGATGATCGCTTTATCTGTCATTGTTCTGTTGGGGTTATCAGGAGCCATATTCTCCTTTCTGGCATCAGTGTACAGCAGGCTGTCCTTAAAAATGATGCTGTTTACCCATCTCCCTCATATCCCGAAGGTTCTATTCATTAGAATAATTGTGCCTTGGATAAACCTCATTGACTATTATACTGCCACTGCACAAAGCTGAAGGTTCTAGTCAAAAAACCTTCAGGTTGAGAAACAAATTTTATCTTTTTAAAATGTGCTTCATGTATCCAACTTGTCTGCATTCTTTTAGATCTTAAAATGTTTAATCAATCCAAGTTGTTACCTCTGATTTTAACGACTATTATGATTTTCAAACTTTCTCTTTTCACATTATAATGAATGAAAATCGGGTAGATCTCAATGTTTTCAAACCATCACTTGTTCCTGCTGACTGATACTAAGCGATGTTTGTGAAGTTTGCTGTATACCAATAACCTTCACTGTTAAGTCGCCAAGGCACACAGATGCAAACAAGAATGTAAACCATGCAGATGCCCAGTTCTCCAGCCAGAGAAGACAGATTCTTGAGAATAGAACATGGAAAGAAGGAAAGACAGAAAGATAAATCTCTGTCTCACACACTTCTCATTTGCCCTTCTTATTCAGATGGCTACTGTTCACTCTCCCTTCATGAAATGTAATTGGGACCTGTGTTATTTCTTTCAGTAAATACATTGACAACAATGACCTGGGATGTCTTACCCAGTAGAGTGTGTCTTGGTTGACTGGTGAGTGACAGCAGGCCTGTTCCAAGATATGAAAACAAAGAAGCAAACAACGTTTTGTCCCAACATTTATATGTTCCCTAATCAAGAACACAGTGCCTTAACTTTTGACATGATAGAATTCTACTTACCTAGTCACACAACAGACATTTAATATTACAACTTGATGTAAGTGGCTCGCTATATTGTGAGATACTTGAAATCCACTGGAAAAAAGTAGCAAACTCTTCTTTTTGTAAAAGAATTAGAATGAGATTTATTTAATGAGAGCACACTGAGAAGGAGGACAAAAGCACCCAGAAAACCCCTCAAGTGGTCAAAGCGTGGTCTCAAGTACCCCATACTCATCCTTATCAGGATGTCAGTCTCATCCTGTCTGACAAATAGTTAAAACTGTTTGAAATCTCTTTCCAGGAGACACTTCCCCTCTCTGGCTGGCTCCCTTTCCTTCTCCTAGGATGAGATTCCTGGAGAAAATCCCATTTCTTTGGGATCCTTCTTGACTCTTGCCCTTAGTGTGTTAACTAAATAAAGATTGCCTCTGAAATTGAAAGTCAATCAATTCTCTCTGATGAAAATGTCTCCATTTGGTCAGTGTGCTCAGGCTGTGCTTAGCTCAACACAGTAGAGAAGTCTGTTTCGTGGTTCCATTTACTTCTGAGAAGCCAAGTTCTTGTGCAAAAATAAACATCTGTATTTCTCTTCTTTCTGATGCAGAATACCATCTAACCTCAAGGTCATGTAGAGGGTGATGGGTAATCTCAGTGGCGAAGGCAATCCCTACAAGACTTCACCTAGTCTTCACAAACGGGGGATGCTTTCCTGTTGTTCTCTGCTTGGTCTGTGTTCTTATTAATTGACCTTTATCACCCATCTGAGCTATGGAGGATCCCTACTAGGGCCTGACTGCTGTGTCCTTCACATAAAGTATATATCAGGAATCACAATGCCAGGGCCAAAAGCTGCTATAGAGATGGTTTGGTCAGACCCTCCCTTGAGTCAGGGGTTAACCATTTGTTTTCTGTGATTCAACCTCTATCTGCATTTCATCATTTCATTGGGGAGAACCCCACAAAGGTCATTTTAATTTTTCAAGTCAACAGGAGGTTTGGTTTTGTGGAAAAACTCAAAGCTATCTGAAACCTTAGCTTGGAGCACTTCCCTCCAGGAAGAGAAATTTCTGCTGGAGCTAGAGGGTGGATTTGATCAAAGCACATTGTATCCATGTTTGAAATTCTCCAAGAATAAATTAAAAATATATTTGGGTCTGAGGAGACAGCTCAGTCAGTACAGTGCTTACGGCACAAACATCAAGACCTGATTTAAATTCCCAGGACTCACATTAAAAAAAAAAAAAACAAGACATGCAATCCCAGGGCTGGAGAAGAGAGATAGGCAGATACTTGAGAACTTCTGGCCAGTCTGCTTAGTTGACTCAAAGCCAGTGGGAGAAACTGTGTCATAAAAAAGTCAAGGTGAACAGCACTTGAGAAATGAGGTCTGAGGTTATCCTACACATGAATGTGCACACACATGTATGCACTCCATGTAAACATGCACCCATACAAAAATGTGCATATTTAGGCCACGTGTATGGTGTGCATGCACACACACACACACACACACACACACACACACACACACACACACATGTGCACAAACACATACACACACTTCATATATTTAAAAGATCCTAAGCAAACTATATGACATTTTTCTCCAATAACCTTAAGTATAGAAGAAATCCCCCCCCAAAGAGCTCCCTGCTAGATTAGAATGCCAACACAACTTTATATCCACAGGTTAACTCTGTCTTCTCCTTTGTAAGTTGGAGATAAAAATAATGCCTATATTATGAGGGATAGCAGATGCTGGAATGAGGCCTACAGGAGTTTCTGTGTTTGAGAGAGTCTCATCTCTGCAGTCATTTAATGTTTGGTGGTTGTAGGTTTGTGAGCATTGAGGTGTGAGTGTTGAGCGTTTGTCATGCTTTTGCTAACACACTTTGAAGTGATCTCAGGGGTAGGAGGTGGTCCTAAAGAGTGCACGATATGTGAATTTTGAGCACATAGATATTTCTGGACATTCTTATCAACTGTGAAGTCAGAACTTAAAATAACTGCTTACTTTGAGAAGTCATGTTTCTTTAGGACTAGACCAGCTCAGAGAGCCATGAGTCAGTCTCAGCATCCACACTCTTTTCCCTCCCTCCAGAATCAGTGGTGTGAGTCTGGTGACGTCACCACAGCAGGACAGGAATGTGATGTTCTGAAGAGGCAGAAGAACAATGGAGGCTGCCAACAGCTGAGGCAATCAGTGTTGGTGACTCATTCCATCCCCAGGATGGCTTGGAGAAGAATGACTAGTACTCTTGGTATCAGAGCCCTTTCATGGGTCTGTTTTTTTAATCAAATGAGAGTATGTTAATGGAACTTGCCTGGTGTTATTATATCAGTCTGAATACCAGCTCTCTGAATACTCACATCCATCCTACTCAGAATGTAACTTGCAGAGTGAGTGATGGTCTGTATGGCAGGTAGACTTGGGGCTGGGATGGTGAGAACACACAGCCAAGACAGCAACAAATGCTAAGCGAAGACCCAGTGAATAAACTTGAAAACTGTGTGGACAAAGGGCTAAAGGATGAATGGATAGATGGACAAATAGTGGAAGACCAATATGGTAAAGGAGATAATGATTGGTTTGTAATGGAGAAAACAAAACAAGATAAGTTGCTCCCTGTGGTCTTGATAAATTGATAGCCTAGTATACTGGTACATAGCTAGAATTCTGGCATTCTGCAGGCTGGGATAGGAAGACTGTGAGTTTGGAGCAAGTCTGGACTATTTAGCAAATTTCAACCCAGCTTCAGCTACATATTAACTGAGGCTCTCTTATAAGTATATGAATAAGTAAATAAATAGCAAGAAAGAGAATATGGAACAAGGGAGATTGCTCATTTGGAACAAACAGTCTCCAGGCAAAAATGAGGCTAGAGAGGGTACCAGGTGCTCTTAGAAAGACCAAGCTAGTTCCATGGCCACTTCCTGGCAGTGATAGGGCATGCTTCATTATGTTAAAGCCATTGCAAACAAAATTTCCTGTACAACTGAAACATCTTAGATTCAGTGAATTACTGGTTTCCTTTGTTAAGTTAAGAAGTTGCAGATACAGGGAGAAGAATGTCTAGGTATGTATTCGGGAGACTTCAAACACGGACAATGGGACATAACAATAAGTTTCATAGACTTTGTCCAGGCCAATGGAGAATTGAATGAAGGCTTTAAGTGGAGGAAATAAAAATGAAATATGTTTTTCCTTGTCTTTTTTTCTGTGTTTGCGTGCGTGCGTGCGTGCGTGCGTGTGTGTGTGTGTGTGTGTGTGTGTGTGTGTGTGTGTAAGCTTACACAGGGAATGTGGAAGGCGGAGACATACAACCTTGGAGTCCTATGTAATAGTTCACAGTGAACCTCTTCTAAGCACGTGTCTCTGAAAGAGTGAGTCTCTTGTAGGAGCCCCAGTTTGCATCCTCCTGCTACATCTGCAAGACTTGTCCAGCAACATCTGTCTTCCACATAGGCCACAGACTTTTGTATGTGCAGGAGCATCTCGAACCTGCTTATAGCTCAGCCTTCAGCATCTAATTCTAATAATTGCCCTTCATTTAATCTATACAGCATAGTAATAAGGTAAACCAACTGCTGTTCACCTCAGGCAGAGGAACACTAACTCATAGGTTGCTACCTACTCAGGCACTATTCTGAGCTCATGGCATTGGGGGTCCATATCCCATTCTCTTAATGGCTTTTGATCCTGTTCTGTAAGCTGGTACTTAGTGGGAATTTTAATGAATAGATGAATGATTGTTCTAAAAAAAAAAAAAAAAAAAACCTAAGTGCTGTAAATGTTATCTGTTAATGGAATTTCAGAATCTAGAAGGAATCATGTGACATCTTAGAGATGATTTCAGATCCTAACCAGATACTGATTGCAAAGGCTCTGTTGCTGTCCACTTCACTGCAGACTGTGAGCAGTGCTTGCTTCCTCACGCCACGGAGTATCTACAAGAGCATTTTGTAGCATTTTGTAGCATGTTCTCTTCCTTTGATGTTTTCTCCCACGTCTGCTCTACTCCCCCACCTACCCTTCAGGAAGGTACCCTGAGAACCTCTTATATACTAAGATCGTGTGAGACAAGGTCACCTAATAGTGGGGAGGCATGTACTCTCTGCCCTTGGAGAGAGTGTTGGAACTATAGAAATGTAACTTGAAATGAAGCAAACCCCATAAATATACAGCAATGCAGTGACAAGGAGGCTGGAGGACTTCCTTCAGGGATGAGACAGTATAATGCAGATGTGAGGAGTCACTTGAGCCAGAGGTGTGCAGTCCTGACACTGCATGAGAAATGAGGCTGAGCATGCCTTGGGTGATGGGGGTTTCAGAGGTTGCAGGGGTTGGGGAGGGGTTTCGGGGAGGAGATCTTAGATAAAGGCAGCGGCTGGTAGTCAGAGAAGACAAAAAAAAAAAAGGACTCAGGCTGAGGGTCCTGTGGGAACAAGGATCTTTTGTTTTTTGCAGGGAGGAAGGGAGAAAGGTGGGGTGCCTGGCCACATGCTGAGTGCAGGATATGAAAGGTACAAAGAAATCTTTATGTGTAAATGCATTTAAAGAAGAGAGAAGCCTGTTTTCTGACCAGGAATTCAACACATCTTCCTGGAGGCCTGATTTGGAAATCCTTGTGTGTGAAGCTGGAAAGGTATCATGATTCCTCACACCATTTTTCTACGGTGCTGTTCACTTCATCTTGTCACCCGGCTGTCACTTGACTTTAGCAGCAACAGGCAAGGCCACGCAAAATATTACACACACTTCATAGCTGAAGAAACTGAGACTTTATGCAGTTAAGTGGTGAAAGAAAGTGGCCAGACTGTGAAATAAAAATAAATAAAGAAGAAAACAAAGTTTACCCGTATCTCAAAGTCACAGAGAGCTAGCTCTGTGGCCTGGGTGCAGGGGAGCTGGTGGGCAGACCAACTCAGCTACATTCACCAGATGCAGGGCTTTGAGTTGCCCCCACCTCGATATGTACCCCATCCATGAACTGCTGGAGCACATGGTGCGTTCAGCAGATCCATAGCTGTAAGATCTCCATGGCACAGGGAGACAACAGGATAGCCAAGAGGAGTCCCAGTGAGGATCCAGCATTGATGGTGTAGGTGAAGCCAGAGGCCTCGAACCAGACCAGTGAGGCATCAAAGTGAACATTTGCAAGAAAAACTGTTCTGGCAAAAGGGAGACACACTGCAGCTTTCAAGACAAGATGTTTTTGGTTTTTGTTTTACTTTGTGTTACTTTGTTTTCTTTGGGGAGGTCACAGGGACAGAAGTGAGCTGTGGAGGAGCAGGGCAATGAGTGAGACTGGGGTGCCTGACGTGAAGTTCACGAAGAATCAATAGAAAGAAAGTCTGAAAAGGTCACAGGACTGAAGCAAGCATGATGATATCATGGTGCGGTGCAGTGGACAGAGACCCACAAGGAAGAGCCCAGAGAAAAATGAAAGGTCTACTGTGCTCATCGCCATGGTGTGAGGAACCCAGAAGTGCTTTCTAGTGGGGTTGCCAAGGCATTGCCAACCACATTCTCATTGTTTACAGTCTTGGTGGAAAAACTCAAATAGAGCTGTTTGACAGAATTTTGTTAAATTGTACCTTTCATATCTTGCACTCAGCATGTGGCCAGGTCAAGGTCAGGTGAGACCTAAGGAGATGGCTCAGTTAGCAAAGTACCTACTGTACAAGCATAAGGACCTGAGTTAAAATCCCCAGTACACGTTTTTAAAAGCCAGCTGTTGCTTTGCACTAGTGGAACCTCACTGCTGGGAAGGCTAAGGCAGGAGGATCCCTGGGGTCACTGGCTACGCAGTGGAGTTGAATGAGAAAGATCAGTTTAGTGAGGGATCCTGATTCAAAGGTAAGACGGAAAAGGAATGAGCGGAGACACCTGATGTAGCTTGTGGACTATACACACACACACACACACACACACACACACACACACACACACGTGCGCACACACGCACGCACACGCGCACCTGCATGTGTGCACATACAGAACTAACATGACACTCTAACTACATCAGTCTGAAATGAACAGGGAGACAGAGCTGCACCAGCTCTACACTGCTCGTAAACATGACGTGACTTACAGAGTTCTCCCTCGAACACTGGCAAACATTCGGCTTTGTTCATGTGCTCATCAAAGGTTAGAAGAGGTTTGTTGCGGGTTGACTGTTGAGGACAACAGCTCCAGCTTAATTGGAATCAGCCAAGTGTTTATTTATCAGTACGTGTCAAGAGAAATTAATATGCCTTGCCCTTCTGGGCTGCGGCTCCCTTTCTAAGAGGTTGCATCCGCACACGGTGCTCCCACAGAGCACGCACTGTGAGCGATCACAGGTTGCCGTACTTCTATCCAGGCAGTTCTCCACATCTGTTCATTACCTTTTAGTTCAACCCTATTTCTTTGCTTTGTTGGTGTCTTAGAAATCTTTATCTCATAATTCTTCATGTCTTTCTTTAAAAGAGAGAAAACAAGCTCTATACACAGGCTTTAAATAGCCCCATTCGTTTTATTACCAACAAATCCATCATACAGATTTTCTTTCGCTCCACTGATCCGTGGTTACATATGATGTGGTTGAAAGAGATGGCTCTGTTCACTTATGCCTCAGAAAAGAAAGATAAAAGCTTCCTGTCTGACTGTGTCAAATGCCAAACTAAGGAAGAGGTTAGATACTCATGCTAACAAATGCTAACAAATTTCTGTTAACATGTGTAGACCACTTCAGTATCTAGAAACCTGCATAAATACTAGAGTTATATGGCTTCCTCAGAAATCTTTTTTACATCAAGAAGCTTACCATTTAAGCTTCATCTATTTGAGTAGAAATGACACCTAAAATCTAAAGTGTTCAACCTTACTTGAACTGGACACCAGACTTCAGACAACTCAGAGAACAGTAGAGACTACGTTCCATTCATTAAGAGATGATGTCTGTGGATTCAGTGGCTGTGCGGATCATTTTTTTCTTTACTTCAAGACCCCTTGTCTTGCATCAAAGGCAGGGTCCTTCTGTGCCCACATTGCCACTTGTCACTCTTTCACATGATTGGCATTTCATCATACTCTATTAACTCTGCTGGAAATTAATAGTTATTCAACAAACATGAAATCAGACTACAAAAAACAGAGTAGTTGCTGAGGAAATGGTTTAGCTAGTAGAGTGCCTGCACAGAAGTACAAGAAGCAGAGTTTGAACCCTAGAATCTATACAGAAAAGCTGGGCATAGTGGTGCATGCTTGAAATCCCAGCACTGCAAAGTCAGACAGGCAGATGTCTGAGGCTTACAGGCCAGCTTGCCTACTTAGTGGGCTACAGGCCAGTAAGAGAACCCACCTCAAATCAAAACCAAAACCAAAACTGTAAATAGTAATACAGGACTGACACGCAGAGTTGACCTATGCCTTCCATATGCATTACACTTACGTTCACATGTGCATACATGTGCATCTGCACACACATGCATTTGTACACAAGTATACACACAAGAAAGGAGGGAGAGAGAAGGAAGGGGAGGAGGGGAAGAGGGAGAGGGACAGAAAGACACACACAGAAAAAGATAGACAGAGAAAGACAGAGACAGAGAGAGATAGAGAGAGGGGGTGGAACAATTTCTTCATAGTTGAAACATTTAACTCTGAGGTTTAGGGGAGAGATTCCTAAGACTTAAAAATTTTCTAGAGAAAGCCGTTTAAGACTCAGGAAATAAATAACTCAGGAGTCTCAGGAAGTCACTGAAAATTCACAAAGTCCTTCCATCACCAGGGTTATATAAATATAAGTAGTTAGGATTGCTGAAGAGAGGAGACTCTGATCTGTAGATCTGCCTTGCTCAGAAATTTGAACTCTATCGAAGTGATCTAGTCAGCCACTCCCCAAACCAGGTGGCTCACAGTATCTTTATGCCACTTTCTCACTTTTATGCATAATCCAGCAAGATGTTCTAGGAATACAAGGATGGAGATGTTTGGCCAAAAGAAACAAGAGTAGATGTGGTCCTCGGCATAATTGCTGAGGACCACAAAGCTCTGGGTCCCTCCATATGAAGAGGACCAAAAGTTTCTCTAAAACAGTTGTTATTCTTTCATTGTGACTGAAGTCATAGATGGACTCTTTAAGTGTTCCTCTTCTGTGAATTGCTTTCTGCATGTGTGATCGCAGGATTTCTTCAACTATAAAAATATAAGAGATAGTCAAAAAGTAAAGTGAAAAGACCTATTTTGACTTATGTTTTTAGTAATTCCATTTCAAAATTGATTAGCTCCATTGATTTTAGGCTTATGGTTACCCAGCAAGCCATGGTGGGAAACACAGAACAAAGAGAAACTGCTCTTTTTGTAATTTGGAAGGGAAACAGAAACAGCTAGATACAACATGTCACCAATGACCAAGACTTCCCACTCTTGACCTCCCGCCTCTTAAAGTTTTACTGTCTCATAATACCAACAAACTGGAAAGCTCTTATGTGTTTAATGGCTCAGGTCATTACAAGATTTATTGTAAGTGCCAAATGTTTAATTTTATAAACATACTCCACCAAACACTTATTTTAGAATCCCAAGAAATTACTAGAGTTGAGTTTTGACTTTATATAAATAACTCTTACCACCTTTTGAACAACAACAACAAAAAAATAAAGACCAGCAATAAAAAAAATTAATCTAAATATATACCAAAATGGAGCCATGGCATGTTATATCAGTTTGGAAAGTGAGCATAGTGCTAATAACCAAGTGATACATTCATTATTTACCTCATGAGTGAGGCAGCACGTGTGTATGTATGTGTGCCAGTAGTCTTTCTACTCCATGACAGACAGACATGTGACCTCAGACCCATGGACATGCTCCCTGAGTACATGGTTGAGACTAGGAATGGGGTGGACAGGCCTGGCTGTTTGCCTAGTATTTGGATCCAATATGAAGCACCTCTTCTCTGTGTTCCTCTTACTCTCCATTAGCCCCTTCTTAAATGTACTCTGCTGACCAAAGAATTCTTCCTTCTTGTTGTCATCACTTTGGGCTGCTGAGAAGGGGTTGGTGGCTTCAGGATTAGGCTTCAAGTCTTTCTTTTCATTGCCTTGAGTTGAACAAGGCTGGGACAATAGTATGATTTTTGTTTATTTGTTTGGTGTTAGTTTTTTAAGTGAAACTGTTCTTAGTTTTTTAAGATTTATTTATTTATTTTATGTATATGAGTACACTGTTGCTGTCTTCAGATGCACTAGAAAAGGGCATCTGATCCCATTACAGATGGTTGTGAGCCACTATGTGGCTGCTGGGAATTGAACTCGGGACCTTTGGAAGAGCAGTCAGTGCTCTTAACCACTGAGCCATCTCTCCAGACCCCTGCTTGTTTGTCTTGGACATAAAATCTTTCTATGCATATCAGGCTGGCTTAGGATTTACAATTCTCCTTCAGATTACCAAATGCTGTAATTACAGGAAAATGCTCCTAAATCTGGCTTAAAATAAACCAATCCCTCCCCTTGTGCAGCAGGGGTCCCAAACTGGAAAACAGATGCTTCTAAGCATACCACGAGGGAATGCTCATCCAGGTTGGACTTCCATACACTCTCCAGTCCAGTCACGGCAGCCTGCTTCCCTGGAAGCATGAGGAGGCAAGTATATGGTAAGACTTGAAGCCATTCTACATGGAGAAAAGCTTGGGAGAAAACCGTTTTGTTGATATAGGATTTTCCCTGCTCCCTTACATGACATCATGATCTTGGCCATGGATAAGGAAGCATTGTATAAGTTTAATATCAATATACAAGGAGAATGTGTATGCACTTGCATTTTTTACATTAAAATATTATGTTCGTGTAGATCACGTGCTAGGCAAAAATCACCAAAATGCTTGCAAAGGGAATTGAGACTAACAGAGGGAAATCTCTGTAGCCTAAAGTGAGGAAGAGGCTCATGCTTCAGGCACATCCATCACTCACGAGCAGCAGTGGATAAAAAGACAGATAAAATGCCTTCACATCCTTCCTCATATTACATAGGGTGGGTATTTCGTACATGTACAAAACTAAGTGAATCTGTTTTTGAAATTTAATATATTTCAAAAAGCATATGAAACCCCAATATTACAGAAATACAAGTCTATGATTGCTCAGTAAAAGTGACACCCCCAGCAGTCAGTGTCATTTAGGCCCTGTGCACCCATAAGCATGTGAATGATAATGGGAAGGAATTTTAATGGTGCAAACCCTGATGTCTTGTAACCTTGATGACCTCTGAGGACCTCCTCTGGATCTGCAGTGTCATAAAGCTCTAGTAATACAAAGAAAGGCACTGCCCCTCCCTCCCTCCCTCCCTTTTGAGATAGAGTCTTGCTATGTAACCCAGGTTGGTCTTGACCTTATGATTTTACTGTATCAGCCTCCCACAAAATTTATTTTTATATACTATTCCGGGAACATTCATCTATAAATAGAGCAGGTCTGCACTCAGATACAGTGAAGAAGGAGCTTGCTTAAGTTCAAAAAGAGGATACGTTAAAATCTGTGCTTTTTCTAAACTTGCCAGCTCTGGCAGGAATGGCCTGTATGGCTGTAGTGGGACTATGTTCTAATCTGGCCCATGTTCATCTAGGAACTGCCCTCCTTCTATTGAACAGTCTTGTGTAGTTGGGACCTGTCCCCTACCATTTACTGGATAACCTTGTGGCTTAATCCTGCAAATCAGATGTGTCTTTTCCCTGCATATGGTCCAAAGGAAAGCACAATGCCTGGCTTTTCAAAGTCCTCCCTTTTATTTGTGTTCAGCAAAACCAAGAAAGAAAGATACTCTTGATTGTCTTGAGATCATCTACAGCAGGGTCAACAGCTGCCTCGGGGTTGAGGAAAATTAGAGGAAAAACAAAACAATGAAATCTAAGAGCCATTTGTGATCTCTGGCATGCTGCACACTGCCAGCCCTGAATTCCCTTCTCAGTATTGCCTGAAAGCCAAGCTCCTTCCCAGACTCCCTCCTCTGCACCAAGTGCCTGTAGTCAGGTGGCTCCAGCTTTAGGGGACAGCTCAAATCCCCAAGCCCAAATGAGGCTAAAACAAAGAGTTAACATAATTTATCAATAATATTTGAATCAATATAATTCTGAGTACATATTTGTATATGTGTACTATGCATGTATGTATATACATGCAGGTATGTATTATGCATCCATGCATCCATGTATTATGCATGTGTGCATGTATGTACGTACGTACGTATGTATGTATGTATGTATGTATGTATGTAAAGCTCTAATAAAATGACTAGTCATTCACCAGCAGTTACTCCAAGACAGTGACTCTCCGGGTATTTTAGATTTTTATTTTATCTATAGCCATCTTAATTACTTTGCCAGTGAGAAAGGCTAGAATCAGAAAATAATTCATATATATTGCCCAATGATTTGAAGAGAGGGCACAAAAATCTGGACATGGATTTAAAAGTCATGTAATTACTTCATGGGAAAGAAATTTCAGTCTGACATGTCTAACTAAGCCTACATCAGGACAGTTGGTTTCTAGCCCCAGCCCCTCCCTCCTCCTGTCCAGCTAACAAAGACCCTTTGTCTGGGCATGATTTTCTCACACAAGTCAGGGGCAGGAAGCTTGGGAATCTCTGTTGTGTCAGACTTAGTGGCGAGAACCTGGGTTCGGTGTCACCACTAGACTTCTCTCATTGCATCTCTGCAGCCACCTTAATGTGGCACATTATGTCACGGTGTAAAATAATGAACTTCCCTTCTTAATTAAGACAGTTGAGGTTTTGTCTCATTCGCAACAAAAATTATCATTGCTGATTTTTTTTTAAATGCTGCACAGATTTGGCCACAGGCTCTTCAGACACATTGAAGAAACGAGTTAGGAAGGAGGAAATGGGCTATTTTACACTTAAACTTTTTGAAACAGCTAATGGACTGGGAGAAAGAAAAGAGCACTCCTAAGAAAATAATAATAATTAAAATATCCCAGAAATGATGAACTGGGAGGGGGCTCAGTGGATAAAATACGTGTCATACAAGTTCAAATCCCTAGGACCCATGTAAAAAAGTCAAATACGGGAGCACATGGCTGCAATTCCAATGTTCCTACATGAGATGGGAGGGAGAGATGGGCGAAGACCATGGGTCAGTTAGTCTGGCATACTCAGTAGTAAAAAATAAAGAAAAAAAGATAGCCCCATTTTAAACAAAATAGAAAGGAAGAACAAGCATTTTAGATTGTCCTATGACTTCCACACATGCCCTATCACAAGTGTCACACACACACACACACACACACACACACACACACACACACGCATGTGCACGTGCAAAGTCGAGGAAATTCCAGAAAGTTTAAAATACTGGAGCAGAGAGTGCCTAAAACTCTTCCCTGGTATTCACAGGCTTAAAGAAAACTCTGAAGTGATCTGTTTCTGTTTAAAGAAAGTTCCATTAAAGTAGTAATGAATATCTTTTCTGATTAAAGGCAGAGTCACAATCACTATGGAACAAGGAAGCAGCACCTGTTGCAGCCACTCATTTGGGGAGAGAGCCACTTGTCTCTCATTTTACTGTCAACTATTCCATTGAGAAAGCAGTGATAAGCTCAGACCTCAGGGCCACAGAATCTCAGAAGCCTCATTATAGAAAGTGATCAGTTCCCAAAGCCAGTCCACAAAAAAACACCTCACTCAAAATGGACTTGACACGTTGAGAATCATGGAAGAGACTAGAACCCATGCACACTCATGGGATCACACAATACTATTCCAAGGTCAGCGGTAATCCAGAACTCTGACATGGCCACGCAGTAGGAGCGCACTGCTCCATCACTGCCTGTCTGCATCTGTACACTGCAAAATGAAGCTTCCTGGAAACCAGGGCTTGAGTAAAAGATCAGTCTATTAATAGATGGAAAACCAGAGACGTTTATGTTGATGCTCTCTCCTGGGTCTGTTTTCAATTTTCTTGCATTCTGCAGGTTCCAAGAGATACAGATACACCATGAATGTACATTCTGTTCCTGCATCAGTGAGGTGTCTGGGTCTGGGGAAAGTTGATTTTTAATCAGTGCTGGTAAAACTGCTTCTGAGGACACCCTTGTGCAGTATGGGCTGAAACCTAAGGAGGACAGGCTCTCTGGCTCAGCAGTGGAAGGGATCTGAGGCTTCCCAGTTAAACCTTCCTAAAAAATGAAAGGACAAGCTAAGGGCAAACACAAGAGAAAATAATTGTTCAAAATAGAGAAAAAACAAACAAAGTGAACAACAGCCTAAATAAATACCAATAAATAATGGCTGCAATGACACACCAGTGTTCTAGGATCCTAGGTCACATTAGATATAGAAGCTGCTGCATCTATCAGACACAGACAGATGCTGTATAATGATCATGTTCTCCCTCTCTTGCTAAACTTCCAGACTGGAGTTCTCACTCCAGCCCCTCTGGTCATAACTGTGTTTAAAGATGCAGTTCTGAAAGGAGTCGTTAAGGCAAAATGTGGTCAGAGTGGGCTCAAAGTCAACATTTCTGATGTTCTCATAAAAAGAAATTAGGACTCCAATATAAGCACGAGGAAGATCATGCGAGGACAAGGGGGGAAGACAGACATCTGCGTGGCAGGAAGAGAAGCTGCAAAGATGCTGACAGTCCTGTCACCTTGCTCTTAGCTCTCTCTGTCCCAGATCTGTGAGGAAAGGTGTTTCTGATGTTTAGGGAGCCCAGAGTGCCTTGGTTATTTATTAGTGTAACTGCAGTCAATGAGTCCTCACTATTAGATGTCAGAAAACTATTAAGTGTGAACAAACATTGCATATAGTCCATGAAAAATCAAGTGGAAGCACCTACTCTGTGCTTATAGATGGAGAGAGATTAGATTTGTGACTGAGATGGTGACTAATGGGGATTTTAGCCTCAAAAACAAAGGGTTGTGAGTGTATCAGGATCATTTGTGTAGCAAATTTCAAAAGCCATGCTCAGGCTGGGCATGTAGGTCAGTGGTAGACTGAGCTAGCACAAACAAAGCTCTGACTTTCTGAAATGTGAAAAAAAAATCACAAGTGATTAAGGATAGAGTCAAAAAGAAGGGAGGAAAGAGGGAAAAAACACAGAAAAAGAGAAAACCCAAGAGCAATCTTCCATGGCATTGTCCTGAGCATCCATTCGACATACTTTACCAGTTGAGTCTAACTCTCTCTGGGGAATCACTGCATGCTCAAAACCCTCTCTACACGTTCAAGCTGCATATCACAGCACCCTGTGTCTTTTAAAGGCTCTGTTACCCTGTTTCACGGGCTTGGCACATCAGCTCCTTTATAACCGAATTGCTGAGGTTCTTCCCTCCGAGTGAAGCTCCAATACGACCCACTTTAGAAGCATGCTCAAAGTCTTTCTCGGTGTATTTTCTGTAGGAACACTATCATGATCTCATTTGTACTGATGATCGGAATGCCTGATCGTGCTACAGCCAAATAATGCTCCTTTGGTTCCAAAGAGATGAATAACATGCATGTTCTCTACTGGGTTATTTTGTCATCAGTGCCTCGTGAAGGACGAGCTTGTCATCTATATCTTTACAGACTCTAGCAGTTTAAGAGTCAGTTCATAATCATGACATAAAGTTTGTTCCTTAAAATATATAAAAGGAACAACATCCAAGATCCATTTTCTGTAAACTCTAATTAAAATTATTTTATTCAATTCTGTGCCCACAGAGTTTTTAATTCTTTAAGCCACGGTAAGATCTAAATCAAGCCTCTCATGCCTTCTGGCAGGTCTTACCTCTTCATGGGCTTGGGTGAGCACTCTCTCTCTAGGTTGGAGCAGGTGTGTTTCACATGCATGGCATTGTAGGAAGTATGGGTATAGTCATTTTCATCGCTGTAGTCAGGGCCAAGTAATGTCCGGGCCCAAGTCCCCATGTCATAAGGAGGAAGGGTTCCTCCAAATTCAGAGGGCAGAAACTCGGGGTGTATTAGCTGGTGAAGACTGTTTAAATTGTTTCCATGAAGAAAAATCTGGAAAGGGAAAAAAATAACCAACAGAAATTTAAAACATGGCTAATTGTTTAATCTAATACACAGTTTAGCAAAGACAAATTGGAAAAGTCTCTGGTGACCATGGTGTTCAAAGAAGTAATTATGTTGTGCCCATGGCTTAGTCATTATAAAAGAATATTTTATTGCTTAGAAAATGGCCTGTACAGAGGGTCATTTTAAAAAATGAAGTTTAAGAATAGATTGGACATTGCTTGTCCACCACACAAATTTATGCATATACTCATCTCCTCGTTATTCCTTCTAGGAATGGAACTGGGATACCAACTGCTTCAAAACTGATCATGTTTTGAGTACCCCTCTTCTCTCTGAGAACTCTTGTCCCCAGAACCTCTCTAGTTCCAACCATCTTCGCAGGCCCAACCAAGAACAGCCTCTCCCTGAAGATATTCTGGGCCTTTGTCCATTCTGCTTCTCCTGCATAAATCAGTTCCCGGGCCCTACCCATGCTGACTCTGCATATCCTCCCTCCCATAAACTCCTCCGTATTTGATGCTTCTAGGTCTGTTCCAATTCATTCCATTGGGTCTTATGGAGAGTGAGATGATGCTGATATTTTACTCTGTTAACAAGCATTTCACTTAGTTACAGGATGGTGTGTGTATCAGCATAGAGCTGTGACCTAAGAAGGTGTTGTAGGAAGTCCTTTGCAGCAATTTTCCTTTCTCACCTGCATACATTGCTGATACACAAACAAGATTGTGTTTTCTGAGCACTCAGTGTATAATGATACAAAATGGCCAAAATGAGAAGGAGAGAAAAGCTTCACATTTCTGCTATTTTTAGATAAATTCACAAATCACATGTAATAAGTAGATAATTGTCATGGACTACAATTTAGAAATTGACCTTGAGTGTTGATTTAAACTACATCTGTAATAATGTCAGTTATTATACACATTGCAGGCATAAAATAATTACATGCATTGCATACGTTACAGACAATTAACTATATGGAGTAAGTAAGTGGTACTCAAGTGGAACGCCATCAATTACACATGGACATGCGTGCCACAGCTGGCAACGATGACATTTAAATGTGAGTTTTAGAGTACCCATATTTGGATGTCAGCAGCAAACTCCCATTCCCCCATTCTCCTGTGCTCATTTAACATGTGCTGTAAATACCACCATGAAGAAAGAAGGGAAAGAAGGTAAGTGTGGAACTCCTCTGGGCACTACAGTGCCTGGGAAAGCAATGAGCATCTTTGACACTGCTGTTGGATATGGCTGAAAGTTAATACAGAAAAATATTTGAGTAAACTAAAACCTTCCGGCTTTTATAAAACTCGATAGCAGATGCTGGAGTATTAGAAGCACACCAAGTCTTGCTCTGGTGTTTACTCTAAACATTTGTGCTCACACATCCCACATAATCAGTTCTTAAAGGACCGGATGTGATGCTGAAGATGACTCTGCTCTGGGAACCCTGCTGATCCTGCAGTCCAGTGGAGGGGAACACAGATGGAAGATGCTGGACCCACTTGTCCTGGGTTAGGAGCTCCAAAAACACCTGCTCTGTTTCAGCAGACTATGTCTACAGTGGGAGGAATTCCCACCATCCCCTATTAGATAGAAAATGCAAGCTCTGGGAATCCTGAAGCATTGTTGCAAACAATGTTGGATATGTGGTTCTTGGTACTGTCCTGAGTAAACTATAGAATATCTTGTAAGTCCCCTGCTTCTTGGTGCCGGCCGTGTCTAGTTCTAATTTCTGTTATTTGGGAATAGGAGATTGTCCTTTTCCAATATTCCACTACAATGTTCTCTAAAGACCAAGATGTAGTCAAGGCTTAAGAATTAGGAATCTTCCCCCACTGTCAATGGGCAAAGGAATACCTAACTGGTGGTGGTGTTCTTATATCAGTCACGGGAAAAGCAGATGGCAGTCCCTTGTTCATACTAGCTTGGTACCTATTTTGGGAGCCAAAGATGTTTTATGCCTAGGACTCATAAAAACCAAACCAGATGAAATCAAATCCAGGCAGCACAATGTGGAAGAAGGAAGACATGCAGGCTGCCTTGCAACCCACAGACCTGCCCTGCAGTGCATGGCACAAATGGGCTATAAATACATGCTTGCTGACATGCCAGGGGTCATGGATGGAGGATGTCACCAGGGGCTTGCCGGCCATGTGGCTAGCCTGAAGCTAGAGCCACCACAATGTGTGAGTATGTTGTGGTCAGAAGGGAAAGAAAGAGAGGTGGGACAGTTTGAGCATTATAGAGAAAGATGGAACTGGAGACTTGAGGGTGAAGAAGAGTAACCTAATGCAAGTGGTTAGCCCTGCCACATGGGGTCATGGTGAGGTCATTGCTCAAGCCTTGGCTGAGGGCAATGTCTACGTCTGTGGCTATGCAATGGAAGGGGTTGGTGTAGATGTCTGGGGCACCTATTATCATAGAGAACTTGAGGATGTCATTGTTTATTTAGGACAGCTGCTGGAAACCACCTGGATGTCCAGAAGCTACACAGAACTGGCCCTGTTCCTCACTGGATGCAGCGCTCACTGTTGGCAGGACCCAGAAGTGGGTGCGAGTGAGCCAGCCCTGAGGTCATAAGTGTGGGAGATCTGACTCTGCCATTCATCTGCCATGGGGTGGCATAGGCATACAGGTGACACATCCACTGCTCTGACTCACCACCTCCTGCAGTCGGGAAATCTGGCCACAGTATCATGAGCTCTGGAGAGCTAGCCCTGCTGCAGCACTTGTAAGAGCAGGCCCTGAACCTCCCCTGGAGAGCACAGCAGAGCTGACCCTGGTAGTAGAGGCGCAGGTGACCCAGCCCTGGGTGAAGACTGGGGTGGCACCTGGCTCTGCCATTCCTCTGCTCAGAGGTGGTAGTGGTATGTGTATGCATCACCCCTCACCACCAGTGGCAGCCCAGAGATTTGACCCTGGGGTCATGAGAGCAGGTGGGCTGGCCTGTCCTTCACCAGTTTCAGCACACAGCAGAGCTGGCCCTGATGGAATCAATACAGGTGATCGAGCCTCCAGGGTAAGAGTGGGAGAGGTATGGCCCCATTGCTTGACTTTCATGAAGTGGCATGGGTGTGGGGTGCTCTCCTCCCCCTGCCCCTTACCACCTGTGATAATGAGGAGATCTGGATCCAAGGGTGTGAGAGCAAGAAAGCTAACCCTGCCTCCTGCTGATGGTAGCATGGGGTGGCCTAGCCAGAGCTGTGTTAGCTCTGCTATCACCCAGGTCCAGGTCTCTGAGATAGTCCATCCCCAAATCTATAGCATCTGTGAATGACTGGGATTCATGACAGGGCCAGTCCTACTAATCCAAAACTACACGATCTCCATGACACAGGGCAATAACAGGCTAACTGGGAGGAGTCCCAAGAAGGATCCAATATTGATGGTGTCACAGAAGTCAGAGATCTTGAACCAGAATAATGACTCATTGCAGTGAACGTTTGCAAATGAAGATGTGTGGACAGAGAGATACACAATGCCATATGATATACTACAGCTTCCACCATGAGATGTTTTCTATGCTTTTTGTTTTTGTTGTTGTTTGATTGTGAGTGTGTGTGTGTGAGTGAGTGTGTGTGTGTGTGTGTGTGTGTGTGTGTGTGTGTGTATTTTTTGGGGAAGGTTTGAAGGGCAAAGGGCAGATATGAGGGGACCTGGAGAAGAATGAGCCTTGGGTGCATGATATAAAAATTCACAAAGAATAAAATATTTTAAAAAAGAAAAAAATTAGGAACCCTGGTGTGTGTGTGTGTGTGTGTGTGTGTGTATGTGTTTTCATGCAATTTCATATCATCAGCCACACAACTATAGATATCTTAGTATGACTGAGGTAATCATGCTGCTATGTGTTTATATATTAAATAGATGCACTGTGTTCCTTAAACACATACAATGTTACTTGTCAAGTATGTTTTAGTAAAGCTAGTGAGGAAAAAAGATAAAGGGTAAAAAGCAATAAAAGTCACCAAGTGTCTGGTACATGAATGGCATTATGAATGTTTTCATATACTGTCTCATTAAATTGTTCCAAAGAGTCTGCGGTATAGGAGCTAGTTTTCCCACATAACAAACGAGGAAAGTCAGATTCTGAGTCGCTAATGAGCCTTTTACTCAGCTCTAGAGCATGTCATGTTATCCCTGCTCTGATGAAAGAGGCTGGCTTCTCAAATGTTGACTGATGTCATTATTATATCAAGCTTTCTTTTTAAGACTGTTACATTCAACAAACAATGTTTTCAACCTTACAGATGATGGATCTGGCAGTTACCAAGGTCTATGAGAGAAAAAAAGAAAAAAAGAATCACTTCTCACAGTGCTGATACAGGGCAAAATGCTAGCTTCTGACATCGTCTGTGAACAAGAAGTAGCAGCTGGGTGAACGCCTATAATCTCAGAACTCCAGACACAGAAGTAGGAAGACTGAGGATTTACGGCTAGGGGCTGGAGAGATGGCTTGGCATGTAAGAGCACTTGTTGCACAAGACCCAGGTGCTGTTGCCAGTACCCACATGGTAGCTAACAATTGTCTGTAATTCCAGTCCCATGGTATCTACTTCCCTCTCTGAACTTCCATGTTCACTATATGCTCATGGTACATATGGATACATACATTCATGAAAATCAATAATATACATAAAATAAAAATAAATGAATCTTTGAAAAAAGAATTGTGGCCGGGCAGTGGTGGTGCATGCCTTTAATCCCAGCACTTGGGAGGCAGAGGCAGGCGGATTTCTGAGTTTGAGGCCATCCTGGTCTACAAAGTGAGTTCCAGGACAGCCAGGGCTACACAGAGAAACCCTGTCTTGAAAAACAAAACAAAAACAAAAAGAAAAAAACAAAACAAAAAACAAAACAAAACAAACAAACAAAAAAAACCAAAAAAAAAAAAAAAGCCAAATCAAATAGGAGCAGGAAGCTGCTTCATGCACTATTCCTATAGGCATTTGTAGCGAAATTGGCATCCGGTATTTGTGTGCCTTCAAGGTTTCTTTTGGTTTGTCTGGTGCTCTGAAAAGAACCTATTCTACAGAATTGTTGATTAAATACAAGTTATTTTCGAACTCCTGCTAAAGTACAAATGTTCAAAAGTTGCATAACCATGGTAAAAGCTATTGGCGGGCAGATAAAGGAGTGGACATCCAGAATAGCTACAATTGTCACGGACACACCAAGAAACCTCCCTTCCCCATTTAGAAGTTAAAAGATACTTCTTTTGCATTACCCGTTTTCTTGTCTTGTCTTTGAGGAATGGCTTGATGAGTGTGTAGAGGGCATGGATGTACCAGGGCTGGTTGACAAAATGAACTCCTCCAAAGCGAGCAGGAAAGCTGTCCTAGGAAGGAAATACAAAGAGTGAGAGAACATGTCAGTTACGGACACTCTGGCTGACAGCAGTACCCCAGGGGACAGCCTGTTCCTCTGGCAGAAGTCCCCACTTCCAGGGAAAGAAAGGACTCAGATGCAGCTCCTGGCCTGGTTATCTTCCCCTGCCTTCCTCTCTCATTCCTCTCCCTCCTCCCACTCCACAGCCTAATGTGCAGAGTCCAGGCTAGTCTTTGCAAATGGCAATGACTGACTCACCTAGATGCACAAGAGTACATGTGTCCCGGACCATTAGAAGTCAGAATTTTTCATGGCATTATATAACCACGCTTCAGTTCCTGACGGCTCAGAGTCCAGCTGTCAGTCTCTGCTTTCCCTCCATTTTCTCTCCATAATATTGTGTCAACTTGACAATAGCCTAGAACTTGGACTTGCCAGGTGAGTGAGCAGGTTGCACAAGAAGGGGCTGCACAAGAATCCCAAAGGATCTAAGACTTGAGGTTCTCTCAATGACACTGGTTTGACCATATGGACTGTGGGTCACTTTCTGGATGTGTCCACTCCACCCGGAAAGCACACAGCAGATCCCCAAGAAAAGATAATGTTGTATGAGGGCTGGTTGACCACCCTAACAGAGCAAAAGCCCCTTCCTCTGCATGGTTTGCAAATATCAAGCCAAAAAGGCATTTTGAAAATTGCTCTTAGTTTGGAATCCAGGACAGAACAGGAGGAGCCTGTGACTTTTATGCAGATAAACCTCTCTGAGTCTTAGGGGTCCACAGAAGGAGGGACCTTGGCTAGGAAGTCTTGATGTGTGGTTTCAACAGATTGGGTTTGTCCCTACTGATGGGATTTAAAAGGGGAAACACCTAAATGCTATTTGTGTCACCAAGCTTGCTGTCAGCGAGGTTCACTGCAACAAATATCTTGTAAAGTGTTAGCAAGAGAAGAAGCAGGAACAGCTAAGCACTCTCCGTGGGTGTATAAAATGTCATGCCCAGCTTGCATTTAGTACAACAACAAGCAAAGAGGGCTATTAACTTTTCCCAGATCTCTCTGCGTCTACAGGATGCCTAGGCATCTGCCACAAGGAGACCTAGTTTCAATGAAAGTGTATGGAACTGAACTTCAAGGCAGGCATTTGAAAACCTTAAAAATAACTTTTACTTCTAGCTAGATATTTTACAAAATAGAAAATAATGAAATAGCTTGAGGGCTAAATTAGAGAATTTCAGTTTATTTATCTTGATTTTTAAAATCCAATGAAGCCACCACTGAATAAAGGGATTAGATAATTATTTGCCATGTGTAATATTCTCCAAACATGACCTGGCTGTTGCCCTCTTGAATTCTCTGCTGATGTGATCGCCAAAGGAGAGCTTGTGTAAATTTGGGCCCATTTTTCTTCTATGAAGGAGAGTAAGAGGGGCATGGGAAACAGTGTACTACAGGGAGTTCTGGCTGCCATTCAGTGCCCACTAAGGCTCAGTGAAGGTTGTTCCCTTCACTGTAGGAGCAGTGTCTCTCCTGCACGTGTGAGCACTTTCTCACCTACATTCACATTGGGTAAGATTGTTTCTTGGGTCAGTCTGGAGAGAGTGGATGTTTGTCTCCCAGGAAGCTCATGAACAGTAGTGGTCTTTCTCCTCTACATCTGATCTCAGAAAAGTCCAAGCTATGAATAAGGTGTGTGTGTGTGTGTGTGTGTGTGTGTGTGTGTGTGTGTGTGTGTATATAAGGGAGTTGAGGTTTTGTTTGTACTAAGCTTTAAACACAGGGCCTTGCTCAGGCTAGGCAAGCTCTATCTCAACAAGCTACTTCCTAGCCAATGCTGGTTTTTTTATGTCCAAGACCTAGCAATGTGTTTGGTTCCTTAAAAACAAGAGGCTGTCCCCGCCCCAAAGTTCTTCCTTTCTAAGAAGGGATATACCCCAGGTTCTTTATTTTTGGTCCTTTTGATCTCTTATTCAGAAACATAACTTACATGATGAATGTGAGTTCTGAGAGGGCACAGAAAAAGAACAGGAATGGAAAATTTATTCATAAAAAAATATGTATGTGATTTTTTTTACTGTAACAAATAAGAATATTTATATTTCTTCTGGTAGTCTTTTGTATTCTATATTTTTAAGTTAGTAAGGTGGAAGAAAATGCTAAAAAATACTCAAGAGACAGTAGGAAGAATCATAACGACAATATTAACTTTAAAAAATACCTGGAGACATATAGCTTTGCCTACAAAACCTCTGTCATCAAAGACATCAAAAACTGGCCCCTGTGTGTACAATGGGAAGTTGAATAGAAGCGTTCTCTCTCAGCAGCTCTAAGTTCTCTCTAATTTGACTCAGAGTCATGTATGTGCCAGAGAGACACTGCAGGCTTTTATTGTCCTCCCACATATCAGTTAGTGAAAATGTGCAAACAAAACCACATGAACCTGAGCCTTGGAATTTTGAACTTGGATTCAAGTAGAAACAGGGTCATTTTTCTTCAGGTCCCTCCCATAATGTTCAAATGAGAGGTCTTCCTGTTTGGTAACTGCCATATGCCAATGTTTTGGGTAGAGACTGGCTGTGTATTAATTGTCAGGGGAGGTGCAGAAGGAGATTGTTAAAATTAAGAAACCCATTGCTGTATTTTGAGCCTGGAATGTCCTCCATGGTCTCATGTTTTGGTTCCTGATTCTCTCAGGTCATGGGGATGTTTTAGGATGTTGTGGAACTGTACAAAGAATTCTAGGTGTAGGCCCTTGAAGAATACAGGTCAGCCCCACTTCTGCTTTGGCTGATGCTGTCTGAATCTGTCAATCTTTGGCCACCACAGTCCAAACTCATCCAGCCACTAAGCTTTGCTCAACACTAGGAGTGTTTTCTCTGAGCCTGTTAGTGAAATGAATTCTTCCTTCCATGATGTCCTGGCAGGGATTCTGTTACAGCACAGTAATGACAAGGAAGTGACAAATAGAACAAACTTTCAGTTAGCACCTGCCAGTTTGGCCCCCTTGACTGATCACATTAGCCAACTGCAGGCAAAGGGAAAGTTATCATCACACACAGGCACCTCCCACAACCCTAAGGGACTTTGTAGAGGTGCATGCCTAGAACAAATCTCAAGTGAGTTAGCCTCGGTTCGATTAGTCCATGCCTTGCCCCTCATCATTTAGCATGTACTTCTGCATGCTACTATATACCTGATTTGTTATACCAAACACTGGGCTACATTGTGTAAACTGGACTTGCCTTAAATAGTGAGTTACCAGAGTCTTTTTTTTTGGGGGGGGCCTCCTATGACTTCAGTGTTACCCTTACTGCTCTAGCAAGGCAGCCTAAACTGTCATCCTAGGGAAGCTAAAACTAAATAAGGAGCATTTGAGCATGGGGCATGCTGTAAAAAAAACCGGGGGAGATGCAGAACCATGGTCAGCAATCCCATCACCAATACCTATGATGTAGATGATGATAGTCTCTATGGAGACCATCTGGAGAGTCAGGCCTTCCCTCCAACTTGCATCAAAGATAATGGCTTCTTTTTCTTCCCCATTGGGAACTTCTATTTATATATTTATAAAATATTCCACCCAACAGGAGAATATATTTTCTTTACACGTTCGCATGGGGCATAAAGAACAACCCAGACCCCAGAAAAATTCTGAAATAAAATCAAATAAATGCAGTCACAAAACTATATTCAAAACTGTAAAGGGACTCAAACAAACAAACAAACAAAAAACCAGAAAAATTTTGAAGACACAAACCCACAAGATTTTTAACAATGCATAGATGGATCAAAGGATGTCTTAGCAAAAAATAAAATTTAAAAATATATGTCACTGAATGAAAATGAAAACACAGCCCATCAAAATACACAGGACACAGTCAGCGTACTGCCCACTGGGAGACCTGCCAAACTGAATGTGTGTTGAACAAAAGAAGAGGAGCTTCAAATCAATAACGTGAAGCCCACTGGAGTTTGGAGACGAAAACAAAGCCACAGCCAGGAGCAGAAAGGAAACAGTGAAAACAAGAACAGAAATCAATGGTGTTTAAAATGGAAAAATGGCCAAGGAAATCAATGAAACTAAGACTTGGTTTATTATGAAGGTATATAAAACTATCCAGCCTTTTATCAAGACTGACAAAGAGGGATGTAACAAAATACCAACGTCAGCAACGAAACTTTGCCTGTTGCACAGCTTCAAAAGGAGAATCAGGGACAGAAATACGGTCCTACACGGGGACGTGGCAACCAAGCGGACAGGAATCACTCTTGAATTTCAATCTGCCACAGCTCATCAGGAAATGGGTAATTCGAATAGCCCTCTCATTACTAAGAAAAGTAAAAACGACAAAAGGTAATTCTTTAGGCTTATTTGGTTTCATTAGAAAAATCCAATTCCATAAATCTCTTTCAGAAAATAAAAGGAACATGTCCCAATTCACTTATGAATCTGATATCAAGACAGGAATGACCCTAGCAAATCAAGCTACCAACCACTATTCAAACTATTCCTCATGGGTGCAAAGGAAAAATCCTTCACAGTATATTGGTAAATGAACTAGCAATTTATGCACAGAATTATATACATTGTGACTAAGTAGGTTTTACTCTGGCCTGCAAGTCTGGCACAATTGCATCAACATCTTCTAGCTTTTATACCTGGTACTCTAACATATGGGGTCTTCCTGTCCAGGGAGGGCTTGTTGCAATTGTGAGTGAGAAAGCAAACCAGGAGCCTGGGAGCTGTCTTCTCACAGGCCAACGAATCACTCCATCTCTCACACGTCTACTGACCTCTTTCTCAGGCCCTTGACCTCTGCACTGCTGGTCCTTTGCACATAGGAGCCCAGGTTCAGAACCCAGACTACTGATGAAGCCCCCACAGTAGGGAGTCCTTGAAATTATTCAAATTAACCAATCTCAAGCCAGCTTAGCCCCCCTTATCTTTCTTAATCATTCTTTACTGTGAAAAATGCATCCGGTGCCTAAGCTTTCTGTCACTTTTAGAAAACAAAAGGGGTCTATATTCAAGAGGTAGGAGTAGGCAAAGAGACTAGATTTGACTAGTAGATTTAACTCAAAACCATGATCCATACAACATAGAAAACAGAGGACTAGTATCTAGAACACACACACACACACACACACACACACACACAAACACAGTAGTACTAGAAGAGCACATATATATAAACCAATTAGTACATGTACAAAAGACTTGGAGAATATCCTACTAGATAAAACATACAGATGTCAAATAAGCACATGAGACATGTTATACTTCATTAATCATGAGCAAATTGCACCAGAGAACTACACTCCAAACCTGTCAGAACGGTGTTAAAAAACAATGACCACTTTGGGGGCTGGCAAGCTGCCCCAGTGATGAGACAGCTTGCTACAAAAGCCTAAGAATGCCAGTTCAAATGAGAGGCACCCATATAAAATGCCAGAGTCGTACTTTAGCCTGTAAAGTTGGTGGTGTGGAGGGCAGAAACAGGAGGATTGCTGGGGTTACTCTCCTGTGGATCTACTCAAAACGGTGAGCTTCAGATTCAGTGAGAGACCCTGTCTCAAGGGATAAGATAGATCATGATAAAACAAGGCATTTAACATCTTCTTCCAGCCTTTTTATGTAGGCAAGGAGTTGTTCATACATGTGCACACATGCACACATACATACAGCAAACCACCACACCGTGTTTGTGTGTGTGTGTGTGTGTGTGTGTGTGTGTGTGTTATTCAATTATAAACACTGGTAAAGATCTAGAGGAATGAGATTAGCCATTTCTTAATAGGGAATAGAAGAAAATTTGTCAATATTCAATCACTTATCATATCACCAACCAAATATTTTATAATCACTTAGCTCAGAGAAATTAAAACTCATTTCCACAAAAACTGATGTGTGCATAGAAGCCTTATTTGTGTTAGTCAGAGTGAACACATCCAACACATATTTAAATAAGTGACTAAAACCGTGTGTCCATACCATGGGACAACAGTCACCAACAAAAGGTAGAGTTAATGCTATATGCAATAACCCAAGTTGCTCAGGGGTGTGTGTGTGAGTGTGTGTGTGTGTGTGTGTGTGTGTGTGTGTGTGTTAAGCATGGTGGTGTACACCTTTAATCCAGGCATTCAGGAGGCAGGTATATCTGGATCTTTGTGAATTCAAGACCAGCTTAGCCCACATACTGGTTCAAGGTTAGTCTGAGACAGAGTTCAATGGTCCTTGCCATCTCTTAGTGTGCCCATCATTTTTAACACTTTATTTCCACACTGGCATCATTGTTCAAATGTTACTTAGCTGCCTTGCAGTGTGTTTGATCAAAATTTAGGAACACCATGGTACAGGCCAACATGTTTTGTTTCTCTTTCACTGATGATCAAATATTGTTGTTCCTAGTGACGGTGGTTTCCTTCCCCTGCTGGGTAATGGAGCACTCACTGTAGCTGTTGGTAAGACCTGTAATGCCTGTAGGCTAGGGTACTTTACAACGTGATTCAAAAACACATCTAAACCCCAAAATCACTTAGCCTCTGGAAGCCTAGGGAGCTACAGTCTCTAGCTCTCAGCTGCCTCAGTCTCTTCCTGATGCTTTAATAGGAAAACTAAAACAAGACTACTAAACTTCAGAAAACTGACCACTCACCCCAAGTGTCTTCTGGGCCTGATCTTCAGTCATGTAGTTGCACACATGAAGTTCTACAGGCACAGCAATGACATAGCCTGCACCTAGATTTTATTTATTCTCCTCATGCATGCCCTACCAATGACATCTACTTCTCACTTCAAAGCAGCAGGAGGAAAACATCTTTAGCAATGCAAATTGGCTTCAGTGATGCAAGGGAGCCTGTAAAAATGCCATATTGCATGGTGATGGATTTCTATCATGCCACATAGCAATCATTAGTGTAGAAATAACTATGCACGTGTTTGCAAAGAAATAAAGAACTCATGCAAAAGCAGTGCATGAGAATAGACTAACATATCAGTAATCTGTGTGAGAAAGCAGATAGAACCTGCTCACCAGGAGAAAGGCTGGCAGTGGTGCATCTGGCCACAAAGTGTGGGCTTGTCTCAGGTTCTCCTGGAGGATTGTGCTAACCTCTAAGTAGCTATACCAAGTCAGTGTTGTCTTAGGTTCAAAGGTGCAAATGCTATTTCCGTATACTAAGATCAGTGTGTGTTGAGGGTATTCTCCTCTACATCTGAACAAAAATATCTATCTCAATGAGCAAAACTGCCCTCTGCCAAACAAGTTAGGCCAACTGATGAAGCTCAGGTTACAACTTAAACAACATTCCTGGACTTTCATTTTTCAATTGCATGATCATCTCCAGTTCAGGAAGAGATGCTAAACTCCATTACAAAGGCAAAAGTAGAAGGTGCAGGGCGTACCAAAGGCATCCCTTCAGTAAGTTCACTGTCCAGGAAGAAACAGGGGTGACTGTGCCTTCTGTGAGGCCATGCTCTTCAGGTGTTCTCCAGTGAAGAGAATTTAAACATCCAATAACCAAGCATAAAGAGCAGGAGAATGTTCATGGTCTGCTGTAGCCAAATTAAACAAAGAAACCCTTATATAAATGACCCAGTCAGGCCAGGTATGGTGGTGCAATCTACAATCCTAGCATTTGGGAGACTGAAGCAGGAGGATTATAGATTCATGGTCAGCCTGAGCTATAGAGAGAAAGTTGGAATCCAAGAATTGAAACATTCTGATTGTGGTTAAGATAAAATTTCAAAGTTGTTTTGATTTGCATTTTCAATTGTTAAACACGATGAGTATTTTTTGACATATTTCATTGCAGGTAGTTCTGATACTTCTATTAGCTATATTTCCATCACTTGTTATCTGTGAGATCTGTAGCCAATTTCTAAATGGCTCATTTGTTTTCTTGAATTTTTCTTAAGTTCTTTATGCATTATGGATATTAACTATGTTGGATGTATAGCTGTTAAAGATCCTCTTCCATACAAGCGGGTTTCCTTCCAGCTTGATAATTTCCCAAGCTGAACAGAAGCTTTTTAGTTTTGTGAGGTCCCAGTTGTCAATTGCTGGCCTTTATTCCTAGGCAAATGCAGTCCTATTTAGAAAGTTATTTCCTACACCTGTATCCTGTAGGGTACTACCTGTTTTCTTTAAACAGTTTTAGTGTTTCAGGCTTGGAGTTGCTATCTCTGAGCTATTTAGAGTTATTTTTTGCAGGGTGATACCTGTGGGTCTAATTCTATTCCTCAACATATGGACATCCAATTTTCCTAACAAAATTTATTGAAGGTGCTATCTTTTCTCTAATGTATGCTTTTGACTGTTTCCCCAAATATCAGATGTTTGTAGTTACATGTACTATTTGAGCCACCAGTTCTGTTCAGTGTGTGTTTTTGTGTCAGTACCTCGCTGTTTTTATTACTCTAGCTTTGTAATATATCTTAAAATTTGAAATGGTAATCCCTTTATCACACTTTTCTGATTCCATATGAATTTAAGGACGTTCAATATTTTTCTATTTCTGTGACAAATATGGTCATTTTTATCAGGATTTTAGTGAATCTGTAAATTGCTTTTGGTAGAATGGTGATAGCTAAACTTATTGTTCATATTAGGATAACAATGTAGAATGCAGTTAGGAAAAGAAATATACTAGTTTAGTGAAGTGGTAGTAGTAGGCTCTCCCCTAAGTCCATAATCTCACAAGCCCCAGACTGTTTGTTAAGTTTCCATCCCTAGGCATGACTTCCTTCTTAGTAAAGAGGCCTTAAGTCCAACTAGACAACATTTAGTTTTTACCAATATATAATTTCTACCGTTGCAGTAGGAACATTTTGTCATGCTGAATATATATAATGAAAATGTAGTAGAAAAAATGAAATCATAACTATTGTAGGCAAATGGATAAAACTATATTGAATGAAGTAACTCAGATCCAGAGATGGAAACTTAACAGAGTCTGATCCTTGATGTAGCTCATGTGTATCATGGCTGGCTTTGACTATTGATTGCTTCTCTCTGTTGGCAGCTTTAACATCTTCAAGTACTATGAAAGGTATTCCTCAGGGAGGAGGATTTCAAATCAGATCCAGCTCAAACCAAAGTCCTGTGTCTAAAATGCATGGTATCTTCAGCAATAAAGACTTACCTTCAAGTTCCAGGAGACAACAAAGGTAACAATAGTAACATATATTGGTTTTGGAGTCTTCTGGACTCCTCTGACCAACAACTTGGAAGGAGGCTTCTCTTGCCTAACACTGTGGTTTCTGCCAGATGCTCTATGGCTCTTGTGAAGAAAATATAGTCAGTCATTGAAAAAAATATGTGTACGCACACTTATTCGTATGTACCCTTAGTATTGTTTACCCCTTTTCCCTCCCTCTCCTTCTGTCTTTACCTTCTTCCTTCTTTTCAATTTAATTCCCACCTTTTTCTTTTTTTCCTTCTTATCATTGGCATCCTGCTATTTCCTCTCTTGCATTCATGCTCGTTCACTTTCACCCTCCACCATTATCACTTCCTACTTTCTTGTTTTCTGTCATTACTTCAGGTTATGGACTACATTTGAAGATTCAATGCTAGGAACCACAGATGAGAGGGAGCATGTGGTGTTGTCCTTCTGAATCTGAGTTACTTCATTCAATATAGTTTTATCCATTTGCCTACAATAGTTATGATTTCATTTTTTCTACTACATTTTCACTATCCATTCATCAGCTGAAAGACCTTCAGCTTGTTTTTATTTTCTAGCTGTTGTGAATAGAGCATCAATGAATATGGTTAAGAAAGTATCTGTGGAGTAAGATGTCCAACCCTTCAGGCATATGCCAAGGAGTTGTATAGCTGGGCCATGTAGTAGATTTATTCTTAGGTTTTTGAAGATTGTCTGTATCTTTAATTTTTTCAAAACCTATGTTGTCTGGAAATCTGCAATGAAGTGAAGATAAGTGAAGACTGGAGACCAACAGTCATTGTACAACTAGCTGTACCAGCAAGCCAAGCTCAGCCCCTGTCATTGTGCACTGAGTCCTTTCCGTATGCCCTACAAACACGTGTCCTCCATGGGTCTTGCCTCAGTCCATGTGCCTGACTCAGCTGACAGCACTCTGCCAATCAGCTCAAGTCTGCAGAAGTGGCAAGAAATTGTAGCACACCACCAGAAGTTTTTCTTTCTTTTTTTTTTTTTTTTTGGCACATTTTTCTCTATGGAGTCCCAACAAATTTAGCTCAACTATGCAATGTAAGACAGAGCAATACATGTGCGTCATCCCTCATCACGTGTCCTTTCATGTGTTTGCTCTTCAGGAGAACATTTTTTCTCCTGTGCCTGCTTTGACCAAACATTCCTTCATGAGTCTGCCTTAGCGTTTCACCTGTTCCACTTCAGAAAAAGACTCCTTCACATTTTGCCACAGCAAAACACCATCTAACACAACCGATTTTCCAAAGAACCCTTAAGTTTCCACTTCAGTTGTCCACATTGATTTTTAGAGTGACCTCAATCACACCAACAGTGAATGAAGGGTCCACAGCCAACATTCTTGGTTATTTGGGTTTTTTTTTTTTTTTTGGTTTTAACCCTTCTGAGTGAGTTAAGGTCGAGGGATGGTTACAGAAGAGAGCCTGAAAGATTGTGAGAGTCAGGGTAGCAGGAAGTCTGTTGTATTGTGTCTTCTAGAATGACAGGGAAGCTATCTCTGTGAAACCTCATAAGTATTTCTAAATTATACCTGAACAATGATAGCACCAATGGAAATGCTAAAATAGAAGAGGGAAATTTCATGGGTCCTTTACACCTTTACAAAAAATACAGTTACATAATTATGTCAAGAAAGGGAAAACTAATTTTTCTCAGGGAGGTGCTCCTAATTTGTTATCCAATAACAAGTGATCAGCCTCAAAAATCACACACACATACACACACATACACACACACACACACACACACACACACACACACACTCACACATACATGCAAGCACGCATGCACATGCACATGTGTGCACATGCACACAGACACACGGATCTATCTATCTATCTATCTATCTGTCTATCTATCTATCTATCTATCATCTATCTATTCATATATGTGTGTGTATACTAACCATACTCAACATGTTGTATTTATATGTGTGCACATAAATGTGTATGTATTTATATGCTATATGTATAAATATATAAAAATAATAATTAAGGAAATGACATAAATTTTGAAAGGGAAGGAAGATAAGAAGAGTTGGAGAGATGGGTAAATATAATTATTTTTATATATATATATATATAATTATATTTTTATTACAAAAATTAAATTGGATAAGGAAGAAAACAAATAAGAATTTAAAGTGAGATCCTAAGTATTCAGTTTTATTTTCCTCTATTCTCATAAAATACAGTTAAACCTAGTGTCCATATTTACTTTACTCAAATAAAATAAATCAGATTTTGTAGTTATTTCTGGTGTTCTCAAGAATGTAAATGAGCCTGACCATAAGTAATACTTCCAGTTTTTTCTTTTTTCTTTTTGTCGGTTTTTTTTCTTCTTTGTTTCCTTCTAGGTTAAAAAGAGTGGGATTATTACAAGATACTAATACTCATTGAAGTTTGGGCCCAGTAATGAATATTCCACAACAGGTAAGGAAGGCATTCTTGTCAGAATGACCTAAGACAGGCTCAGTTTTGTTTATGAAATAAAAAGGGGGAGAGATGGAGAGCTTTGGAGGCTTCTTGGTAGGAATCTGACATTAGGCTAGAACAAAGAAGTACTTTCAGGCAGAAACCTAAATATTAGGCTAGAACAAGGAAGTAGGTTCAGACATGAAAATGACTTTGGGCTAGGACAGGGAAGTAGGCTCAGATCCTGATAAACTCTTAGAAACAGTGATCACAAAACTTTGTTTATTGCCTTGCTTGTTCTTTGACTATGTTTGTTTTGCTTGTTCCTTGACTATTTGCATCTATTGTATTGCAATCTATTGTATTGTATTGTATAGAACTGACCTTAATACTTGCATGTAATTAAAATGGTATAAAAGCAAAAAGGAGGGTGGGATGGGATAGGAGGTTTCTGGGGGGGGGGGGTTGGAGAAAGGGGATAACATCTAAAATGTAAATAATTAAAATATCCAATAAAAAATATAAAAAATACAGTTAAATACTACAGCTATCAAGGAGCTGAACAAAGCTTTTGTGAAGAATAAATACATGTGCCTATATATGACTATGACAGTCTTTAGGACTTAATTAGCCAGTTGGAACTTTTATATTTTACTTAGCTCATCTTTTTCCTAAGAACACACTGACAATATTATATTGATGGAAAAAAGTGTGTAGAGGGTGCAAAATGAAGGAATAAAATAACAGAGGAAAGAAGAATAACTGAAAAAAATTATGAGGTGATACATCCCTGTTGAATTTTCAATAAGGTAGCAGAAAACTGACAGTAAATTTAGAGACTGTCTTGATGACAATGATACCTGCCTTGTGCCTGAGGGACATCATTTAGTACAGGAAAACCAATGTATCTTTCCGACCTGCAGGCATGATGTGCATTCAGTGCAATAATGGTACAACTGTTATGGGAATAGTAAACAATTTCTGATTGGATTCAAGGTCTCATCACAGGAAGGGACAGTATTATACTTGCTACTGTAACCCTGGTTGGTCAAAAGCCTGTGGCTTGGGAGATCGTATGCTCTAAGATTGAACCTGCTACTGTTAGTTTGCTAAATGTGTATGCTGTTAAGTTGCCTTCTAAATATTTAGCTTATGATAATAGACTTTGGTTGCTCTCAACCTTTGTCTAGAAGCTTCATTTTGCAGTGGGCAGTCATCAATGTAGAGATTGGTCAAAATTCTGAGCATAAGAGACAGAGTGCTCAGTCTCAACAGGATATCCATATCAATTGCTCCCTTTATTTCTTACTTAATAAAACTCCACATAGAACTATCTACTTTGCTAACTCTGCTAATCTCACTGATGGCCAGACAAGATGACCAGAGATGTGACCTCTGCTAGGGCTTGAAGATAGAAGGGACAGAATATAAATCCATCCATCTGATCACTCTGTATCAGCAGAACTGAACCCAAGCACTGGAAACTTAATTTGCTATAAAGATCACATCCGGCTTTTGGAACCACACTGACCCTAAGGAGGGGTTATATTTGACTATTAGATTGCAAATACATTATGGTTATTACACAATACTTCATCTTCATTCAAGTTTCCCCAAGGACCTGTAAGTGGTAAATAGATGATTGCTGCTCATTATTTAAAAACCAATTCACAGAGAAACCTAGATCCTAAGAATGGCTGATTCACGGAGGAAATCAATGCCAGCAGAGACAGCTTGCTTTATATGATTCACTCTGCCTGTTAGTCCTGATGCCTCTGTGAGAAGGGAGCTTGGCAGAAAGATCACAGAGGGCATGCAGTCTAAGACTTTTGCAAATGCTGGATGTCTAATCGGTGACTTGTCCTTTTGCTATGTAACTAATTTTGCAACAAGCAAGTCCAGCAACACTTCAGTCATAATAGATATAACTTAAAGGGGAAACATTAAAAGTGGTAATAACTAATAATGAATTATTCAGGGGCTGGGAAGATGGCTCAATGGATAATGTGCTCACCACACAGGAATGGAAGCCTGTGCTGGGATCATGTAAAAGTTAGTCAGTTGGCTTCACACTGGTAATCCCATGTATAGGAAGAGACAAGTAGAGAAATAGGTGGGTATCTGAGGATCTCTGGGCAGTCTAGACAGAACAGTGAGGTCTGGGTTCAGTGAGGAATCTTACCCAAGAGATAAGGTGTAAGTACTAGAGGAAGACACCTGATGTCAACTTCTGGCTTCTACCTGTGCACAGAGGGCTAGGTACACACACACACACCTGCACACAAGAAATTATTTGGATCACGTGAATCAAGAACTGTATTAATAAGTTTTACATTCCACCTCATCTAACGTAACATATGTATATGGAGAATGGATTTGGTGTCATTTTGAGAGCAAGATGGCAGCAGTAGCAGAACCTACAGAGACATGTGCTGGTAAATGGGACCAAGGTCCCCACAGAAAAGACGAGCAGGATTCATCTGACCCGGTGCCAAGACCCCCACTAAGACAATAGTCTTCTATAACTCTTGCATTTTGAGAGATGCATTGCCAAGTGACTCAGCATACAATATGTTGCATTATATTACAATATATTAGCAGGATATTCCCTTTTTGCAGCCTCCATGTGACTTTACTATTTTGCTGGGTGTTAAAACATACATACATACATACATACACACACACACACACACACACACACACACACACACACACTTTGAAGGCAGATGCTAATAAATGACTTGAAAGAAATTTTATTCCTTCTGTAGAAAGGTGTCATAGCTGGAACAAGTGTTAATTATTTTCACATAATCCTTCAGTACGTTGAGTAAATGCTAAATCACTCTGAACCTCATAAGCAGCTATGCATGAATCAACATTGTTTTAAAAGTATCCCATTTATCATGTTTTTCTGCTCATCGGTCTACAGTTGTGAGTAGGGGCCTAAACTAATTCATGACAAACTCATTGTCCAGAGAAGACTCTTACTGTCATCTAACTACTTAAATGGCTTCAGGAAATATAAAACTTGATTTAAACATGAATAAAGAATAGATATGTCTGTCTGTCTACAGACGTCTACAGAGATGATGGGAATGTAGACTTTAAATCAGCCTTGACACAGTGATTCATGTGGTGCATAGGTCTGAGTACTCTTTCAGGGTCACAACATAAAAAGCACAATTACTTTCTTGGTACATACCAACCATTATAAATGTTTGAGTACTTTTTGTCATGAAAAGAGCAGCATCTAGTGACATGAACAAATAGAGATAAATATGTTAGAAATGACTAGAGAGAAAAGAACAGCTCACCCGAAACACTCATTACATTCTGAATTCCATTGTCTGTGCTTTTAACTCAACTACGTGAATCTTGGGAAACCCAAGAACTGAGAGAGAGGAGATTACTACTAATAAAATTAAGAAATTTTCCATTAAAAATGTACCACCACTCTTGCACCCTGGGCATTGTGGCTTTCCTGTTTTTTATTAGTTGTACAAATTCTCATAAGTGAAAATTTTATATTTTATACTAGCAGTGAACATTGCATTTGCTGAATGTGATACCACTAAGCTAGTCTCCTAATAATTAGTTCTTACACAACTTAATATTATCTTTTAAAGAGTTTTATTAAATTGTCACACACAACCACACACACACATACACACACACACACACACACACACACACACACAAACACACACATATGCTGAATGACATCATTATGGAGTATATGAAAGGAAAGAATTGTGCTTTTTCTTGTGAACATAACTCAAGTCTGCTATCCAAGTCACATGCTCTCCATGAAGTGCGTGCTTAGGAAAGGAGAAACCCATTACTTCAGGGGAAAGACCCACAAAGGGTTTGCTGCATTCCTGCGACCTTACTCTGTATGCTATACCATTATCATCTTTTCTTTAAAAGAAAAAAACCTTGGTTTTATGGTAACACTTTGTCCATTGTAGTCACTGAATATCTGTTTGTCCTGATACATAATATACATATGTCTCAGGACACAGTTGACATTGTCATTTAAAAAAAAAAAACCAAAAACCTCTCTCTCTTAATTATTAATGGTCATCCTAACCTAGGATTCAATGCATATATGTGTTTATGGAGACCTTTACGAATATGACATCAAAGCTTTTCTGGTCCTTAAAGGGGGCTTTCAGCAAGTTACTAAACCAGTTTGTATCCACTTTCTTCCTTATAATTCTTCAGGTTGTAGTCACAGTTCAGTGGTGTAACCTGGTGTCTAGGGACTGGACTTTGCTTGGCATTTCCTTCTTCTAAACCTTTACTTTCCCTTCTTGTTAGAAGTCCATTTCAACATGAACATATGTCCAAGCCAGCTCTGCACCATGATGCTAACATGCCTTGGCTGTGCCATTAGTAATACCCAACAGACCATGTATACCATAGCCTATGTGTATCAGTCCTGTTCTTTTAATGTCCCTTCCTCCATCTGAGTTGGAAGGACCCTTCTCCCACCTGCACCATTCATGGTTCTTTGTCTATGGCCCATAGAAGGTACTATTGGAAAGTCTGAGGTGGCTGATGTGGGTACGAAGTTGGAAGCTTCCCTCATGTGGTTCTACTTGGCTGGACTCTCTGTTAATGGCAATTCATGCTCTGGGGTACCAGCTTCCTCAGGATAGGCCTATGAAGTATAGTTTCAGGCCCCCAGTAACCTGCTATCTCTACTTCCAGTTCTCTGCTTCCCCTTCTTCTAGCTTGTGTCATTGCCACTGTTTGACACCTCAGATATACAATCACAATGTCCGTCTAGAAGATTCCTTGTATTAAGCAAAATAATTTATGTTTAAATATTAATTCCCTCTAGTGGGACCCTAACTGAGACAGAGATTCTATGTTGCCAAAAGTGCTATGCTTTGGAATGCAGATGGGAAGCTCAAGTTACATAATGCAAAAGGTTGCATCCTTAGACTTTTTGGACAAATGGACATAAAGTCTTGAAGGATCAGGTTGGTGTCAGGAGCCAGATGAGCACAGCTGTCCATGTGAACAGAAAGAAGATAAAAGTGAGGTGTGCTTAGGTAGGATTTCTGTATATACTGGACATAGATTATACTGAATCAGAAAATGAAACTCCCACAGAAAGAGGCATAAAGCACTGTGTCCCAGTAGGGATGGGAGTAGAACATCTTTTGCATGAGCCCTGTGGTCAGGCAAGGAATGATCCCTCATCCAGCTCCTGCTTTATCCCAGACTAAATGGTTATCCACAGTTTCTGTGTGCTCCTTGTCCTGTATACACAGTGCCAGAGCATGGCCTGACAGACAGACAGGCTCCTGACCAACTCCAAGCAGGGTTCTTTCATTTCCTATTCTTAGTGAACTTTTTTTAAAAGATTATAGCACTGTCCATAGTTCCTCCATGCAGCCCTCCCTTTACCCAGCTACTTCCTAGAGGAAATGGATCTCTGCCTCCTGGGTTAATTTCAAGCTTTTTTTATAGTACAGATTTGGGGAAAGATGTGAAACTGGGAACAGGAGAGACCAACAAGGTTGTGTGTGTGTGTGTGTGCGCACTGATGGGAAAGGTTGGGAGATATCCAGAAAGTTGGTACAGCCAGATGTGGGAAAGGGATGTGGGGCAAAGAATGATAGAGTATTACAGGAAATGGGAGGATTGGGGAGACACGTGAAGTGTCTGTGGGCAATGTGAGTGATGTCTCCTTTAACTTCTGGAAGAGGTGCAAAATGAATCCAATCTCCATGTAATTGAATGGTGGTAGCTGTCTCATACATAAAGATGGTTTTTTTTCTGGCTCCATGCTGCATGGGTTCCTAAAGCTTGCTGGTTTACAGATTGTCTGATTTAAGTAATTAGCACCTAAATGATGTTAACTTCTTGCTTCATTGCTTCAAAAATGTTGTCTTTATAAGTAGTCAGAAAGCTTCTAGAACACTGTTTGTTTGTTTGTTTGTCAGTTTATGGAATGAACATTGGTGAATGGCCTGCTAGGTACCAGGTAGTATGCACTGTTCTATCCTGCCCATGAAAACAGCCCATGCACACCACCTATAGAAATCTACAGCCTATAGAGGAAAATGAGAAAGCTTACATCTCTTATTGTATATACTTAATGTGGAGATGAGATAAGAACACAAGAAGAATGAGATTTAAACATGTTCTACAGAACCAGTCACAAAATCAGAGTCCAAAGAAGAGAGAAACAGAGAGTAATGGGACTACAGAACAAATGCGGAGAGACGGCAGCATCTGTTGCAGGAACCCAGCTCTCCAATACCACAAAACAGCATCAAAATGTAGTAGCAACATTCATATTTTGACACCAACCATCAGTTATCTAATTGATCTTCAGACTCACTCAACAGGAAAAGCATTATGACTGGCCTTGGAAACCTAGCCAGGTGCATCAGGGTTAGTGAGGTCATGGATCTTGGAGGAGGATCTACTGTCTCCTCTTTAATGAACAAGCATAATTCCTAAATGTATTCTAAATATGTGTCTTTATATCCACAATGAAGTGTAATTCCCAACCCTCCCAACACCCCCATCACTCCCAACCCTATCAACTCTCCCAACCCAACGAAGTTTTGCTTTGCACTAGACAGTATCCACCACAGAAAACCACAACTGGTCAAAGCACAGAGAGCAACTGTGTACCTGGTCCCAGTGAATAAACTGAAAACACAAGCCCTGTACCTAAGGCTTAGGAAACATCTTGGAAGACTGTGTGGAAAGAGCCAGAGGACCAGATAATCTGAGGTGAGATGGTGTCTCCTAGCAATGACAGGGAAGCTTCACCCATAATACCTCAACATTATAACTACCTAAACAAGATCTGAACAAGGAAAAAAACAACAGACATGCTACCACGAGGAGGGGAAATCTCATGGGCCTCTCCCTAGACAAAGAACTACAGACAAGTAAGGAATATTGAAAGCAAGAGAAGTGGTCTTTCCTAAGGATGAGCCACAAATGGATTGTTTCATACCAAGTGGTCAGTCACAAAATCATATACATATAACAGTACTAAACAAACTCAACAGGTTGCATTTATATATTTATGTGAATTTATGTGATACACACAGACACAGACATGCACATACACACACACACACACACACACACACACACACACACACACACACAC
>JANHMN010000004.1:123990909-124025906 GCA_030674055.1 Rhabdomys pumilio
ACACACACACACACACACACACACACACACACACACACACACACACCAATTTAAAAAAAGGAACTAGGAATCTGAACAGGAGAAAGGGAGAGATGGGAGGATTTAAAGAAAGGAAATGGAAAGAGGAAAACTGATATATTTTAATAAAAATGAGTGGAAAAAAGTAAGGTCATTAGAAAAAGATGTTTAATATGCAAACTTTCTGCCTTTCAGCTATACAAGTTCCATCAATCATTATGCTTTTATGGCAAAGAATCATACAATAGTCAGATTGGCTGGGCTGGTATGTGATGGAAGGGACAGAGACAGAAACAGAGGCAGTGCCTTGGTAGTCTTGTATTTTCTCTCTTAAAGCACTGGGAATCAGGCCTAGGGCCTTAAGTATGCTAGGCAAGACCTTTACAACAAAGATACTGAGCTATATTCCCAACCCCATGGGTTTTTATCCTTAAGGAACCATCACTATATTTGGGGAAGGCAATACAAACATAAAACATAATTATCAAACAATATAATCCATATACAATGAAATAAAAACAAATGAAGATCTGGAAGTAATTACAGACTGTCAGAATTATCCACTAGGTAAACCTTTCCTATACATATGAACATGTGACAGGAACTAACAGTAGAAATAATGTTATGGTTCTGCTATGGTGATACTGTGGGCCACCTGATAGAGGCAGATGTAAAAATGAGGAAAGGCAGTCAAGGGTATACCCAGGTGGGTTTCAGGAGGGAATAGAACACAATAGAGAATAGAGAATAGGACAGGATCGGAAACAGAGTGTTAAATAGAAGTGGACAGACACCCATCTATACAATCTGCAGTCCCTGAAGTGGGAGGCAAATTCTGTCTGAGGAAACCTGGAAGCCACAGGTCTCATTGCACATCCCTGGGAAAGTTTGTTCACCGTTCTTCAGGGTCAGGGATAGTAGACGATGACATTTAGTAACTTAAAATAAACACCATGCAAAATGGGCTGTGTCTGATTTTACATCCATGAAGCACACAAACGGGATGCGACCTATGCACTCTGAGCACATCTCACAGACAAACCTGTCTGTGCTCCTCCTCTCTAGCACACCAGCACTATACAATAGATATTTACAGAGCAAATGAGGAAGCTCATGGCTTGTGGACAGTAAAGAACAATACTCTGATTGTCCACTGCCTACTCTAATTACAAAAACGTCAAGCTTTGCATTGAAATGTTTTTCCAGTTGCAGTGTAGCTATTTTGGGCTGGGGAGGGGTGGCATGGAGTGAATGCTAATGGACAAGGAGTTTTTCACTGGGGTGATAAAAATATTTGGAAATTAGATAAAAATAATTGGAAATTAGTGTCGACAGTTGCACAACTCTGTGAATGTACCAAAGTCCGTGGATTTGTGCATTTAAAAGGTATTTTGTTGCATATGGATCGTATATTAATAAAGTTACTTTAAAAATTCACCATCGACAGTCTCAACAAGATACCTTATAACTCATAAGACCAGAAATAGAGTTCATTGTGCACAGTGCAATAAATTAGCCCTATTATTGAAAGGAAGAGGATTTATATTATAATCCAATGCAAATAATGACCTTGGACTGAGATAAAATTTATTCTTTTGAATTGTAAAAGCCATTTCAACAGGATACCAGCATGCAAATGAGCATGGGCTCTGTAACCTGGAGCTGGAGATATCTTTCTCAATAGAGAACCGGCAGTGGGCTATTTCAGAAGGGAATAGAACACATATTTATTGTGAAACTTGAATAGTACTTTTATATTTTCTATATTTCTTCTTTTTAAAATATTTTATTTTTAATTTTGTGTATGTACATGTGTATATGCGGATATGTGCAAGTGATTACCCTCAGAGGCAAAAGGCATTAGATACTCTTGTGCTGAGAGCTGCCCAACATGGGTGCTAGAAATTGAACTCAGGACCTCTGCTAGAGCAGTACTCTTTCTTACCTGCTGGGCTACCTCTCCCATCTGCATTTTGTCTATATTTATTAACAGCCAATACCATCACTGGTTGAATAATGGAGAATTGTAACAGTTGAACTTCTCTAAGGACCCTTGAAAGTATAACCAGGTTGCTCAGATCTGTTCTGTACCATATGATGAGTTTTGCATCTCTCAGATGGAAAACTCAGACAGAGTTTATATAGTGACCACAGAAATGGGTTCATTTGTACACAATTCTTGATACTTCTAATTCAGAAAGATGAAAGTTCTTTCCTGGTAGAGTGACTTGCATTTTTGGTGCAGAATTCTATCAGTTCTCTGTGCAGCTTTCAATCCACATTTCTATAGCTGATGGCTGGTAGGCAGCTGATGCCTATAAGCCTTCGTTATCTAGTAAAGAGGTAGAAAGACACAAGTGTCTACTGAGCATTTGAAAGATGCCCTGTCTAAACAGACATGTGTTGTAAGTACCCAGTAGCCACGGTAGTTTTAAAACTTAACTTAAGAATACAAGCATTTATCCTTATGTAAGTGTAGACTTTACCCCTCACCAAGGGTGCATCTCTTTACAACAGATGGAGACCACTATAGAGTATGACAACCAATCAAAATGCAGAGTTATGGAGTTCAATCCCAATAGATGGATACAGTTACAAAACAATCCTACACCTAAGGCACAGGGAACACTGTAGAAGAGCAGATAGAAAGATTGTAGAAACCAGAAAATCAGGAATTTTGCCATGAAGTTGTGTCTTCTAAGAATGGTCAGCAGCTACACCTACAAAGTCTCATCAACATGATAACCCTTATGTGAGATAAACAATGGCACCAATGAACATGCCAAAATAGATAAGAAAAAACCCACAAGACCTGAACCCTACACAAAGAACTGTAGGCAACGGGAAAGCAGGATAATTGTTCTTCCCTCTGGCTGTTCAATACTGAATGGTCATCCCTGGATACATACACTATTATATGGAATAAACAGGTTAAATGTAGGAATATATATATGTGTATGCATGTGTACATACATGCATTCAATAACAATTAGTTAAAATAAGAGGGAATGATTTTGAAGAAGAGGGGAGAAATATATGTGAGGGTTTGGAGAGGGAAATGGGAAAGGTTGAAATTACACCATTAAAATTATTATATTGTTATAATTATTAGGATCTCAAAAATAAGAAATGTAAAAATATTAAACTGTTTTTAACATTTGTGAATATTAACTGCATATTAAAATGACAGTATCTAAGGTACAGTGGGTAAAATACACTTTTTCTTTGTCTACAAACAAAACCCCCCTAGCTTGTCCTTTCCTTTAGGATGGGTGATAAAGGATGATCAGCTTAGTGGCCAAGAATCTAACAATAAGAAGATGACAATGAAAATCAATATGGGTGAAGGAAGAGGCAAGAAAACCACCCTCAACTAAGATTTTATAGCTTGTCATAAAAAAAAATTGAGAATCAGGCTTGAGATGTTGATCTTACATGCTTACCTACCTTTTCAATTATTCCTAAATTTTAACATCACTTTATAATCAATACTGCTGATGGAAGGTGGATTGTACAGGAAAAAGCAAAGCCTGGCTCTTGCACAAAGCTAAAGGAATTGATGTCATGTCATACTGGAACAATTGGAGGATTGTGGAACTGAGCCAGATAAGGTAGGTGGTTTAAAATCTTCTGGAGCCCTTTGTCCACATGAAGAAGTCATTTCCAAACTCTCTCTTTTTTAATATGCTTGTGGATAAAATAGTCGCAGCAAGGAGAAATAGATAATTACATTTGCATCGCATAAAAGATATTATCTCAATGGTCTGCATTCATTTCTTTTGTGTGAATATCCTAATTAAAAAAACCGCAAATTTTGTCAGAATAACCGATAATGTGCATAACATTCTTAGTTCCTCTTTATCCCAGAAGACCCACTGTATTTAAGGATATTAGATATGTAAAGATAGTGTGACCAACCTTCCCTTGAGAAGCCATCATTTGATGGGGAAAGTCACAAGAAAAATGTAAAGCAACAGTCTACATGTTATGATTGTGACATTTATGTGCCAGGGGATTTAAGAGAATGTATAGAGATTGGTAAATAATTAAAAGAAGCTCTTCCCACACTACTGCATAGTTAATATGGTGGCTACTGTTATGTGACAGTAAATAACTCATGTGCTAGTTATAACTCACTCACAGAGATTACTCCAATCTTTGTTGACACCGGTGTGTTAGTCTGTGTTCTTCGTTGGTAGAGATACAGAACAGAAAACATACAGGTCAGTCTTTTGTTTTCTAGGCCCAAGAGTAGCCATTTGCCAAGGGAAGGTCTGGACTTTCTCACAGATTCAACATGCTGTGGACTTTCCCCAGTGGATGAGTGGAAGACCTTAATGAAACCAATACATTCACCAAAATCCACAGCTTTAAAAAAATAATGATGTCAAACAGTCTGGGAAAGCAGGTGACTGCTTACCACTGGCAACTTTGGTGGGGAAAGTGGAAGCCACAAAGAATCCCGAGTAGGTCTTCCGAATTATGATTATCAGCGCTACAATTTTCTCTATGTGTAGCACAGTATCGTGGGCATCTTTGTGCCGAGTATGTGTGGGGGCAGAGAGAGAGGGAGAGGAAGAGGGAAGGGGGGAGGAGGGAGGGCAGAGGAGAAAGGAAAGGGAAACAATAAAACCAAGTACTCTGTTCTAGAGACTCAGGTAACACATACAATGCTGGACAATAGTGTCCTTTCATGTCTCTGGATAAGTTAGATGCCTTTGCTATATGCACAAAATGTTATTTGGGTATTTGTATATTTAGAAATTAACTAACACCTCAATATATGCTCATTTATGTTTTTAATCTCAGTTCAATTCACACTTACATGAGAGACATAATCTTTTTGTTTTGGTGTGTGTGTTGAATGGATAATACACTAAGAACCTATATATAATCTGTATACATGTTAAAAATTATTTTATGAAACTGGAAGGACATATAACTAGTTTTCAGACAGGTTTAAAACTGTACACACACATGTGTGTGTGTCTGTGTGTGTGTGTGTGTGTGTGTGTGTGTGTGTGTGTCGTGTTTGGGTGCATGTGATGTACATTCAAAGTATACATGTAGTACATGCAGTGCATATGTGTGTGTGCTTATATGCATGTGTGTGAAGTATGTGTGTAGTATGTGGTGTGTGTTTGTGTACATATTTGTGGTGTGTGCATGTATTGGTGTGTGTGTGTGTGTGTGTGTGTGTGTGTGTGTGTGTGTTCCTCTAAACCTTGCAGGTACTAGGCAGTGTTTCATTTAAAGATTTGCCCACCCTCAAATTATTCACATATTTTCTGACATGTTACTAGTCTGATTTAGGACACACTCTTCATTAGCAGTCGTTGTCTCAATGAATACATCATTTCAAGTACTATTTATTAAATAAAACTGTCCGACAACATTTGGAGTGATACTTTCTAATTAAGTGCAAAGAAGAAAGTGGATGCCTACTGAATATGGATCTCCCTTTAGAGTGTTTCTATGCTTGTGCTGCCCTAGAAAAGGTTTTAAAGTCCTAACTTGTTTTGCACAAGCTATTGAGTGTCCTTAGTTTAAAATGTTCTGTGTATTCTCTAGTGTTCTATATGGCTTGGCCTTAAGAATGTATTTCATATTACTGCTATAGTTAGAACATGGCAACTCAGATGAATTTGTGAGTCATGATGACCTTAGTTAATAGTGACATAAGTGCCTTACACAGCCTGGGATAAAGAATCACAGATTGGGTCAGTAGCTAGATTCCACTGTAGGGTGGGGCCAGGGAAGACTCATATGAGGCTTGACGCTTTGCTATAACCCTCATGGAATGATTTTCCTGTAAGGATAATCAATGTTGTACGAGGCCAAGAAAAACTGCCAGGACTAATGTCATGGGGTGCCTTTCTGGCATCCAAAGGGGTCATTCACCACCACAGGGTGGTACCATTAGAAGGGCTGAGAGAGATAATCAGATTCCAGTAACCAGTTTTGTCCTCTCAATTTCCTTTGCTCGAACTCTGCCTTTTGCTTCAGTGAACATGTGAGGAGGCCAGGGCCAGGGCTCAGAACCCCCCTCTGCTTCCAGTCTACTCGTCTTGCTGCCTGAGGACATGAGGACAGTTGGACAGGGGATTTAAAGACACTACTCACTTCCGAAAATGTAATCATGACTACAGGACAGTATTCTCTCTCTCTCTCTCTCTCTCTCTCTCTCTCTCTCTCTCATCACAGTCTTTGAACTCACTATGTTGATTGTTACAGGGTTTTATTTTTATCACATACACACACACACACACACACACTATTTCTATTTAAGGTGATACCTCTTCATTAGAAATTCTGTAGATTATATTTTAAGGTAGAAAGCGTAGAATTATGCCTTAGAAAGGAAGTAGTTGAAGGATTAATCCAAACAACCTAGACTAACAGATTAGAAACAGTTATGGCAACTAAAAAAAAAAAAAAAAAAAACTATCAAAGTGCATTGATTCACATTCTGTCCTTTAACATGCTTAATATAATTTTCAGTTGCATATTTATTAAGTCCTTGCTTTCTTCTTCTCTAGACACCCAATTCTTCTGATGGTGGATCACATGAACTTTATACTCTGCAAAATCATCAGCCAACTCAATGTAAGGCATGCAGTAGCCACTCAATACCTGCCCTCTGATTCCTGTTGTTCTAGCCAGTGAGGTCCACACACAGATGTGCATTCTCATTGAAATTAGATAACACTGTTAGAAGACCCTTAAGGGTGTGTGTGTGGGGGGGTGAGGTATTTGCTTGTTTTGTTTGTTTGTTTTCCTTTACATTTAATTAGAATATTGAGCATAAACTTCTATAATTTTGAAGATCTTAAAACCCGACTGAAAGGCTCTTCAAAAAAAGAATAAAAAACCAATATTGAAAAAAGAATGCTGTAGCCAGAGCTTAGGCCAGCTTACACATGCATGGCATGTCTCAGATGAGAAAATATTCCTTTGGGTGGAGCTTAGCTGTACAGCCGTTGCCTTGTATACCTGGGGCTCTGGGTTAGATCTTCAGCAACCCTATCTTCCTCAAAATAAAAACTTCAAAGTAAAACAAAAACACATTCAATATTTGAATATCTCCAACAGATCCAAGTCTTTCCTGAGGCTGATATAGAGTTTTATTCTGCATGCTCCCAAGAGAGAGCATGGTAAGATCCTCAACCAAATTTACCTGAGTCTTCCTACTCCTTCCAGAGTGGTAGTGCCACTGCAAAGAGAACCAGCAGAAGGCTGTGTCTTTACATCTAACTACAACATGAAGACAACATCACTGTGTCCTGTTGCTTGGTCCCAGAGGGAAATAAACAAAAAGGCAGGCTAAGTTATTTGAAGTGGGATTCATTCGGTCTCTTCTTCTCCTGGAAATGAACCCACCGGAGATGCATGTACCTGTGATGTGCACAGAAATAGTTTCTGCTCCCCCAATGTGAACTGAGAAAGGCTAGAATCTTTTAAAATGCCAGGGTATCTATCATGTCCAGAAAACATCCTGTACTCAATTCAGGCATGGTTCAAACTGCTTTTGGATTATCTACCACTATTCTCACACACTCTGAGAATAGAAGCTGAAGTCTCATGTAATACTAGTTTATTTATGCCTTTATTTCATCAAGTGTTGCTTCGTACCACCCCCCAAAACTCCAACCAGGTCACTTTCCCATATCACTATAACATATTAGTTGGTATTTGCAGCTCTTAGCACACAGTTTAGCAGTGACATCCAGATGGGATACACCAAGACAGGCAACCCTAGGCATCATTCTAGAATCTAATCATTTTCAATACTTCAAAGAACCTGTCTCCAAACAACATCAGTTTAAACAAATGGGCAAAGCCAATGATATATTATATGTTGGTTTTAAATTTCTGTTTCTCATATAAGAAAATACTCCCATGGGTTGCAGATGTATTGGACTGTGTACTCAGTTGCATATTTTTGAGTTTTTAATGGGAAATTTAATGGGTAATAACATAATTCTCTAAATAATAATTATTTGTTTATAAATCCATGCTTTGTTTAGGAGACATGGATGCTGGATAGGACTCACTAATAGACAACTGGAATCTTCAGAAGAATAAACCAGGAATAGAAAATAAACTAGTTTCAGTAACAAGAAAGAAAGAAAGAAAGAAAGAAAGAAAGAGAAAGAGAGAGAGAAAGAGAGAAAGAAAGAAAGAAAAAAAGAAAGAAAGAAAGAAAGAAAGAAAGAAAGAAAGAAAGAAAGAAAGAAAGAAAGAAACTCTAGAAAACAAGACAGGAGGATAGTTCATTCTGGGGAAGTTCATCCCACTTGGAGAGTACCCTGCTTTCATTGTACAGTGATTCCAACGTCAGAGGTTAGGAATCACAAAGAGAGCCTTAGGGGAAAAAATTGCTGTTTCAGTAGCAGATAATTTTTAAAGGAGATAAAGATATGGGAGATATGGAGAGAAAATGTGTGTGTTGGGGTGTGGGGGAGAGAGAGAGAGAGGCAGACAGAGAAAGACAGAGAGAGACAGAGAGACAGAGAGACAGAGAGAGAGAGAGACAGAGATGAGGGTGGAGCAGAAAGAGAGATAAAGCAAGAAAAGGAGCAAGAGCGGTGGGGGTACATGGGACAAAGAAGAAAGAGATGGAGAATAAAGAAAAACAGAACAAACTCCCTAGACACTAAAAATGCACAGCTGCCACTAACTACAAATTGAACAGATTTGCCATCCAGTCACACAGAAGATCCATATATGTGCTGGAAAAATCTCTTTCCAGCACTGGAGAAACAGCAAGACCCCGCTTTTTAGTAGACTCATGCTGAGTTGGTGACTAGATATATCTAGGAACAAAGATTGTTCCCTATAAAACCCTCTCCAGAAACTCAGGGAAAGGGTTAGTGAATTATTTTCCAAGTCCTAGCCTGAAGAACACCTTTTGGTAGAGGAAAAAAAGCTTTGTATTAGACCTGTGCACTACTCCATGTTGTGGAAATCTGGTCTGAGCCATGCAGTGAGTCTTCCTAGTTCCCTAGAAAAAAGACAAATAATGGCAACAGTAAAAATGCTGAGTTCTCTGGCACTTCAGTGGAAAGCTTGGTGTGATCCCACTGGTAATACCACCTGACCCATAGCCCATACCTTCCGATTATAAGTCAAAGCACTATGACCAATACAGGAAACACACCAAAAAGATTTCACACTCATTGAAACACACCAACTCAAATAACCAGGGAAGGAAAATTAAGATGGGTAGAGACAGGCTCTGCACCTACTAGGAGAGTGGCTACATAGAACAGTCTGCACCAGAGCTCAGGTGGGCATCTGCATGAAAAGAGAACCAATTTAATCTCAAATACTAGACTTGTGGGCTGCGTTGTCCTGCACTCTTCTTGTCAACCTGTTTTGAGACAGGCTCTCTTTCAGAGGACACAGGACAGACCTAGTCAAGGGCTCTCCCTGCCTCTGCTTTCCAAGTGCTGGGTTGTTTGTACATTGTGTTATTACAATTCTTCACCTCTTTGTCTTCTCACTCTGCCCTTAGCTGGAGCTGCTCAATTGCCTCCCAGGTTTTTTTTTTTATTATCCTTCCCCTTCTATTTTCTCTTTCTTCTTGTATTTTTTCAGTTGCTTTAATACAAATTACTAGTCTTAGCTTATTTTCTTCTGTTACCAACTAATATTTTAGCACGCACCATACTAATTTTATACCTTTATTTCCCCAAAGTTATTACAATTGAAGGGAAATTTTACTTTAACTGTTTGTCACTGTATTTTATGACAGACCTACACATCAGATGTAGTTGCCATTAGGTCACTGGGAAGAAGCAACACCTCAAATTTACTCCAACTTAATCTCATTTGAACACTGTAAACACTTCAGTGGAAGGATCCAGGTAGAAATATCCAGCCAACAACATAATCCCAGATGTAAATGTCTCATATAGAAACCCAAGAAACGTAAAAAAAAAAATCAAGGCCATATGCTTCCTTCAAAACATACCAGTTCTACAGTAATGGAGTCTAATAAAGATTAATTAAATGAAATCCCAGGCAAGAGTTCAAAGGAATAAATATAAACATGTTCAACCAAACCGGAAAGTTGCAAAGTCTCAAATGAATTGAAAAGTACATAAGTAAACAGCTAGCTAAATAAGAAATTCATAAGATATTAAAGAGGAATTCAATGAATAAATAAAAATAAAGGGAAATTTTTGTAAGAAAAGCTTAATAAGTGACACTAAAATTTAATGAAAAAATTTACCAGTAGGATGGAGTAAACAGAAGATAAAATTGTAGCATGTCATTCTTACTACCCTGCTTTAAGCTCCAAGCAGGCCACGTTACCAGCCCCACACAGGTTCCCTCAGATCCACAGATGAAGCACACACACGTATTATCTTATTTTCAACTTACCTCAATTGCTGAGTGCTTCTAATCTCCTGTGGCTAGTGTGCCCTTCCCAAAACTCTTAGCTCAGCATCTTAAATCTGCCCTCAACTTTAGTTACTCGGTTACATTTAGTCCCAGCTCAACACCCTAAATCTGCCCTCAGCTTAGTTATGTTTCTAACCTTTCACCTGGGGAAGCAGACTATGACCACTCCAGAAATCTCACATGGCTGGAAACCATTTCTCCCTTCGAAGCATGGCGCAATCCACCTTTCTCTTCCTGCATCTCTTAGCCTGCGTACAAGGACCCGGGAGTCCCACCTCTTTCCCTCCAGAAATTGGCCCCTGGCATTTTTATTTATCAATCAAGAACCAGTTGGAGAACAGGATCTTAGCATCAGCACCATTCCCTACATACAGTATCAAAGCTTGAAGAAAAGATAGATGAATCAGAAAATCAGATCATTATAAAAATACAAGGTAAAAAATGGAACATTTAAGATCTATTTAAAAAGTTAGAAAATTAAATTTATGAATTATGAGTATAGAAGGAAAAGTACAGGTTAAAGCTGTAGAAATATTCAATAAAATCATGGCAGAATTTTCTTACATCTAGGGGAAAAGATGGTTACCCAGATACAAATAAGTAATTAGATGCCAAAAAATTAAAGGAGCAGGAAGAGCATCCCCATGTCACAATATAATGAAAACACTGAATATATAAAACAAGATCAAAAGAACACTGAAGTTGAAAGAGTAACAACTTATACATGAAATGAAATGTACTTATCAGATTAATAGCACATTTCTTTATTCACATAATACACATAAAATTATGTGCTTAAGCTTTGAAAGACAATAAGTGCCAACACAGATTACTTTATTCAGAAAAGCTATCCTTCACAGTTGAAAGAGAAAGAAAACACAAACTAAAAAAATTTATTACCTCTAAGCAAGCTTTACGAAAGATACCTGGAAGGATTGTACACAGAAAAGAGAAAGATAAACACAACTATGAGGTTACAGAAAAGAATAAATTTCATTATAACAACTGAGTAAATGAGAATTAGGGAAATACCAGACCTTAAAAAAACAATGACATAATAGGAATAAATATATTCCTTTTAATAAAAAATTAGAATCTAAATGATCTCAATTATCCAATAAAAGTTACAAACTATGAGACTATATTAAAAAACAAGAGCCCACTTAATATTACCTATGTAAAACATATACCACTGACAAAGGCAAATAGCCCTATGATTCTATTTACATTCCAAGTAAATAGAACTGGCAACCAAGTAGATATACTAATTATACAAATATCAGATAAATTAGATTTCAAACCAAGATTATTATAAATAAGGTAACATTGTTTTGGTTAAGGAATCAATCTATTAAAAGAAGATAAGAATTATAAACACAAACCATCAAACATTGATGTCCAATATTTCATAAACAAACATTATAGAATGTAAGGTACAGACACTGACCTCAACACAATAATAGTATATTATTTAGTTACCCACTCAAGCTAATGGACTGGACCTCAAACAGAAGGCCAACAAAGACACACTAAAGCTATAAGAATGTGCATTCTTTTCAGTAGAATCCTGGGAACTTCTCAGTAAAGTGGACCATATTCTAGAACTCAGAGTAATACATTAACTAATACATGAAAATTGAAACAATTTCTTATATTCAGTCTTATATTGGAAATCAATAGCAAGAGAAACTATAGGAAATACAAAAACTCATGGAGCCTGAACAATGCAAAACAAATAATAAAAGAGTCATGAAAGAAATCAGGAGGGTGATTTAAGCAAACTCATAAAATCAAATGAAAATTAAAACACAACTTACTAGAACCTGTGGGATGCTTTGAAATGAGTCCTAAAAGAGAAAACTGTGGCTATAGACACTTATATTAAAAAATCAGAGTGATCTCAAGTAAATAATTCAATGAGGCACTTTTAAGTCTTAGGAAAATCATACAAAAGCAAATGCAAAAATCAGTATGTGTGTATACGTATACTGATATTCATACCAGTATATAGATAAAGGCAAAGGCAGACATTGATGAAATGTAACTTTAAAAATAGAAGAAATCAGAATAAAAGATTTGGTTCTTTGGAAAGATGAATCATTTTGGAAGGTTTAGCCAAACTATCCAAGTTAAAGAGAACATCTATGTTAGTACAACTAGAATTGAAAGGGGAGACATAACAACAGATATTTATGAAGCTCGGGAGGATCATTAGGGTGTATTTTAAAAATTTATATTCCAAAATATTTGAAAGTCTAACAAAAAAATACAAAGATTTCTGGACACGTGTTAAAATGAAACCAAGAGGATATGAGCAACTTAAACACATGTATAACAAACAACAAGACTGAGCAGTAAGAAAAGTCTTTTGTATAAGCTCAGTTTCTGCCCAGATGGATTCACTGTTGAATTCTATCAGGTCTTCAAGAATCCTCCTCAAACTGTCCCATAAAATAGAAGGGAAAGGATGCTACTGAAACACTTTACACAGCCAATCTTACCCTAATACCAGAACCAGACACAGACATAACAACAAAAATAATAGGCCAATTTCTCTAATAAAAATAGTTAAAATTTGCAATAAAATACGTGTAAATGTGAGACTGGAGAGATGGCTCAACTGTTAAGAGCAATTACTGATCTTCCAGAGGATATGGGTTTGGTTTCCATCACCCATATGGAGATTTACAATCACCCGTAACTCCAGTTCAAGGGGATCCAATGAGCTTGTCTGGCCTCTTTAAGTACGAGGCCTGTGTGGTGCACATGTAGTTATGTGGGAAAAACATCAATATATGTAACATAAAAATAAATAAATTGAAGGCATATTTTTGTGCATTGTGTAAAGGTTATTCTTGTGTTATTCAAATGCTGGTTTATCTGCCTTCATATCTTGTTTCAACCCTCAAATGATTTTGTCATGTTTATTCTTAGAAGTTGTTTGTATAAACATTGTTCCTCATTCATTCTCTGTCTTACCAGTAAAAGCCAACAGCCAATACAGAGCTTTAGAGAGAATAAGTGGGACTTCTGATTCTAAGAGGGGTGGAGAAAGAGACAGGAAGAGGAGAGGGAGCTGCAAGGAGAAATCAAGGCTGAGAAAAATATCAGAAGAGAGATAGACAAAATGAGGAAAAACTGCAAGTGTGATGGGAATAGTGTCTGGGAGGAGCCTGACTAGCTGGGACAGTTAGAATGGTGTAAAAATTGCTCAGTATTTGGCTCAAAGCAATTTTAATAAATCTTAGTCTCCCCATGTGGTTATTGGTAAACTTACTAGCAAAGGTTAAGGAATAACTGCCGTTTTACTGATTTTATGAACCAATATTAAAATAATAACCATTTCACAATAAATATTTTAAAAAATACTTGTAAGCTGGGTTTAAGATCACATAAAAAATCATTTATTATTATGAAGGTAGTGTCATTCCATGGATGCAATGACATTCAAGATATGCAAATCAATAAATACATCAATAAATATATCACATTAGTAGACTCAGAGACAGAAATCATATGACCATCTCAACAGATGCAGAAAAGACTTTTGACAAATTTCAAAATTGTTATGATTCAGAACCCCTAAAAGTTAGTAAGAGAAAGAATACACTTTCACACCAATGAAGACTATATTCGATAAACCTATAGCAAACAGAAATGGAGAAAACTGAAGGCATTTTCATTAACATCAGAAATGAGCTAAAGATATCCATTTTCTCCTTTTTTTATTCAATATAATACTCAGACTGTTAGCTAAAGCAATAAGAGAAGAGAAACAATAAAAGAGATACAAACAGGAAAGGAAGAAATAAAAGTAGTTATTATTTGCAGATGATATGTTTATGCACATACAGATTCTAGACACCCCACTACAAAACTTTAGAGCCAAAAAAAAAAATTACTTTCAGAAACAAAACAAAATGGGATTAACCATCAGCATACAAAAAAATCAGGAAGGCTGGTAAAAGAGTTTAAGGGTTGAAGCCTCTGCTGTGCAAGAATGATGCCTGGAGTTTAGAATTCACATATGAAGGGAACAGTGTGCTGACTTGCCAGTGATTCCATCACTCAGAAGATGCAGAGAGACCCATGGATCAAGTTGACTGCCCAGAATAGCCAAATTGAGTGTTGAATTCAATTGAAAGATCCTGCCTCAATGAATTAGGTAGAGAATGGTTGAGGAGAACCTCCTATCCTAAACCTCTGGCCTCCACAGACATGTGCACACACATGCATGCACGTCTGTATACACACATAACCCATACTCAATCGAGCACACATACACATATATGCACACCATATATACAAATACATGAAAAAACAAATGCTTTATTGTATGCCAATTATGAACATTCTGAGAAAGAGAGCAGGAAAAATGTTTCTATGCATATTAACTTCAAATAAATAGACAAACAAAACAAACCTCAACATAAAGTTAACCACAGAAGCAAAGCAAAACAAAACAAAACAAACAAACAAAAAAAAAAACAAAAATGTGGCAATGGAAATGTGAAAATGCCAAATAAAGAAATTGAAGAAGACAGCAGATGACGGACGGGCCTCCCACGCTTATGAACTAGTACAATGAATATTATAAAGACGGCTGTTACTGAAATTGATGTACACACTCAATGCAATCTCCATCAAAACTTCATAAAACATTTTGCCAAACTAGAAACATTGATTTTCAAATTCACGTGGAAACACAAAAGATCCAAACAGTCAAACAATCCTGAACAAAAAGAGCACTGCTGGAGATACCGCAAGATTTGAAGTCATACTGCTAATCTGTTGTAACAAAACCAGCATGATATTGAACAAAAATAGAAACACAGACCATAGAAGAGAGCACAGCATGGCTTCTTACAGTTTTCCATTCATGTTCCTGCTTTCATCTGAGTCATAATGTGGCCTTGGGTACATAGTCATATAAATAGGCCCACAATTAGACATTTTCTGATAGTAAATCACAAAAATTTATTTTAAAGCAATTCTTTAGAATGATACAAATGTACTGTTTGTAAAATATGATAGCAAATTTACGTATTAATGAGATGGAGGCGCAGATCTATATTTATATAAAGAATTAAATCTTAACTGAATATGCTGCAGAACATAGATCTTAGCCCTACTGATTGATGATTTGATTTTATCATCAATGTTAAGAATACCACTTCATCTAATACATAGGACAAAATTGCAGAAGTGTATTCAGGGCCATTTAAGCAATCATTGGAAATTCTATCCTGAGCCAAAGCCAAAGTTAATTTAGCATTTTATTTTAAATCAGAGTCACCTTCAATTCAAACAACATTTTAAAAATACCATACACTGTAATACAATACAATTCAAAGATATAAAATTTTGATATTTACTTGCTAAAGAATGCCGGTAGGAAAATACTTTGTTTTCTACAGTTAAAGGCTAATTCTTGTAAATACAGAACACTTCACATACACATTAAAGCACTGTAATTCTTCATGAACCGTGATCTCTTATCTGTGCCAAACTGTTTCCATCATGTTCTTGATATTGTGTGGGGTCCCAGCATCGTGCACACATGTGAACTCAAAACCAATGCAGTGGGGGAGTCTCATGTGAAGCACAGATGTACACCACAAAGATCTCTATTCACTGTATGCTCGATTTGAGTTAACTTCTGACTACTGATCATTCAGAAATCTTTTACCATTGCCAAATGTTTACCACTTTCAGATTTCACTGTGTGACTGAGTCAGGGGTCACCATCCATAGTTTAAGAAGCTGGGAATAGAAGGTCAGAAATATTTTTTTAAATAGGAGATTTAATAACACAAATGGAAGGATTTATAAAGTTAGGAGGCAGTTTATGTTAATGGAAATAGCATCATAGAAACTGGAAAATCACACCCTCATAGAAGCACAAGAGGGGGGGATGGGATAAGGGGTTCCTGGGTGGTGGGGGGAATGGGATAAGAGGATAAAATTTGAAATGTAAATATTATAACCAACTTAAAAGGGGAGAAGTTGTTAAAACCAACATCTTTAAAAAATTGTCAGCCCTCTAGAAAAAAAATTATCTTGATACTAAAACTTGTTCTGAAAATTGTATATTGCAGAATACACAGCCTTGGTGTATCTACTCATCAAGCAAACTGAACAGACCTGCTCAAACCTCCAATGTCCTGGAATTCCAGCTGGATGCAGTGAAGACACAGCATCAGAGGCTTATTAATCTACTCTTCCCTCCACCCCTCTTCTGATATCTCGACTCCTGTAATCAGCTTGAAGAAGTTAAAGAAGAGTCAGCGCCCCTATTCCCTGGGCTTGGGGACTAAGGTGGTTAATATTGGGCTGCCTTTCTCGGGAAAAGTAGTGGTTTTGTTGGAACAGGGAGGATTAGCTAGGATTTATGGCATAGCCATAACCTATTGGTAGAAATGTGTATAATTATTATCAAGATGAAGTTATAATTTCTTAAACGGTACAAAATTTACTTTCATTTCAAATTTAAGGCTTTCATTGTTACGAGCTTCTTATTGATATAAAAGTGAAATGAATATTGATACTCTCGTGGGCATTGTGCCTGCATAACACAGTTAGGAATACAAGGCTTAGACCCAGTCCTTCTTTAACTTTTTTAACTGATTTGAGATGGTTAGCTTGTGAGTTAAGGGACTATAGAAAACTCATGGCTTGGAGTTTATTGTTAGGGTGTTCTCTATGTTTTATCTAGAAATAGCTGAGAGGAGTTAACAGACAACAGTCCAGGTTACCTTACATAGATTGTTGGTTTTCAAAACGTCCGAAGTCCATAGAACTGATGTTACAAACATTTCTATATTAATGTTCATTTTGATTAGAGACCTGTCTGCTCCTCACAGCTTCCTGTCTTGGATTCTAAGAAGAAATTGAGCATTTTTGGAGTTACTCCAGTGGTGGGGAGACAGCCACTAGGCAATAATTGCCTGTTTCCATCTACAGAAAATTACTGTCTAGAAAAGGACACACTTGCAGAATAGTCGACTGATTATATCTGCCTAGACAGAGTAATCAGCCCTTAATAATTCTGCACCACTAAGGTCTGTCAGATGATTCTGGGCCAGAAGGCTGAAGATTTGATGCTCCAACGTCCAGTAGTATAGGGGCTGTCCAGGTGTTCAGCGGTCTCTATAAATTGGCTAAGTTTTAGAAGCTATGCTTAATGCTTCCCATAATTTCAGTTAACTAAGTCAGTCTGGATTTCTGACTGGGTTGAAAATCTATAGTCTCATAGCCAATTCTGACTATTTACTTTGAGAGAAAAGATCTGAGTGGATGGTTTTTAGCTGACATTCATTCTAAATCCAAGGGGGGAAAAAGCCAGGTTCAGAACTAAGTCCTTTAGTTAGGAGAGACGACAGAGGTTCTGGTTAGTTAACAAAATGATGGACTGGGTATTAGGACTATCTTGTACCTCACTGGTACAAATAGGCATAATTATGCTCTAATTGTATTATGACAGAAAAGTTTTTTGTTTTTTTTTTAACAGGAAGGGTGATTTGTAGAAGGAGCTAAGGGGGAAAATGTACTGAGAGGAAGAGAAGAAGTAAGGAGAGGAGAAGAAGAAGGAGAGGAGAAGCTAGGTGATGAGAGAGAGGAAGAGTGAGAAAGAGGTGGGGGGATGGAGACAGATGTTCACATGTCTCCACCAGTCAAAGATAGATTATATATCCAGGTTGGGTATTGGGTTATACTTCTGATTGAGCATTACCAAACTTATAAAGCCTTTGATTAACACTTTAAAAAATTGTATAAAAGCAAAAAGGAAAGGGGGGCATGGGATAGGAGTTTTTTAGGGAGGGGGAATGGGGAAAGGGGGTGGCATCTGAAATGTAAGTAAAATATCCAATAAAAATAAGGTCAGAAATAAAAGCACTCAACTACAGCCACCTGGTTTTTGAAAAAGAAAATAAAGCATATATTGTGAAACACACAACCCTCTCAAGAGCCGGTGGTGGAAAAGCTCTATCCACATGGAGAAGACTTAAGCACAACCCTTATGGCAGCCAGCATGAACATCAGTCAAAAATGAATTAAGAATCTTTAGCAGAACACCTGAAACTCTCAACTGTTTAAGGACATACTTCAGGGTGTGAATATAGGTGTAGACTTTCTAAAAACATCCCTCTTTATGTAAAGGAAATATAACCAAGAGTTTACAAAGGAGATTATATTATCTTAAAACTCATTAGACAGCTCAGAAACAACTGAGAGAAGATACAACCTACAACCGGAGAAAGTCTTTGCTAGTGATGTATGTAGCAGAGGATTAATGTCTAGAATACAAAAAGAACTAAAAAAGAAAAAAGAGCCACCCAAATAATACTTCCCTAAAAGCTCAATCAGTAAATTAGCTGTTGAAATGAACTGACAACTCTTAAAAGATGAACTTTGAATGGTAATAAACTTAAGAAGAAAATATTTAATATCTATATAAAAGCCAATTATAAAAATATAGAGAAATACAACTTAAAATTACATTGATATTTATCTCGGAGGGATACATTGTGGGACACAATGTGACACACTACAGCTTCCACAATGAGCTGTTTTCTATGCTTTATTCTGCTTATGTGTTTTTTATTTTCTTTTGTAGTGGACATTTGCAAGGGTGTAGGGCAGATACAAGGGGTCAGAGAGATAAGTGGCACTGGGGTGTATTGTGAAACTTGCAAAGAATCAATACAAAGTTAAAAAAAAAAGAAAAGAAAATGGTATGCACACATTCTGGAATCCTATGAATTATATTATTTGTAGAGAGGGGAGATCCATGTGTTAAACAGCATAACTCAGACTCCGAAAGACAAATGTCACATACTCTCACTTATTTGGAGAGCTTAGATACTTAAATAGATACTTAAAATCATTTACATCTTGATATGAAGATAGAAACAAGAGTGTCTGGGAGAAGGTAGCATAATAGAGGGCCAGGAGGGAAGCAAGGAGGTCAGAGGACTACTTGCAGGGGTTGATTCTTCCTTCTATCATGTGTACCTACACACAACACACACACACACACACACGCACACGCACACATGTACACACACACACACACACACACACACACGTGTGTGTGCCTGTGAGATGCATGTATGCACCATGAAAAAGATGATGTATGAAGAAGAAAGATATTAGAAAATAATAACGTGATTCTTAAGGTTCCAGACTTGTAGAAAATTATAAGCAAGCTCTTTACTGCCTGCCTTATCAAGTCAGTGTGTGTAACAGGCAAATATCAAAGGATCAGAAAATGGAAACTCTAATTTAGAAGTTCACCTTGGGCCACTTGGACATTAATGGTATCATTAACGGATTTGTAGATGTACAGTCAAATTCCAAATGTGGAGTGCAGAAATATCTACGATCAGTGTGTTATGCCTGAAAACCCTGAGACACTGTGGACACCTAAAGAAAATTAAGGAGTAACATTTTTAGCTCTGGGGTCAGATGCTTCCAGAGGCCGTATTCTCCATGGAAGGGTCCACAGAATGATGCTGAATTCTATTTTTTTTTAAAGCTGAAAAACAAAGTTCTTTTATTTTTTTTCATTTTTTATTGGATATTTTATTTACATTTCAGATGTCACCCCCTTTCCCCATTTCGCCTACCTAGAAAACCCCTATCACATGCCCCCTTTTCCTTTTTGCTTTTATACAATATTTTTAAATGTTAATCAAAGGCTTTATAAGTATGGTAATGCTCAATCAGAAGTGTAATATATCTAGGTTGGGTTACACTTCTGATGCTGAATTCTATTAATGTACAAGGAGAAAGTGAAGCCTGACTTCCAACCCTGCTCTGGAACCCCTGTGGCTGATGAATGCAGGTCCCTGCTGTCAGCCTTCAGCGTGTTGGCAACTTTTTCATTGCTTCTTCAAATGTAATTTCAAATCTCTTAGAGGAAAACTTCCCTATTTTCCCACACATTCTTCCTTATTTTCACACTGCTTAAATAAATGGACTCAGTTTGTGGTCTTTGTACTTTACGTGTTTCTCTTACTACATTTACTTATTGACTCTCTGTGTGTCTGTCTGTGTGTGCACATGTGTTCATGGGAAGTTATGTGGAGGTCAGAAAACAACCTGACCTGTGGGATTGGTTCTCTCCTTCTCACCATGTGGGCTCCCTGGACCAAACTCAAGTTGTTGGGCTCCTATGATGAGTCATCTCTCTACCCCTCTTTGTTTCATTTTAGAAGGCAGTGATTTATGCTTTGGGTCACCTGACCTCTCTCTTTTCTCATTCCATGTTTATGATTAGTCACTCTGGCAAGACAATCTACATATTTCTATGGGCAACTATGCACATAGTGGTCTTGTCCAGCCTCTGCATGCCACTAAAAACCTTCCATCCATTTATACCAGGTCCTGAACAGGCATCTGGGACAATTCTATGGAACACAGTCCCTAAGTCCAAGTTCATATGTGTCCCATCAACTCATCCTGCTACTCATTTCTTCACTGCACCTCCTGATGCTAAGGAGATGAAGCAAACTTCAAAATACCTGGTGGTGTTATCTGCCTGGAAGTGTGCTGATTACCTTGTATCAAGTTCTTTCCTGGGTATCATCTTATTTGACCCTTAAAGCAACGATCGATTGAATAATTGATATCTCCACACACACCCCCCCGTGTGTGTGGTGTGTGTGTGTGTGTGTGTGTGTGTGTGTGTGTGTGTGTGATGATACATGCTTTGGTACAAAGAAAAACTCTATATAACCCTATGTTTATTTGTGACGTTTGTATAAACAAAGAGTAAAGGATAGGAGGAAGGATATTGGTGGCAGTGTTTGCCTCCAGATACAGGAGGGAACACAGAAGGGATTAGTGCATGAAAATTTACATGAAGAACAAATACAGAAATTTTTTATGTGGTTGAGAATAAGTATTATTCACACTTACAGTCAAAGGCATCAAGTCTGGAGTAGGTGTGGCTCTGTTCTAGTAATGACCTCAGGAACAGACAGAGCCAGGCTCCATTTTAATTACTCTGTTTGGGAAGATGGTGAGATTTTTGCCTATAGAACATACTTGTTCTTCATAGAAAAAGCGTAAGACAACTTAGGATTTAAGACATTTTTGCTTAAAGTCAAATAAAACTCTTCAATACTGAGGAACTGGACATTTTTGACTGAGGCATTAATGCTAGGCTTTGGCTACGATGTCAGCTATCAGGAAGATGCACCACTCTGGGTCCTCAATGTTTCTGAGCCTTTTCATTCTGAATCTAGACACCCACTGACAGCTCCTGACTCTATCATAAAATGGCTCTAGGGTCTTAAGCTCTGGCATAAGGAACAAGTTTAAGGATGATTTTAATTCTGGGCATGCATTAGGTGTTCTGAGTACTTAATTGGATAATGCCTTAGCTTATTTTTCTACCTAATTTTTTTTAAAAGGTCAATTTTCATGGCAGTAAAAATTATTTTATGGCGTGACTTTTCTTCACTTCTCCCATAAAAACTCTGAAAAGTTGGTGGGTGGACGATGTTTCAGTGGCTGTATACCGCAGTGACCAAAGACATTAACAGCACCTGGAGTTCAGAAAATAAGCAAGCAGAGGAATTCAGGCACTTGGGGTAAGCCTACCAGATAACCATAAAGTTTAGTAACAAGGGCTAAAAACAAGCCTAAAACTTCATGTGTCAATTTCTGCTTGAAATCACATAGGAGACACATAAGCCTACAGGAAACACAGCCTAAATAATCCAGATGCATAGCATTTTCCTCAGAACACAATGCACATGTGTGCACAACAGGAATCCAGGCATGGACTTCTACTTCCTGGTTCATCCACGTTGGCCCATATTTTTCTTTAGGTGTTTTCATCTCATTCATTTCTTATTTTCTTCTTTTACAGGTCCCGAAACCTTATTATATGAGTGCATGTTCCCACATCTGCTGGTTGGCAAGGCTCCTCTCCACCCTAAGTAAGGGTTGCCTGGGAACCCCACTCAGCCTCCTCACAGAACACAGCACCTACTTCTGAACTTGGGATGAGTGAGGCAGGCGATCCATAAGGCTTTGTGCTGTGGTCATCAGAATTTTGCTCAGAAACATCCAAGCTTTTTGGATATTTATGTATAAATTGAAGGCAAGGGGAAAACAATAGGAAATAATCTCCTATACATAATGGTGCATCCTGCATAGCCTTTGGGACTCCTTACTGAGTGGTTCCTTTATAATTACAATACACAGACTTCATCCCCTTGAGGTGGACGGCACTCTGTGGATATATTTTACATTCCTGGAGAGTGAAACTCATGGAGCAGGCAGTGGCACACCTGGAGGTACTGATGTTCTTTAGGGTCCCTGGGTTTCTGCTGATCTGATGTCCTTCCTGTGGCTGTGCTTCCATCGACAGTTTGATGAACGTGAAGTGACACCATGGAGCACTGGGTTATTTTGATATTTTGAACAAAGTTCTATGCCTTCAGACAGCTGAGATATGTCATTTTAGAAAGATAAATGAAAACCGCATATGGGGCCATTTTTCTTCTTATAGATTCACTGTGTGCTACTAGGCAAGGTTCCAGCCGCAATTTATTACAGAAAAATAAAGATAGATATAAAGAGGCTGATCTCATCCCTCAGAGCCGGGAACTCCATCACACATGCCTGTGTGCACAGGGCCAGGCTGGTGATACCTAGGTGCTACTCAGAGGCTCCCATCCAGGACCAGGCTGGTGGTACCTAGGTGCCACTCAGAGTGTGGTACCACTCTCACAGAGCGTCCCATCTATCGATTTGTCAGCAAGGATTTCCTAACAAGCAAAATTTGCAAAAAACATAGGGGATGAGAGCAGGGATATGCAGAAAGAATGTTTAGGAGGAAGCTGTCAAAAGACAGATTTAAGGTAGGAGCTAGCAGAGGGGAACCACACCAGAAGCCTTGCTCCTTCACCCAGAGCACGTTTCATCTTTCTCTGTCTTTGAGTTCAGAATGCCACTGTCTACTCTCCCATATCTCAACCGGCAGATGAGGCCCACCTTCTGCCTCTCCCTGGGCTTACACTAGGTAAAGAATAAGGGTTATAGCTTGTAAATATAAAATATATACTAGCAAATGATTTAATAAGGATGGGGAGGGTATGCTAGATGGCAGATGTAGAGCAAAGACATCAAGTATGGGGATGAGAGCCATGTTAATACCTCGTCCGTCTCTACCTGGGTAGGCATGGAGGAACTTGCAGCTATAGAAGACAGTTGAGGGCCATTTTAATCCTATGGACTCTCAGCATCTAGGTGGGGTTCTCTTCTCTTCCTCTCTACTCTTATCCTTTCCTTAGAGCTTCTTGGTTAGTTTCAGGCTAGCTGGTTCTGTCAGTCTCTCTGCAGGGAGACACTAGTGTCAGAAAATGAAGAGACAAATGAAGAGACATTCTCAAGCTTTTGGGAAACATTCAGAGTTCTGTCAGGTTGCAGAAGCATGTTTATTAAAATGTCTCTCTCGTTCTCCCTTTGGGTAACACACAAAATGCCTCAGTCTCTGGGATGGCTCAGTGGGTAGAGTATCTGCCTTGTAAGCCTGGAGAACAGGGCTCATTCCCAGAGCCGATGTAAAGGTGGAAGGAGAGAACAGACTCTTCTCAAAGTTGTTCTTTGGAAGTAGGCTTCAGGCAGGAATCTGACTTTAGGCTAGAACAAAGAAGTAATTTCAGGTAGGAATCTAAATCTTAGGCTAGAACAAGGAAGTAGGCTTCAGACATGAAAATGACCTTGGGCTAGTACGGGGAAGTAGGCTCAGATACTTTGGTCATCCTGATAAACCCTTAGAAATAGTGATCACAATCACAGGAATGTTCATATAATTGGGTTGAATGCCTTCCTTTTTCTTTGACTATTTGTGTTTATTGTATTGCTTGTTCCTTGACTATTTGTATCTATTGTATTGCTAGACCCTCAACCCAGAACTGACCTTAATACACGCATGTAATCAAAATGGTATAAAAGCGTAAATGAGGATGGGGGATGGGATAGGGGCTTCTAGGGAGGGGAAATGGAGAAAGGGGCTGACATCTGTATTGTAAATAAATACAATATCCAATAAAAAATTTTTAAAAAGTTGCCCTTTGACCTCTACACATGTGCCAAGACAAGTTTACCCCACACAAGCATGCATAATGTGTATACACACACAAATTAATATGAATATTAAAAATCTCAGCCCCAATACAAAAATACAAAAGAAATACATGTTAAAAGAAGATAGGTAAAAGTTTCTGGTAGATAAGCTCTAAATGACGCTAGAGTACTTCATTGTTCATCTTTTCACTGTCTGCACTCTGTTAAAAATCTCCTGTAGATTTGCCTTCAGCTACAGGGTCTTCATTCACGCTAAACACATGGATTCACTGTGTGCTTATCAGTGACATATGACTAGCATGGGATTCTTTTGTTCTGGAGGGACAAACTTGGAATCAAATGGATGTGACAGACGGATGAGTGACTGAATAATAGCGAGTGACAGAGACTGGATGAAGGACAGCAAGGAGAGTGTGTACGGGAGCAGGTATAAGTGGGGACAGAATGTGAATGAGACTGTGAGCAGGAGCGCCGGTGAGGATGACTGTGGAACTGAGTGTGAGGGGAGCGGATACAAGCACACATAGGTGTGAGAGGAGGAGTGTGGGTATGTGAGGTGAGTGGACTAAAGAAGTTCAAGCATGTCTGTGTGAGAGGGTTTGTGACTGAGTGTGAGATGCCAGTAAGGGGCAAATGCAAGTCAGAAAGCATGTGTATGCACAGGTGCAGGAGAGCACATAACTCTGGTGTTAGGATGGTTTCCTCAGGGCTGAGGGCAATGAGAGCAGAGTTAGCTGGTCCAGACAGACAGCAGAACAGAGAGAGCATAGGGAGCCAGTCTGGTAGGAGCAGGGCCTTGACAGGTGAGACAAGAGAGTCCTGACCTCTTGGGAGGGCTGTAACCCCCTCTTCCACACTGAGACCCTCTATAGCCCATCGTTCATCTTCCTGCTTCCTGAGCCTGTTTTTCAATGCTGACCCACCTCTGTGCATTTTGAGCAACATAATTGGACACAAATGTGATCCTTGGAGCCAACAGTGGAGATATGCCACCGATACCATGGTCTAAGAGGAAGTGGACCCTGTATTTGAATCTTCTGTCCCAACCACCCTGGTCAGTTTCAAGCTCTGGGTCACCACTTAGGACAGCTGTTAACTGGGAACAGTTAGAAGACAGGATGGAGAAACTAGGCTTCCAATAATAGAAGTTACATGGAATCTCAATTTCTTTGACCTATATTGTAAGCTTATTTTTTACGAACCACCAACAACAATGTTAATGTTAAATGTTCTCAACTTTAGTTCTAGGTCCACTATTCTTCCTTCAAGTTCTCTGGTTCTTTCTTCACCTCCCATTCCCCTCCTTTAATGTTTTAAAGCTTTTGCTTTGTTCTTAATAATTTCATCTATGTTTTCAATGAAATACAATCATACAAAGCTTCATTTACATTGTCTAATTCCCCCCACCCCCATATCCTACCAGGCATGTCCTCCTCCCCACTCAAGTCTAAGTGCCATCCATGTGTGCGTGAATGTGGGATCATGCATTTGACTATGAGAAACCTTCCACATCCTCAGAAAGAATTATGTTCTTTCTGAGTCTCCAGAGGCTATCAATAGCTAATAGTTGCTCAGTAAAGGATGGAACTTGGAGAGCTCCATTCTTGTCTATGCTAAATTTGAAATGACTTGATGCTGTGTAATCTTGAGCAGGTAACCACAGCTGCCATGAGTTCATGAGTGTGATAGCCATGTCACTTCTGGTAAGCAGCATGAGGGTGAGAGCCATGTCACTTTGGTAAGCAGCATGAGAGTGAGAGCCCTGTCACTTCCAGCAAGCAGCATTTCACAGACTCTACCTCATACTCCAGCTCTTAGATTCTTTCTACCTTCACTTCTGACCTGTTCTTCAAGCCTTCTCCTGAGGTGGGTGGATCTCCTCTATTCTCTCAGGAGATCACCTGTTCTTCCAGCCTGAAGGTGGAATGACCATGGGCTGAAGTTACTCAGGAGACAGGTATTCAATGCTTTTCTGGAAGCCAAGAATAAAACTTAAAAGCCTCAAAAATGCTTCTTTCCCCCTTATTCATTCTTTGTTTGTTTGTTTAATTGGCTTGCACACATTTTGGGGCATATATATTTCTATATTGACTCTATAAAAAGTTAATGATTATCTGTCTCTAGAAAAACATTTAGGATTTGGATCAATAGTCTGGGATGCAGATAAAGTGCTCTCCATTTCTGGGAGTCTGAGAGACCCTGGAAAGCAAAGTGGAAGGAGGAGGAGGAAGAAGACCATTCTCACCAACATCAGTGTTAATGACGAGACCTGTGGGGTGAAGAGGGCTATGACTTCAGAAAATGTAAATGGAAGAAGACAGCTATTCTCATGGACACTGTGTGATTCTGACTGCAGAAACCATACATTTGGCTTTGGACAATCAGCTCTATTTCAGCAGATAAATTTATATTATGTATAATAACTCAAAGGAAGCAGTGTGATTGGATGCAAAACTTAAAGTCTCAATAATTAAAACAGTGTGGTATCTCTACATAAATAGACTCAAGTGTATGTGGTGCATAATGACGATGGAAAGTGTAATCAAAAGAGGCAAAATAAAGCCTTCCAAAAATTGTGTGGGAATGGCAGTCAGTCTTCTAGGAAACAAAAACATATACAAAGACACCTCCCTTGCTACAGAGGATAAATTGCAGATGGATGGAAAATTTACATTTTATGCCAGCTGTGCGGGAATAGGCAAGTAACCACAACACTCAGAAGTTTCAGACAAGTGGATCACAAGTTTGAAAGGCCATCCTGGAAGATATAGGAGTACCCTGTCTCAAGACAAGTAAAAGTTAGATTAAATAAAAGCCTTCAGACTGTAGAAGAAAATTCAAAAGCCATATAAAATTGATTAACACAGCGATAGAGTCCTCCTACCAAACAAAAATAAGAAGAGGAGGAAAAATGTTCTACAGGTAAAAAATCAAAAGGTAATCAATGAAACCTGTGAGAAATATGTTATTTATAATCACAGAGAGCTAATCTCCCTAATAAAAGTCACTATGGGAGTAAACCACCATAATAAAATAAAAGAAAGAATATGAGTGTTATAGAAAGAAATTACAAATTCCATTCAAATACATGAAAAGATGCTTCATATCAGTCATGATTTAAAAACTGCAAAATAAAAACTCATTGAGACATTTTGGTCAACTGTGAGAACGTTGGAAGTGGGAGGATGTGTACATTGGAGAGTTGGGTGTTCCCAAGTATGGAGGATGTGTTCATCAGAGAGATAGGCATTCCCAAGCATGGAGGACATGTTCATCAGAGAGATAGGTGTTCCCAAGCATGGAGAATGTGTACATCAGAGAGATAGGTGTTCCCAAGCATGGAGGATGTGTACATCAGAGGTTTAGGCATTCCCAAGCATGGAAGATGTATACATCAGAGAGATAGGCATTCCCAAGCATGGAGGATGTATACATCAGAGATAAGCATTCCCAAGCATGGAGGATGTGTACATCAGAGAGGCAGGCATTCCTAGGCATTGTTGCCAACAGTGGACCTCGTAGCACACCCCGCCCCATGTCACTATCCCAATGACAAACAGATAATTTTTAGTTTATACAAAAATTTCACTTTGGAGAACTTATTTTGCAGATATAATTTTCCCAATACAAAAGGATGTAATACAGAACCTTACAACTGCACAGCCTGCATACGAAAATCTTAAAATTAGAATAGATGTCTATTTATAAAGGATTGTGTTTATAGGTAATGGTGTGTTCATATAGTTGGTACTGTGCATGTGTAGAAGAGTATAAGGGTTTTCTGTGCTCTCATAGCTGAAAAAATTGCTAAAAATGTCAATGGCAGAGCCACACAGTTAGCACTATGCCTTCAGTATACAAGAACATACACTTGTATAAGAGTATGTGCTTCTGGGATTGGAGCAATGGCTCGGTGCTTAAGAGCACTCTTTGCTCTTGCAGTGGATCTAGGTTTGGTATCCACATGACAGTTCACAGACATATGTCACTCCGGTTTTAGTTCCAGGGGGTCTGATATCCTCTACTGACCTCCATGGGCACCAGGCACACACACACACACACACACACACACACAGACACACACACACACACACACACACACTGCACCTACATACATGCAGACAAAACACTCAAGTACATAGAACAAATAAATATAAAAGTATGTACTCCTGTTGTCTAACATACTAAAAGATAAAAACAGATACACCTCCAAAATCCAAACCTAACAGAAACCTACCCTAGTGGGAATGAGGGGTGTAATGGGGTCGAATGCCTTAATAAGTCTGTTTATACTGTTTTTGTCTACATGCAGTGTGAGTGGATCATCTATTTAACATTTATTAGGTACCACATATGTCAGGCACACTGAAGTATGTCCAATTTTAATTATTTACCAGATAGTCCTCTTTAAGAAAATTTAAAAAACACTGAAAACTTTTCTGTACAAGTTACTCCATCTTTCTGTTTTGCTTCTGTTCCCACTATGCCTTTTAAACTTGATATATTTTGTCCTTTGACTTGAGGCAGAAAATAAATGCCCATGATGATGAGTGCCCTGAGGGTTTGGGGTGTTCTGTCAACAACATGGAGACTGTCTCTTCACTGTTAATGCTGGGTGCCTGTCTCCCAGACACCAGCTTTTCTTAATGCTCCAAGTGTTTTACTCTGTAGCTATAGGTCACTGTTACCAGTCATCTAATAGCACCAAAGACAGCAGCAGCTGCCAGTTTAAGCTAAGGGCGACTGAGGCAAACTGTAGCACTCTGATGAGTAACACCATGGTTCCTTTGTCCTTGCCTGTCACTGCGTTTACAAGCCTCTTCATTTAAAACATAATGATTGATAGCCTGTTAATGCTTTCAGAAAATGTAAACATTTTGAAATCGTAACATAGATGAAATGACATTAAGTCTGTAAGTAAGTTGCTGTGGACCCTCGGAAGCCCTGAAGCCAGTCTCCCAGCTGGTGGGTCAGTTTCTAGGTTAGGAGAACCGTAGGTCATTGGGTGAAGTTAACCTGTTATTTTATTTATTTGGGGGGCAGGGTTTCTTGGTGTAGCCTTGGGTGTCCTGGAACTTTATAGACCAGGGTAGCCTCAAACTCAGAGATTCGCCTGCCTTTGCTTCCTCAGTGCTGAGATTAAAGGTGTGTACCACCACTGCCTGGCTTGCTTTTGTTGTTTTATCTTGTTGTTTTTGTTTTGTTTTGTTTTTATGTGTATTTTTTAATATATGTCTATCTATATGCCACATATATGAACTGATCTCACAGGCTAGGAAAGGGCATAAGAAATCCTGGATTTGGATTTTCAGATGGTTGTTTGCCACCATACGGCTGCTGGAGTCGAAACAAGGTCCCCTGGAAGAGTATTCAATGCTGTTAACTGCTGCCTAACTCTTGCCTTAGAAGTTGGCTCTTCTTCAACAATCCTCTTGAATGGTCTTGGCACCTGTAACTGCTGCCTCTGCTTGGAAGTTTCTACCCTAGTTCCTTGACCATTGTGCTTCACTGTCTCCTTTAGGTCTGAGCTCAAATTTTACCTCTTGAGATATATTTCTATGGCCTCTTCCCATCCTCTAAATTTATTTTCTCTACAGAACCAGGCCATTGTCTGAGTGGTCTTCACTGACTAACTTTTCACCATGTGTTGTCCCTCTTCTCTTCACCCCTGTGAACTCCAGGAGAGTAGGGACCACATGCCTTTGCTTTCCAGAATACTCTTGTGCATGATATAGTATCTGATCCAGATGGCCTCACTAATACTACTTGCATGAATCAGTGGACAATCAGGGCCCAAGTCAAATGGTGTGGTTTTATTTTAAACACAAATATCTAGCAAATGAAAAATGTCTTTAACAAATGTATATTCTGTGAATAAAACCATTTAAGTAATGCTGACATTAGACATTTCTGCTGTTATTTTGACACTCTCAGACTGGCATGGAAAAGAAGGTTTCATGCTTTTATGTTTAATGATTACCCTTTTCTACCATACAGCAATTTATAAATCATTTCTAATCTGTTTATAAATCTAAAGTATATAAATCAATTAAATTAAATGCTGAATGATACAAAATCAATTTATAAATCATTTATTGATTTCATTTTATGTGCATCCGTTGGTTTGCCTGCATGTGTGTTTGTGTACTACATGTCTAACACACACAGGTTAGAAGAGGCTGCTGATTCCCCTGGAAATGGAGGTAAGGATGCTGTGAGACATCACATGGGTGCTAGAAACTGAACTGGGGTGCTCTGTACGGACAGCAAGGGCTCTTAAACACAGACTGTTCTTTCCAGCCCCATTTACAGAAATTTTAAGCTCTTTAAAATCTGGATTTAAAAAATAGTTTTCTCATATGATTTGTTTAAAACTGCAGTGTACTGGAGTTAAGGATGTTAACTGCATTTAAGGACATATTTAAATTTAAAAGCTCTCCTTTTAAATGAAGATGACAAGACTCATTTATTCAACATGCAATTTCTTGAGGATCCATAGAAACTGTACAAAATGAATTTATTTTTCTCCAATACCTGATTTAAAAGTAAATTGTAATGGTAAATAGGAATGGCCCCCCAAAGGCTCATAGATTTTAATGCTTGGTCACTAGGGAGTGACACTATTGGAAAGTGTGGCCTTGTAGTAGGTGTAAACTCGTTGAAGAAAGTGTGTCACTGTGCAGGTGAGATTTAAGGTGTCCTATGCTCTAGCTATACCCAGTGTGGCACACAGTCTCCATCTGTTGCCTTGAGATCAAGATATAGAATTCAGTTCCTTCTCCAGCATCATGACTACCTGCATGCTGCCATGCTTCCTGACATGATAATAGAATAAATCTTTGAGCCTGTAAGCCAGGCCCAATTATATGTTTTCCTTTATTAGAGTTCCTATGGTCACTGCAATAGAAAACCTAACTAAGACAACTGTACAAGACTCTGTCATTGGTAATGAAATTTTTCTTTAGATATTTTACAATTTTTTCTTTTATTTATTTTTATTACTGTTTTATTTTTTTATTTCTGATATTATAATTACATCATTTCCCCCTTACCTTTTCTCCCTCTACCACTCATACTTCCTCTTTGCTGTCAAATTTATGGCATCATTTTGTGTGTGTGTATGCGCGCACACACACACACACACACACACACACACACACACACACACACACATCCTGCCCTGTCTGACTGTCTGATAACGTTACATGTATGCTTTCAGGACTGACAATTTGATGTTGGATAAGCAATTGATGTTCCCTTCCCTGGAGAAGTCTATTTTTTTTCCAAGAGTGGTAATTCCCAGCCCCCTTAATAAACATAGATTCTTTTCTCATACAATATAATTTAATATAGTTTCCCCTCCCCTACAGAAATCTACTTTCTTTTTCTCTCTCATTAGAAAAGAACAGACTTCTAAGAAATAACAGCAAAACATAACTCAATAAAATACCATAAGATAAATCATAACCCATCATATTGGAGTTGAATAGGCCAAACCAACAGAAGGAAAAGAGCCCTAAGAGATTTTATTTTAATTTCAAATGTCATTTTTATAGACATGAAAATAGATGCTTTAATTTTACAAGCATCTAGGATTGTGTTGGCTTAATGAATGTTAACTGTGACGCATTTAAAACACTAGTTCTAAATATTAAGCATTATTAGGGACAGTTAAAAGTACTGGCATGTACTGGCATGTACTGGCATGTACTGGCATATGGACTTTCAGGAGACTGACAGATCCTTTTAGTAACAACGATTTGCCCTTTGAACGCAATCCTTCCTGAGGGAGGAAGTTACAGGTGGTCACCAGGCTTTGGAGGGAAACCGACAGCCCTCTTGAATGTTTAGACATGCTCCAGACAGGATGTTAGGTGTCTTTCACATACTGGGGACTGACAACATGCCCTCAGAAGGTGTTTGCCAACTGCCTCTGAGATTTGGGGAACTTCTGATATGTGACTAATTTGCTTCATGCTACCTATATCCCGAAACCATCCCTTGGTGACTAGGCACCTTTGATTTGAGACCAATGTAAATCTTATTTTTATTAAGTTTGACACTAATCATAGTGCCATTCACGATAGAATGAAATCCCTAAGACGACAGAATCTTATCATTCTGAGAGTGGTTTGCTATAACTTTGGCTTGAAGGATTTTTATGTCAATCTTCCTGTAATCATGTGAAGTAACAAGGCACAATCCTCTGTTTCCTTCCATTCCTGCGATTATAAACTAAGTATAGTTGTGGTAGAATTTTGTCACAATGAAAGTATGGATAAAATCACATTTTAAAATAAGTGGAATTGCAGCCCTCCTGAAGGTTGTTGTCTGTGTAGTAAGTCACTAGAATAGAGATATTTTCTTGGAACATGTGTTTTTGCCTCTCCTTCCTAATTTCACGAATCTGTTGGGACAGGTATCAGAAGTTGGTTTCAAGTTTACATCAACAATCTATCAAATAGTAGAGATATTTGAGTTGGGAAAAGCAAAGAAAATTGAAAAGAAATTACAATCTCTATCTCCAACAAGACAGAATTGTGAATGAGCTCCAGCCTGAATTCATTCTCTTCCCTTAAGCAGGCCAGTAAGAAACACTAGCTCTGCAGACATCAGTGGAGCATGTCTATATAGCAGTCGGTTAATGTTTTCAGGCACCTAAAAGTTTTATAGATTTGATCCAAGAATTTTAAGACACAAAAAAGTGTTTTTAGAGAAGCAACATCCACTGGAGGTTCTTAATATGCTTTCAGAAAAACAAAATATACAAAATTATTTTAATAATAATATTGGCATCTTTTGGCTTGTTTCCACTGTATTGTCATTTGCATCAAGGACATAACACAAATAGACAGTGGCACAAAGTACACTGGAAATTATTGTCCCCACACTTCCATGCCACAGGAGTTAAATGTGTCAGTTTCACCAGAAGGAATCTTTGATGGAACAGTGTAAGTTAGTGGTGTTATTCAGTCTTGACCCTCAAACACACACTTCTAATCTTCTGTGTGAGGATGTAGTAACCCTGCAGCAGACTAGAGTATGTGTTGTCGTGTGTCTAGTCTCTAGAGTGGGCTGAGTGAACCAGGCACTCTCTATATGGAGCATCCTTTATATGAAAGATAATCACTGAAAGACAAATCACGAATATTTAGACATGGGTTTGAGACATGAATTTTCTTCACAAATGATAGAAGTGACCCTCTGCTCCTGAGGAAAACAAGTCATAGTGTTTGTAAATTTGCTAACATGTACAGGAGCCTATGAGTCAGAGGAGCCACAATAGCTCCTACTGAGGTCCTAAAGAGGGAGATGCAATGACTAACGTGGTCTTATTTTAGGATAAGCGAGTATGCGTATTAACTGCCCACAGAGAGTTCTTTGGAACATTCAGACATACCCAGGAGCACGGCCCCTGGGATTCAAGCATCTGCTGCTCTGCTTTTTCCTGTGTTGAGCAGCTCTCTTGATTTGTTTCCTGTAGCTAACCCTCAGTTGGTAGAAGTTTATAGCTCTTTAGCTATGATAAGTTTGTCTTTCTTTTCACTGCAGATGAAAGTTGAGATTGATGCTGATTTCCTTGCTTTATCAGCTTGGGGGATATTTCAGAGGCTCTGGGAGGATGCTGAGCCTTGCACTTTGCTTCAGGTCTCTTACTGTCCCAGTCCTTGTCGTCAACCTCAGAACTGCTTCAAAATGTTTATCCTTATAAATGTACAAGTAGTACTGGGGTAACCCTCAGAAGTCCACATGTTGAAGGCTTGGTCCCCATCCTGTGGCAGTTTTGGGTGGCAGAACCTTCAGAAAGTGGCAGAACCTTTCTGATGGGAAGAAGTTAGTTTACCAGGCAGGGTATGCCCTTGGGAGGGGTGTTACCCCCTGAATTTTCATTTGTTTCTCATACCCAGTGAGGTGTGAAATTTCTTGCATGTGGTGGACTAAGTTGCCACATGCCCGAAACATAAGTTACTATGGGACTCTGAAACCATGGGCCCAAATAAAACATTCTTCCTTCAAAACTGACTGTCTGCAGTATGCCAGTATCAGTATCAGTGATGGAAACCTGTCAAAACTGGTCTATGAAAACCCTCCCTAGCCTTTTAACTCTCTTATGAGTTCATGACAACCTAGTCTTTTGCCTACTGTCAAGTTTCTAAGTTTCCATTTTGGCACATTCCATGATATTTGCAACTTTTCTAAGTGTTAATTCATTCAAGGTGGGCTCTTGTTAAGGGACTGTTACTATTCAATAGAGACATTTTTACTTTTAAGTAAAAATGTTTATGTAGGCATTGAAGGAAGATAGAATAAGGAAAAGCATGGTAAAATATAAGTTATTGTTTGAACAAGCACTGGTTTGGCTTCTCTGAATAAACCATTGTAGCTAAAAAAGAGAAGAAGAAGGAGGAGGAGGAGGAGGAGGAGGAGGAGGAGGAGGAGGAGGAGAAGAGAAGGAGAAGGAG
>JANHMN010000004.1:124035983-124069201 GCA_030674055.1 Rhabdomys pumilio
TTGCTTGCTTGCTTGCTTGCTTGCTTGCTTGCTTGCTTGCTTGCTTGCTTAGTTTTTTTCTTTGTTTTACAGATGGGCCCAAAGAAACACTTCATCTAGTTTTTGACCCACTGAGAAGCCACTCCCTCTACTCCTGATAGGAGTAAATACTTCCTGACGTGAAATGAGCTTCTGTTTATGAAATATTAGGTCAGACTTCACAGAGAAAGAAGACAGGGCTCTGTCTCTGCCTGTGCTGTCTTAATATTCCCTTGACATTCATTTATCTGCCTTCTTAAGTGCACTTTGGGATGCACTCTCCAATAACAGGCACCTGGACATACTGAAACACAATCAAGTTAGAGTTCTTCCTTACAGCTTTTAAGCACAAATTCCAGATTCAATAAAAATGGTGGATTAAAAACAATCCAAGTCTAGAAAATGCTAATTAATTTTATTTAATATTTTGGAAAAATGATGACAGTATAAGTCTAAATAAAGGCACTTAACAGACTTTTCATACCTTTTGCAATCATTTGAAATAAGAGAAACACCATTAAGTATTAGTGCGAACTGTGTAAGCCCTTTTATGACATGAGGCAAAGGAATAAAAAAAATAATTATAAACTATTAATAAGGCAAGATTTTAACTCCCACCCCAAATGGTGGTGCCTATTATCAAGCCATGTGCAGAGGAAAGAATAAAATATTAATACACATATCGAAAATTGTTCCCTCTCACTAGGAATTGAAAACAAGATGCTGTGTTTAAGATAACTCATCAAATATCAAGCACTTATATTTAGTGTTCAGGAATCTTTTGGTCTATGAAGCAGAGTGTTGATCACTATTGGGGAATCCCTCCCCCTCTTCTTTCCTCCCTCACCCATCCCTTCTTTCTTCTTTTCTTTCCGTATTCTGAAGATGATCCCAGGACCTTGTGAAAATGTAATGGATGATTGTGAGAGGAATTTGAATTTGTATGTTATTGGAGACTATTATTTTAGTTTTGCATTATTATTATTGCATAATGTGTAATGTAGAGTATCCAACTGATCTCCCATTTCCACAAACCTTTAAAGCTGTTCTTAGAAACAGTGAATTTTTAATCTGTTCTATAACTCTTAAGATAGACACAGAACTAAGGTGAGCTGTAAACATTTTATATTACACTACAACTGTTGTAGACAAAAATCTCTCTGATATTCTGCATGCGTCCTTCTTTTGATAGTCCTGATTGAGTGTGACAGAGACTCTTCCAGACTTCTTAGGATCACAGCTGTGCACATTGGATCTGATGCTATGATACACTGATTCCCTGGGGGCACAGTTGAATAGTACATTTCCATAAAACGGTCTGAATTCTGTTCTGTGGTTTCCAGGTTCAGAAGTAAAATTTTATACTATTTGTGCTTCTTCTCTGGCTATCAGCTAAGATAGAAAGGCAGAGGTTGAACCCTTGGCCCTGCACATTCTTAACACATGTTCTCCCACTGAGCAACATCCCTAGACAATTGCTATTTCTTACTGTTGCCTACATCATGTAAATACTAAGCGAAGAATGTAACAGCAAGACTTATTTGTAAAGTGGGAGCAAATCAGCTCTAACAGAGCATCTCTTAATGGCAGTGTGCAACTGACAGCAGTGGTTTTGTAATACTGGGATGCTGCATATTCTGTATTCTGTGTAACAATCACACTTACGTTCCTTAAGAAATGTGGCACTGCATTTCTATGTCTCCAAAATTTCTATTCTATTCTTGAATCAAATGCTACATGGAGACACAGTGTTAGATTAGTTGTAAAAATAACACATTCAAGACAGGTCCCAGTACCATGGATCCTGATTGGCTAAGATAGGAACAACTGGACATTAGTCTCATTTGCTTTTTTGGGGGGGTGGGGGAGGGTTAAACTGTACTCTACAAGAACCAATATATAGTTTTGAGGTCAGGAAAGTGGCTTTTAGTGTTAATTTTTAATACATAGGACCTCTAGGTCATAAGATCTTATTTTTTGTTCTCCCATTAATTACTTAGATGCTTTCAGTTTCTAAAAATTTACCTGGACCATATATTTTGTGAATATAACTTATATATTAATATTTCCACTTACAAAACCAGATCCTTCTAATATAAAAATGAAACTGCATTTTGATTTTTTTTCCTCTGCTCTAACTAAACAGGGGTTAGCAATGTTTAGTTTTTTTTTTTTTTTTTTTTAGAAACAAATGCTTCCATTTTCACCAAATGAATTCACATGTTTATTCCCTCAAAGAATACTTTCTCTCACGATAAGACACATGGAAAAGTGTGAGGTCTCTAGGTAGTCTCTATGGAAACTAAAGTCTCACTCACAACAAATGCCTGACTTATTATCCCAACCATCTTCCGCATGTTTATCTTGAAGAACTTCCTATGCTTCAGATGTAGCACTCTGGGAAAACCCCCCTTTATCTCTTCAGTATTGCAAAGGATGAAGATGCCATGGGTCTCTTACTTATACAGGGAACTGTAGGACATCTACAACATTTCATGGAAAAATATTTCTGAAAAGAAGCTGGTCCAGAGACTGACAGACAGAAGTGAAAGGAAAGTCAGACTGATTCTCCAGGCACCCTTCCCCTTCTAAAGCCAGTTCTGGCTGAGCCTAGAGGACAGCATAGCTCAGAATTGTTTCACTATGTAAACCCTTCCTTCATTTCTACTCTGCTTGGCCTTGGCCTGAGTTGTTGTTCTAGCCCTTCGAAACAGAAGACTCTAGATGATTCTTTCAGACACATGGCTCGTAAGAATGTAGGTTATGCAAGAAAAGGCTCTTTAGGTATGTCAAGTATTGCTTGGACTTAATACTGGGTCCTGCAGGACGAAAAACACATTAGAAATCTGTAATGGTATCTTTCTGAAGATGTATTACAATGATACATTTAGAACAGAATTTCTGGACAGACACTGCAAACTTCACTTCATTATCACAAGAGGCAGAGATCTTTTCTTTGACTCTTTGAAAGATATTCTTCTATAACCAAAGAACTCACAGAAACTAACACTTTGTCCAGACTGAACTCTTGCAGTTGTATGAAGGACCCAATGCTTTCCTCTAGTGGCCAACCTCTATTGGCAGAAAAGTGTGAAGTAAAGGTGAAGGGTGAAGCTACCTCCTGAGAGGATACTGAGAGAGATGGGTAAATGTGGAAATGAAAGCACCACAGAGCATTAGTTCTTTTCAGATCTCTTTGGATCTTAAGTTTTCATGTCTAATGGTTTTAATTCAGTTTCTATTACTATAATAAAATTATACTTTTAAAAAAGATGGGCTTATTGCATTTAATTTTGGAGGCAGAAAGTGCATGATCATACATTATATGCATATCTGTTGTCTACTGAGACCAAAAAAAAAAAAAAAAAAAAAAAGAGCATCAGACATCAGATCCCCTGGGACTGGAGTTACATGTAGATGGTTGTGAGCTGCTATTTGGGCACTGGGAATCAAGACCGAGTCTTCTGGAAGAGCAGCCAGCACTCAACCTCTGAGCCATATCTTTAGTCATTGCCTGTTGTCACTTAAATTTTTTAGATTATATTAAAGACAGGTTTATTGGGAAGCTGCTTTCTTCTGAGTTCATGGGGGTGGGGGAGAAAGAGAGAAAGAGAATGTTCACAGAGAGAGAAGAGAAGGAGCAGGAGGAAGTGGAGGAGGATGAGAGAGAGAGTCAAAATGTCTGGATTATACGGGGAAGAAACACCTGTTTATAATATTATAGGTGGGCCACCCTTGGCCACACCATCCCTGCCACAATAGATGGCTCATTTGGGAATAATGGGCCAAAATAAATCTTTCTTCCCTTCAGTTGTTTCTATGGGACATTTTGGTTATAATGATGAAGAAAGTAACTAAAACACCTTTCTTACTCAAAAGCTCTAAATAATCACCAGGGGAAACATAAGTCTGCCATATTGCATCAGTAATATATTCTAAGATCATTAGTTTTTCAGATTACCATGGATGTACCATAGTCCTTCCTGGTGTTTGTGAGCTGTAGGGTATGAAATTCATTCTAATTTTCTCTTCTACTGAGGTGCAACAGGCCTCTGTGTATTTGATTCTAGCCTTCCCATTGCCTAAAATTCCCTCCCTTCTGCCTTTACTTCCCTATTCAACATTCTTCTGCTAAGGATGAGCTAGGGTGGTGGTGTTGCCCAAGAAACCATTCTCTCCTGCTTCTGTGTTGTTTTCTTCATCTGTGATTCTATTTGTTTAGTGTTTTTTTTTCCTTCCTTTCTGAATGTTGCATATTTTCCCCTTTGTTCATAAGTCTGGCTATGCTTTGAAGCACAGCCTTCCCAGTGTCGGAGGCTGTGTCTCTACCTTTGTGACTAAGCTAGAAGTGAAAACTGAAAGATTGCGTATCCCTGGATTGAACTGAATTAGAAAACTGGCTAGCTTTATAAAACACAAGAGTCCGGAAGACTATGTATCAAAAGTATGCCAGAGATAGACCTGTTTATTGAAACCACTTTAAATGAGTCACACTATCTGTATCAGAATCCCCAGGGTGTCACCAGCCCGGATTATATTCCCAAGTTTAGTTGACACTTCATGAGGTAGAGCTTTTGAAGAGATGTTTTATTTCTCTCCCATTTCCATAATAGCAGATTGCACTAACTGCAAATTCAGAATTACAGTTTTGTAGTGTGAGAAGACAAAACAGTTTGCTTAAAGGAAACTGTTAGAAGACCCAAATTCATGAGCTTCTTTGTTCAAAATGTAAAATATCTTTTTTTTCTTCATTCTGTTCCTAGCATGCTTTAGTACACAGAATCAAATATACTGCAGACACGGCTGCTGCAAGAGTCTTACAGGGATGAAGTGAATTTGCTTATAAGTCTCTACCCATCACCCAGTGTCAAGACACTGGGACTGGACTCACTCTTCCACTACTGGGTGATAATTGAAAAGATCACACCACAAGAATAGAAAGGAAGGTGACACTGAGCAGGCAGGTGACATCATCTGTGCCTAAGTCATGGTGACAGAGATATATAAGGAACTTCCTTGTTTAGGAATAGTGATGAAGCTTTTGAGGGTCAGTGCTCAGAAATTCAGGCTCACAGAGCATGGCAATGCAGAGTTTATTTACATAAGTGCATTAAAGCCAAATGAGTCTACTGACCAGGTCCCTTCATTCTTTCAATATCACGTGGACATTCATGAAGTGCTGGCTATATAAAAAAAAAACCCTTTTCATTTACTTTTCTACTATTCACATGTGAAATCAATATTGTTGTGATACTACATTAAGCAGATGGAGAACTAGAACCCAGAAAGAGAATAACTTGTCAGGTGCAGAAACAAGATCAAAGCCCAGATCATACCAGAAGCATCAGCACCTAAAAATGCTTATGAATGGTCAACTCTCAGTCTGTGGCCCAGAATGAAGAAATGAGGAAGTCTGGTAGATGGTACAGTGATGTGGGGTAGCTTGGCCAATAGGCGAGTATGATGATGTAATGTTGAACTCGTACATTATGTTATAACACCATGTTATACCACCATGCCTGAGTGTCTGAAAACCACACAATAGGCTCAGAAGCAACATGTGAAGAGAAAGAATGTTCTTTGAAGCCAAGTTAGCTTTGTCATCTACTTTAATCCTATTGTTAGAGTATCTGGCCCATATTTTGTGTTGAAGGATACATGAGTCAGGATGTTTACATACCTAGCATGTGGACCACAAACTGCAGACAACTTACTGATGATCATAATGTACAGATGCTTTTCCAAATTTCCAAGCATAGCATGGTCTGTCCATTTACATTTAGGAATTGTCACATTGCCCATAACATGAGAGACTTTCAATCTATTCTTTTCAAGTGAATATGGCACTTTGGGTTCCCCAGAGCAAATAAATACATATTTTGGAAAAGGGGATGAATATACGAATATGTGTGCTCGCACACGCGCGCGCATACACACACACACACACACACACACACACACACACACACACGCAGCAGTCGTTAAAGGGGAAACAACTGTAGAAGAAATGGACTATCTCTCCCACTAATCTGGCTCAAACCTGTCTGAAAATATGTTGACTCAAAGTTGACTGAATACTATGAAAACATCTTTATTACAAGGAGTCACATAATACATTTTGAGTAAAGAGATAACGACGTGATAAACTTTCAAGACTGGTGAGAAATAATGATATGAACATGAAAATGAGAGAAAAAATAAAAGAAAAAACAAAATGGAGCAAAAAGTTAAACATTTCTTGGGGTTCTTCTATTGATTGAAGAACAGGATTATCTAAACCCACAACAAATTTTTGAATGTAAGACAAGGCATTTTGTAAATAATACCCTATACCTCTCCATCAACAAAACACTGTGAGCTTTCTGAGTACCTGAGTTGGCTACACATTGAGAAAAGCCAGGCGTTGATTGTAAGACTTGTGCTGCAGAGATTGACAAGAAAGAATTTCAAAACTTGATTCTGAAAATATTACAAAGCTCAGGAGCAGGGCGTTGATGTGTGACTTCTTCTACCAGAATTCCCAAAGTCACCAAGGTCATACTGTGATGCGTGAAAAAGGTCACATGCAAATTAATTTGAATTTTATTAAAATGTAAAGAGGTTTTAATGAACAGATGCAATGATTGTTTTAGAGTCATAGACAGTATTGACCATGTTTAGAGATAAGGGCAAACAAAGAGAGAAAACCTGGAGTTAGTGGGTGGGGAGGTAGGAAGGATCTGGAATTATTTCAGCAGGAAGAAACTATAAATTTTTCAGTAAAAGAAAAAAAGATCAGGGAAAGAAGAAATGATTTCTAAAAAATAAAATGTGTTTTAACTAAACTTCTTTGAGAAATAGTCACAGAATGGTTAGGTAAACTAGGACAATGTGGGGCTTCAACAACGTGCTCTCGTGAAGGTGTCTCTTAGAAGAAGAGTGTGCTGTAGAGTTCTATGGACAGCCCATAATGAGCTTAGGCAGGGCAACTTCTTATGAGAGAACATGATGATTCTTTAAACAACCTTTGGGTGTCAAGATGTCTTGGTGGATAAAGATGCTTCCTGCTAAGCTTTATGACCTGAATTTGAACCCAGGACCTACACAGTAGAAGGAAAACAATTCCCACAAGTTATCTTCTTGCTGTGGTAAATGCAACACACACACACAACACACACACACACACACACACACACACACACACACAAACAAAACAAATGTGAAAACATTTAAAGCACAATATTCTATATGATTACCATAATTAATTCATCTATGAAGCACATAACAAGTCTTATGCATATGCTGGATTTTGAATTATATCCAGAGACAAATTTATTACCTTCTGATGTATAGAAATACAACTAAATCCCCACTCCTCAAATACTGACATCAAGTTGCCCAGTTCCATTACTTCTAAACTATGTAGTACCACCTACCCTTTGGCATATCTGGGATTTGGGGTAACCAAGTAAAAGATCCAGGATAAGCGGCACTCCTTGGTGTCCTACTGCAGGGTATTCGAAAGGTCTTTCACTTATTGCTTCAGATATTCTGCACACACCCAGACACTGAGACAGGTACTTCAAGAATGACTTTTGATGTCAGCTGCCTCTCAGCCTCAGAATGGAGATGGCAGGTTCTCAGCCCTATATCGGGCACACAGTAAGCAGATAATACAAGAGTATTGATATCCAGGTCCTTGAGTCCAATGTGAGGATGACACTAAGGGGTCATGCAGGTTCAGAACACCTGAGAACTTCAACTAAAGTAACTGAATCCTGCTCTAAGACCCACAGCTCCCCCTTTGTGCGCTAACCAAAAAGCATTGCCTCGTGACTTCCCTTCATGATAAGCACCACACCATAGCCCTTCATACCAGAAGAACCGAACCTGGAATAACCAACAATCTTTTTAAATGTCTTTTTATAGAGAATTTAACAAGACAAAACCCCAGGCCTCTTAAACCAAGTTGGAATATAAGATACAGGACTGACCAAAACTCATGACAAGTTCACACAGCCTCAAGAGTGAATTATCAGAGCTACCCCATTTTTTCTTTCTATTGGAATTACTGCTTTTGTTACCTATGTATGTAGGGATGGTATCACATGCCAAGGTCCTAAACTCTAGAGGGGTAGAGCACTAAGAAATCCTAGAGTCATTTTGTAAAGAGCTGAAATCTCAAACCAGATGGTCAAGCACCACAGGGGTCTGGAGATTCCACTGACAAGGCCATTTCTCAAACTGACCAAGAGGCAAGAGGGCAGACAGTATAAGTTTTGTGTGTTGGAATAGATGCTCCCGCTCCCACACTCCTGAGGGTCCAGCAGATATCTCCACCTCTTCAAGCATGTTTCAAGGTGAATGGAAAGAAGGCAGCACGTGGCTTCTCTTCTGTGGCTGACTGTGGCCTTGTGTAGCTTTTCTTGTCTCCACTATAATATAACACTATTATGTACTTTTCTTGGGCAACTGTAGGGAACAATTAGAGGTCTAGGTAGAATTGTTACTGTATGCCACCATTGACTAAAAATGAATGAATTCTGTTTGGTCCTAGTTATAACCTTTTCAAGGTATCAGAAGGGTTCATAGTCACCTAGAGATTTTTGAGGATAACTACCATGATAAAGAAAGATCCCTAGAAGAGATAATGGTATCAGTATCTAAATGATCCCAAAGTCAGAGAGAGGAGAGTCTGGTATAAAAAGTGATTGAGTTCCTAGATAGAATGGCTACTGTAAGGGAAAGAGCCGACTTTTCTGTGGTTCTCAGTAACTTCTTCATGTCGAAGGTAGCACAGACTTGGACAAGCCATGTCCCAGAGGAGCCGTTCTCAGCCTGTGGATCATGACCCACTTGGGGGTTGCATATTATATACTTACATTACAATTCAGAACAAAATTACAGTTATGAAGTAGCAACCAAAAAATAATTTTTTGTTTGGCACTCACCACAACACAAGGATCTAACTGCATTAAAGAGTCTCAGCATTAGGAAGATACCTTATCCTAACTTCCTTTTGGCCATGGCTTTCCTGCCTCATGAAGAGAATGTCCATCACTTTCTAAGAATCCTGAGGCCTGAAGAGACAGAGCTGTGCTAGAATTTATATAGTAAAAATACAGAATGGTCTGAAGCTTTCTCACAATCAGAGCCACTCCATAAAAGGAAGCCCACTGCTCTGGAAATCAGGGAAGCACATTCCCCCAACCCTGACTCTGGTTTCACAAAACTTCAGTCATCCCAGGAGAGGCTACCCCTTAACTGAAACAGCAGGACACTGTGGAATTCACCTTGGACCCCAACACCTGGAACATGAAGGCCTAAGTGAAACCCATCCTCACCTACCATGGTCCATCTGGTATTTTCTGTAACAATAGCTCAGCTTTGTACATAGTTTCACCTTTAAAACACACCCACTGCATTAATCCAGGAAGACCTGGATCCGCTTAGTAAAGTTAGCAATGGCCTGTTAAATAATCCACACATGTTTCAGAAACAAAAATTGGAACCTATTGTTGACTAAAGGTTTTTTTTTTTCTGGAAAAAATAAAGGAACACAAGTTAATCCATAGCAACTTAAACACTTAAAAATCATCTTTTAAAAATAAAATACAGAAGCCTGTGAAGAAATTCCTAGAAAGAATGGTCAGCCTAATTATGAGACCGAGAAGCTTAAAATCTCTCTTAACAAAAGGTTAGAGAGAGAAGCTATATTCCAGGACCGAGAAGAGAGGAGATAAGGAAAAGTGTTACCCGCAGGGCAACTGATGGTCAAGGACATGAAGTCTGTTAGTTTAAGCTGAGCGGTCTGTACATACTTAAGTAACTAATCTGTGCCCACAATGCACAAGGATAGTTTAATGTTCCTGGAACCATGTGAATGGAATGTTTCTCTTCTGAAATGTCAGCTCTACTCCTCTGGGAAACAGGAAACCATGTTAATTTAATGTCATAATATCCATTCAATAGGCATGTGTTCCTCAGAGGCCTGTGAGAGAACAAGTCACAGCTTAAGAAACGGAACCATCCACCGTCCCTTGTGATGCACAGATATGGTAGGTGACGAGACTCCAGTTCAGGCGAGCGTGACTATTCACTGTCTGTGTTTTTGGTGTGTGGCTACACATTAAGGTAATGGTCACCCCCTTGATTAAATATTTTTATCAGATTAAGAAATGATGTGAACTTTACCTATGCTGATTTTTAATGCCTCCAGAGCATTCCTTTAATTCTGTATTTGAACTTGTGTCACCTTAGGATACCAAGCAACATTTCTAAGTTAGCTACTTTTCATAGAACCACTGACCCCTAAAAGGCTCACTGCTCTGGGAGATGAGAGGGCTGCCGAAGGTCCTTGAAAATCACCCTAAACACAAAATCTTTTCCTCAAAGGGCCCATTCTGGCAACTGCCTGCTGAGCTTCATCGACTTCCTTTGTTCACAGGGAAGCAATCTACTTTCATATGAACTCTTGAGCATAGAGCGTTTTGAGAAGTAAAGATCCAAAGAGCGCATTTCTGAGACTCAAAAAATCTCCTGGAGACCCAGCCCCCGTGCCATCACTGTAGGAAAAAAATAATGAAGCAGGTGCTTCCTAGTTGTCAGCTTGTGAACTCTGGGACTTAGCCAAACATCTTCACACTCTAGTCATTATTGCTCTGGCAGGTAATTTGTGCCTGGGGTAACAACAATTTAATATTGTTAATGAAAATGAAGGCTAATGAAGAAAAACAACAAACATTTAAGCTCAGGCTGAAGTGAAAATAAGGAGCACGCATGGGTGAGTTTTACTCATGTTCCCTTATTCCACTCCAAAGGACAGATAAGACTTTGGTTGTAAATCAGGCAAAAGTACAGTCAGGCACATCTGCATTGCACAGTTGGTGAACGTACCTGCAGCCCTTCGATGGCCAGTTTCAGAATAGAAGGTGTTAGCTTGGAGGCTTGCTTGAAGGAAAAATTACTCCAGTCTATAATTAAAATGAAACCATTTATCTGGAGCTCGGGATCTTCAATGAGGACTTCCAAGGACAAAAGAATGGCACGGAGGATGTCTGTGAAGGAGTTCCTGCAGCCAGAACAGAAAGGAGGATGTGAGTCTTGACAGTTGACAGATGGCACACTGTGTGCAGTGTCTGTGCTGTCCTCACCCTGCTGCCCCAGAAATCCTTCATGTGAGGTCATACTAAGGTTCTCAGTACAAAACAAATGACAAAACTATTGCTAAACCTTCAAAAACAATGCTTCAAGATGGCCAGGATGGGTGCTTACTTTGGTCACAACAACACCTTAGATTTAATGACATGTCACTCATTTGCATTCTATGGCTCTCTGTATTGTGCTCTCTCTGCATCACTGTATACGCCTTGTGGAAAGATATCTGGTATGCAGACACACATTCATGCACTCACACGCACGCGCACGCACACACACCAAAAAACAAAAACAGAAAACAAACAAAAAACATGCTCCAATATCCACAAGGCAGGGGCTATGCTACAAACCTAGGTAGTATCTTCAGTACCCAGGCGTTCAATGAATCTTTACTGAACAAATGGAGTGAAACCTCAGCCACAGATCCTTATTTGAATTAAGTATCTTTTATTCCTTTTCTATGCTAGAACCTTGTAGAGAGTGTGAAAACACCCATGCTATTGTTTTTATGTTTTTAGATCTGATTCATGAGTAGCAAACATAAATAAATAAACAAATAAATAAATAAGGCAGGAAGAAGAGCTTATTTTCACTGAAGGTCTACAGGTTGTGGTTCAGAAGAGAAATCACTTCGAGTACATCAGTAACTATGACAACAGGCAGACTTGAATACAAACTAGGACGATAGTTCTCCAGGGTTACGCATAAGCCTCCACATCACCGATCCAAATCACTGGCTGACTTTCATTGCTATAGTTTTCAGACACGAGGAACTGATGACAGAAGCACTTGCAAATGATCTGTTACCTTTAGCTGCAGATCTAACGTATTGCAGGACTTCCATGATGATTATAATGGGTCTCTGATATGCTGGAAGACGTAAGCCCGGATGTCAAGAGTCCATAAATTCTATGACTTCCTTCAAGCTTTCATTAAAATCAGAAACTTCCCTATGTGAACTCACTGTCTAAGGGTTGGATTCAGAAGATGATCAGTCTGGTTTAGAACCCTAACCATAATGTCTTCAGACTAGAGTTTGAGCATGTGATTGAATAGGAGGCCGGTGACTTAGTATACACTGATTACAAGCTCAGAGTTCTGTTTCAGGCTTGCAGTTTTAAGTCAGAATGCCCTGTCTCTGCTTTTAAAGATAATAGTTGGAGGGAGGCTAGAAATGTGCCATGTATGTTGAGAAGGACTGATACCACTTGCTCAGTCTGGAAAGAGTGCACGAAGAGATGATGGTTGGGATAAACCTTGAGTGAAGAGGCTTTGAATGAGTAACTCAAATAATAGAGAGTATGGTCTTTCAGGACAGAAGAGAAGCCTGAATAAAAATAAAAAATTAAACAGCTCACTCTGTTTCTGCTCTCCATGTCAAGTTCTCTTTCCTTGTTATCAAGCTAAAATTTTCCTTCCCTCAGTATACATACTTTGATTAGACCTGACGTATGGGGGCAGGGAAGCACTCAGAACTACCCACATCAGATACCATCAAATGTGCAAACATGATGCTCACAGACCTGTATGACTTCTGGATGGAAATGGTGACTCTCAAAGATTCTTTTTATCATTATTGTTTCTTCTAAAACCATTGCCCATTTTAGATATACTGTGGTCTTAGAAACTTAGGCTTAGTTTTAAGAAGCTAGTTTTTGATTGTGGCTTGGATTGAAATTTACATCGTTACCAGGTAACTTACTCAAGTCAGAAATATAGCTTTGTCTTGTAAAGAAATATTGATTTCAGGGGAACATAGAACCAAAAACTATGTTTAGGTGATTTCAAATGGTAATATGAAAATACTTGGTGGTAAGCTGGAAATAATCATTAAGGTACCTGGGAATCTGAGCTTGGATAAGCATTTGTAGTAAGAGCAAATATAGAAATTACAACCAGGGCTGAGAATATGAGTTTTATATAAACTCTACAAACAACACTGAAAGTGAAGGAAGAAGAATTAAATAAATAGCTAAAGGTGTAAAGATCAAGACAGGATCATTTAAGAAAAAGAAGAGAATGTTTTAGTGCAAGATAAACTTTATTTCTGTCTCATTGACCGCAAATTCTTATGTCCTACCTACTTATTAAGGGTATAGTTCCTTATCTCTATAACTCGTCTCAATTAATTTTATGTAGACAGAAACAAAATGGTTCAAGCTCGTAGTCTTGTTCTTCAAGGACCTGCCATATCATCCTGGTTTCTTACCGTTTTACTAATCCCCATGGTCAAACCGTACCACAGCTACAGTGATGGATTGAGAAATAGACATACACAGAGAAGTGACACCCAGCTGGCTGTCAGGTCTCCATAGGAAGTAGAGATGCCTGTCTGAATCTTGCCTAGATGTGCTCCCTATAGACAGAAGATGAAGAGTAAGCAATTATTTTTCAGTGTTGTATAGTTTGCCATGCATCAATAACTGTCCAGGACAAGAGGATGGTTTTCAAAGTCAGGGCAACAGAAAGATTAAGGAGAATGGGGAGGAGAAGTAACCAGCATGTTCACAAGTACATGTTGCTCAGTTCTCTGCTTGATTAAGTTTCTGAGACTGGGTTCCACTCTGAATCCCAGAATGGCCTCGTTTCCACTCCTATGATCTCAGTCTCCAAAGTGCTGGGAATAAATGTGTGGACAGTGATTCCCAGCAACAGAATTCGTCTTGAACACATTTTGAGAAAGCACTTCAGTTGACTAGTTGGAGATATTAACAATAATGAAGATATTTAATAAATCAACTGTTCTCTACCTTATTTTACTTAAATAAGAGCTGTGTTTCTTCCCATTTAAGAAAAGACACTGAATTCTGTCTACAAACCTCTAAATTTATCTGGAGACCAGAATTTAGAGCAGACATCAGCAGGAAGAAAAATGTTACACCCATGAGATGATTCCTGAAATAAAGTGCAAGGAACTTAGACTCAGTTTCCCTTCCAAATGTGCAGGTTGTCGGAGATTGGTTCTAAGGCTTTCATGCAATGAGAAATCTGTATGTTTAGAGGCTGAAGGTCCTTGTTCCCAACTGATTTTTGATCAATAAAGATGCCAGGGGCTAATGGCTGAGCACAAGGCAGGACACTTAGAGTAGCATTGGTGAGGACATAGAGCAGGACAGAATCACCATGACTTAGGATAGAAGGATGGGATGCAGGAGCGGCAGAAAATAAAACCAACCAGCCATGTAAGACTTTTGGAAAGTGGCCACTGGGCCTGAGGTAGCAGGGGAAGGTTTAGGAGTGTCCAGCCTTTGAGGTGGCCAAGGCATTAAAAAAAAAATAAGCTAATGTGTGTGTGTCTTTCATTCACAGATTCAAAGATAGCTCCTGGGCATGTGCACGAGTGAGATCCGCCAGAAGCCAAAGCGGGGAAGCATAAACTCACCCTACATCAGGTGCTTCACTTTCCTGGGTGAACTGCTGGGCAGGGAGAGGCCAGATGGAACAGGTGTTATGAGGGTTCATTGATGTGCCTTTGGCGGAAATATACCCTTCATTTCCTGTATCCTTGGCTTCCTCATATAAATCTCCCCCACACCCCAGTTCTCTTTCCTTTTGGTAATATGCTTTATTTGTGAAACACCCCTGGCTATTTGAAAATCAAAATAGCCATTAAACTAAATACTTTATGTAGATAATCCACATTTGAAAGATTTAAAGTATAACTTCCCACTCCATAAATACTGGATGAGCATGCTGACTCCCTCCAAAGGGTAGAGTAAGAAGAAGAGCCACCACTCGGTAGAGAAAGCTGGGGACACAGCCTGAGCCAGGGGACCAAAGGTGATATCACTGGAGAGAAACCATAAAGCATATTTTCTTGCTATGATGTTAGAAATGATATGTTATTTCTAGAACTGTCCTCCCCGCACATCATACCGTCAGAGCAATAGTGAGGCAAACACTAATCACACTTATCTTGAAGGACAGTCCCTAAAACAGGTGACCAGTACCAAAACACAGGGAAATCCTGAGCAATTGTCACAGTTAAAAGGACTCTAAGGGACATGACAGCTAAATCTAACACAATTTCTTGAGTTAGAGCCTGAGACAGAATTTAAAAGAGAACTGAGAAGATCTGAAATATGTATGGAACATAGTGAATATTAGTAGCTTAATTTAGTTATTTTGTTGTGACAAATACTGCAGACTAATTTCAGACGCCAATGCTGACAAACCAGTTTCATGCACAACACCAGGTATATCTCTGTGGCATCTTCACCATAATTTGTAACTTGAAAATTGTTGCAAATATGACTATTTTTAATAAACTAGACCTGCTGTGCCTTGTAGCCTGTTGCTATGCATCTAGGTGCTTTAAAACAGTTTCTAGACAAGCCAAGTCATTAACAATTCAACCTAAGGCAAATTGTGGTTGGAAGAACAGAAGCCATTTTCAGACTGTCTTCACCAGATAAACTGATGTAGACATGGGTTGTTTAACTCTAATAACCCAGAGGGAAAAGACTACATTTTGCCTGTAGTCACAATTAGATCAGAATATTTTAGCATGTGTCTCAGAATGAAGTAACAGATGAAAGGGGGTATTTACATTTCATCCATTCTCTCCATAATTTGCATAGCTTTTGTAATTTCAGAATTTAGTGCAAAATTTTTTAACTGCATGTGAAAGCACCACGTGAACTGTAAATTGTCAATGGAATGTAAGGAATTATCCTAAAAAAGGAAACTTTTGGAAATTTTCCATGAGGATTTTAATTAACTACGACTTAGCAGTGGGTTTTAACAATACTTTATCATCCTACTGAGAGCATCTAGAGACTATGAATAGAGATTATTTTAGGGTTGTCTTGTGTTTATAGTTTTATTGTTATTTAGCATCACCCTTTAAGGTTTTAAAATCTAATACAATTGGGAAACAAAATGGTGTAAACTAGGATCTAACAATTAGAAGGTGTTTAACTTTTAAAAACAGACTCATTTGTCTTGACTTCGTAGGAGAGATTCTAAGACTTGAACACCAAGGTTTACCCACATAAGAAAAAGAGGTCATATGTGACCATGTAGGGACATGAGGAGATCGTAAATAATATTTGTTCTTTGGAAGAATAGTACAGTTCTCAGCCAGTTCCATATCCACAGTGCATATTCCTGCAGTAATTTTTCCATTGCAGTAAGAAGTCATTAATATTTGTAGTTAAAGCTCTCATGTCAATTCTAATATTTACCAGTGTGATTAAATATTTATGAATGTTTTCCTTAAGAAATTTAAATGTTAGTTCTACCTCACTAGAGCCATGAACCCCAGGTAAAACCACCCCCATCCCACCCATGAACATCCAGCCCCTCTGTTCCTCATTGCCATATTCTGGCCCACACTTGATGGAAGCTTTCTACTCCACCAGAGGCCATGCCAGCATCCCAAACCTCAGGGACCAGACCAACTCAATGAAATCCATGCAGAAAACTCCTACCACACCAAAAGCCTGGCCAACTTTGTGAATCTTAAAGGACTTCTGATCAAGTACGTCACCCAACTTCAGTCCCCAACTTTGGCGGCTAACTTCTACTGGACCATAAGCATTACAGGCCATTAGAAGTCCAACACCCAACTTGGGCAGATACCCTCTACTCAATCATAGGCCACTCCAGCCAGAAACAAGGAAGAGAACAGAAACTAAGAAAGAAAACACTCATCCAACAAAGACAACCACAAATATAAGCACCTAGACCTATAATCAATCCAAACCCAGATGCCTAAACATCACTGTAAGAATATAATCAACAACAGTCAGGGCAATATGTCACCACCAGAGGACAGTCATCTTACTACAGCAAGCCCTGAATATTTAACACAACTAAATCATAAGAAAACAAGTAAGTTAAAACCAACACTATGAAGATGTTAGAAATTCATAAAGAAAAATGAATAAATCCATTTTAAAAACTAAAGAAAATGATTAGATATTGGAGAAATTAATAAATCCCTTAAAGAATATCAAGAAAGCCAAGAAAAAACAAACAAACAGTTGAAGGAAATAAATAAAACCATTCAAGATATGAAAATAGAAATAGAAGCACTACAGAAAACACAAACTGAGGGGATTCTGAAAATGTGTATAAAAGCAAAATGGAAAAGGGGGCACAGGATAAGTGTTTTCTAGGGAGGGGAAATGGGGAAAGGGGTTGGCATCTGAAATGTAAATAAAATATCCAATAAAAAAAAAAAGAAAAAAAAAGAAAAATCTCAGTAAGTGAGCAGGAACTACAGAAAGAAGCAACACAAAGTACAGGAAGTGGAAGAAAAATTTTAGGTGCTGAAGACACAATAGATAAAGTAGATGCATCAGTCAAAGAAAATGTTAAATTGAAAAAATTCCTGACACACAATATCCCGGAAATCTAGGAAAATATGAAAAGGCCAACCTAAGAATAATAGGAATAAAAGATGGAGATGTTCCCAGCTCAAATACCCAGAAAAAATATTTTTAGTAAAATCATAGAAGAAAAATTTCTAACGAAAAGACATGTTTATAAAAGTTCAAGAAGATTACAGAACGCCATATAGATTGGACTAGAAAATAAAGTCCCCTTACCACACAATAATCCAAACACTAAACACAGAGGACAAAGAAGATTAAAAGCTAAAGAGAGAAGGGGAAGGGTAGGTTTTATAAAGATGGAAAGAAAGATGAGAAAGGAGCTCTCATTGGAAAGAAGAGGTGGGAAGAATAGGAAAGTGTGGTAAATAACAGTAAAGATATTTTAAGGTCCATAGGGAAATATTTTATAATCTTATGTAAAAATACAGACCTAACAAAACTCCTAGTAACAGGCATGAGAAACCCCTTTGAGTTGTTGATTGGTGTTTGGAAGGTGTTCAAGAGATTCCCAAAAGAGTGTGTGTGTGTGTGCGTGTGCGTGTGCGTGTGCGTGTGCGTGTGCGTGTGCGTGTGCGTGTGCGTGTGCGTGTGCGTGTGTGTGTGTGTGTGTGTGTGTGTTATTATTGTTGCCCTTGGTTGCTTCCCAGAGGTTGAACATGAGACTATATTGTTGAAGACATCACATACTTTGGATAAAGAACTTAAAGGGCTCAAATTGAAACTGATCTAGAAGCTTTCTCCTTGAGTACTAGCCCCATAGTATCAGAAGGTTCTATGTAAACTGCCCAGTGGGGAAATCAATTGATAATCCTACCCATTTGTAAAGTCTATGAAACGTAACAATGAGCAGCTTGGCAAGATATCCCTAATCATTAGAGTTGTACTATTATCTTTGGGGAAGGCAACAGATGCCTCATTGGACTTAAGGCCCATTCGATGGGAAGGAATTTATGCCAGATACTATAGACCTGCATAACTATTTGTGGCTGGAAGGGTCATAGACTTTAGAACAAAACCTACTACTACTGTTATCCTAGGCATTTCTAAATGTATTCTGAACACTTATCCTTATAATCACAGATATAACCCATCCAAATCTATAAAAACTGTTGGCTGGTCTAACCTTGGGCAGGTTTTATGTAGGCACCCATAGCTCCTATGAATTCATGAGGGCAGTGGTTCTGAAGTTCTATTAAAGAGGTTTATTTCTGCAGCAGACAGAAGCTACTACAACGAATTATGATGGGGAAAATTCAGGTAATGAGATCTTGCAAGGTTCACCCTCAGCTTGGAGAGGGGTTCTTGAGAGAAGGGGTGTTTATGAGTGGTACAATACTGACTGGAAGTCAATCATGGGGTGCAAGTTGATGGTCTGTGTTCTGCTTGAGACAGCTTTCCAGATAGTCCACTGCTCAAGGTAATTCTCTCTTGCTAGAAAAAAAAACTCTAAAATCTCTCTGGATAGCTCATCTTCTGAAGATCAAAAGACTCTTATTTACATAGCAATCCAGTCACTTACTCCAGGTTCCCTTTTGCTCATCCCACAAATCAGCATTCTATGGCCTTAGCCCATGATTCTTAGAAGAAAATGGCAAACACAGTTTTTTTAGTACATGGAAAATGAATTCAGAGCTCTCCTGCCTTTCTAAGCACAAACAATATACTTAACTGGGTAGGATTCTGTTCTGAGATTACCATTCCAACAATGCCTGGACCTAAATTTGCTCTGTCCCAGGTTGACCTTGAAATCACAAATCTGCCTCCTTTTGTATCTATGTGTTTGTCTTTGCATCTTTCTGACAAGCTGGTTCATAGTGCAGCTGCCTCTGTTATTTTAGGTCTGTTAAGATCCTTATATAATTCATATCACGTCCTTATATTTTTCATCATTGAGAAATGATATATTTTTGAACTCATGTTCTCAGAGTTCTTTCCCACATCCTTAAAGGTATCCTGAAGGTCACAGTACTTACCATTTTTTTGCAAATGACATAGACACAACTTGCTTCCCAGACTCATGCTGTCTCTCATTATCATGGAGTCATTAACGTTGGCAGACAGGACATTCTACCAAGGAGGATCATAAAGTAAAATATACAAACAAGCTTTATGCCAGCACTCATGGAGGCCCACACCCTGCCAGCTCTGTTCGAGAAGTGGGGAACCATGTCACACTGTCCCTTCCACATGCAGGACTCAGCAAGGGACTGAAGGACTTGCTGTGGACTGAAGGGAGGGCCAACCCTATGCCAGGATTAGTGCAGCTCTCAGATGTTACCAGAGAAGTTTCTTTGTGCCATGGATGGAGGTTAATATGGAAACTCCTAAGTGGTCAAAGTGTGGAAGATAAGTGACTGTGGAGTGCTTAGTCAGAAACGGAAGAGCTACATAACATCCCTCCCCAAGGCTCAAGGACCATAGTGGAAGAGCTAGGAAGATTATAGAAGTGGAGATCATGGAGAACCAGAGCAAAACAGTGTCTCCTAGATATGATAGGACCCCTGCGCTCACCAGCTTATAGTACCTGTGGTTGCCTGTGCATAACCTGCACACGGTCTAGCCAGTCAACATTCTAGGACACAGTGGGAGGAAGGGTTTGTGAGCTCCCACCTCCAAAGAGTTATTGATAGTGGATGGTTTCTAGGGGAGAAAGTGTTTTCTTTAAGTGTTTGGCTTGTCCCACACCCAGAAGAGTATGAACAAGACTAATTGGAGTTGAGGGGTCATTGATTTAAAAAAAAGTCATGAAGTTGAAAAGTGGAAAGATAGTGGTGTATCTGGGAGGAGTTAAGGGAAGGTTCTGAAGATTAATATATATGAATATATAATGTGTATAAACTTTCAAAAATAATAAAAATACTTCAATGCAAATAATAAGTAGCCATGGGGTGCCTACCTTCAATGAGTATATCTACACCTAAAACTCAAAGAATCCCTTAAGAGGGCAGAAAAATTACAAGACCCAGAGGACCAGAATGTCTGTATCTAAATAGTATCTTCTAGGCATGACAGGGATAGTACAATCACAAAACCTCAACAATGTTGTTTCTACACAAGACCAGAATAATGATCCCACCAGTTACCTTGCTGGTGTACATGGGGAAGATTTCACAAGGCCAACACTAAATGAAGAGCTACAGGCAGTCAATGGCTATTGACAGGAGACTCAGTCTTCTCCAGACACAAACCCCATGATGGATTATCTGATCCATAGCAGTCATCTCTAAACATGTGTATGTGTATGTGTATGTGTATGTGTATGTGTATGTGTATGTGTATGTGTATGTGTATGTGTATGTGTATATATATATATATATATATATATATATATATATGCAACACTAGATGAGCTCAATAGGATAAAATAAGTGTGCAAGTGCAACAAAATAATTATTAAGAAGGTCATAAATTTGGAAGAGAGGAAGAGGACCAAGTTAAAGAGTTACAAAGGAAAGATAGTTAATTATATAATCACAGTATTCAAGTGTGAAATTCTCAATACTGTAGTGGTTTGAATAGGAATACCCTCATAAATTCATGTGTTTGAGTGCTTTGCCATAAGGAGTGGCACTATTAGATGTGGCCTTGTTGGAGGAAGTGTGCTCAGGTTCCACTCAGTGTGGAAGAGAGCCTCCTTCTGGCTGCCTTCAGATCAAGATGAAGAACTCTCAGCTCCCACAGCACCATGTCTGCCTGCATAATGCCATGCTTTCTACCATGACGATAATGGACTAAACCTCCTAAATTGTAAGCCAGCCCTAATTAAATGTTTGTCTTTATAAGAACTGGCTTGATCATGGTGTCTCTTCACAGCAATAACCCAAACTAAGACAAATGCAAACTTTAATTTTTAAAGTTTTATGTGAAAAGGCATAAAATGATACTAAGCAATATGATAAAACTCTGCTGCCAAAACAAAAACGGTAAGGAAAATGCTCCTTCACTGATGCAAAGCAAGGTTAAGATGTTTCTGCAGACCACCCTGGCACACTTTCTATCTCCTTTACGAACAGTAGAAAGCACAGTGTTCATTCCTGCTATTCAGAAGCACTTGAAATAAAGTACGTCTATTCTAATCTGTTGTTTCCTTGTTTGAATTTGTTTACAGAACAATAATACAATGTGTGTGTGTGTGTATGTATGTATGTGTGTATGTGTATGTGTGTATGTGTGTATGTGTATGTGTGTATGTGTGTGTATGTATGTGTGTATGTGTGTGTATGTGTGTGTATGTGTATGTGTGTGTATGTATGTGTGTATGTGTGTGTATGTGTGTCTATGTGTATGTGTATGTGTGTTATGTGTGTGTATGTGTGTGTGTATGTGTGTGTATGTGTGTGTGTGCGTGTGTGTGTGTGTGCTCACGCAAGTGCATGACATGCACAATAACTTCACTTGTGGCTAATTCTCCTTTGGTTTAAATGAAGACAGGGTTGAATAAATAAAGACACAGTATTGTGTCACATTTGGCTCTAGTCCTCCAACCCTTCCTAGAATTTTGGAAAAGGTCGTGAACATTAAGGGCATCTGCCCACTTCCTTTAGTGGTCTGTCCAATGCATAATGAGTACATGAGCCTTCTTATTTAACAGCTCAACGCATGTTTAATCGGTGTCTTTTACTTCATATAAAACTGTTTTCCATCCCATATATGCTCATTATCATCTTCCTGAAGTGAACTTAACTGATCCTAGATTCCCCACCTTCCCACCAACCAACTTCATGCCTCTCTTTAGGAAATAAACAGGAAAACAACAAAAACAAATCAAACAATCCAGACATTAAAAAAGAAAAGAAACATGCATACAGATGCACATACACACACCAAAAGAACAAACACTAAACCCATAAAAAACAAGATCTGTTTTATATAAACCATAAGATACAAGCAAACGTCACCTGTAATAAAAAAAAAAAAGCAATATGAGATAAAACTGGAAAAACTGAATCTGTATAAGGGATCAGAAAACCTTTGGGCATGAAGGATAACACAGTCATTAAAGTATGTTTGGAGTTTGGTGGATTCCGATTCAGTTTGGTGCTCCTCTTGAATTTGCTAAGTTTCTGTCCAGCTTAGCTGCATCTCTGGGGAAAGATCATGCTACCCAATGCCCTAGCACCGATAAAGTAAAGCAAAGCATATGAAACCAACATAGAGTGACTGGCTCCAAATCATGCTTGGAAGATGCTGATGGTCATTATGGCTTATAATTTGGCATGAGGAAATATGGGATCAGACGGGAAGTATTTGTGGTTTGCAATCTGCTTGGGGTAATAAAAAGAAGAGTTTACTCCAGACTGAGAATTTCCAGAAATTCTTTAATTGGTCCACGAAGAATGGGAAGGTTTAGACACTGGACTTGAAAAGCAAAGGGCAGAAAGAGCTATATAAATGAGCATACAGTAAAAACATTGTTCTATGGTTAGAAGAAGGACATGGTCCTGTGGGATGAGGCAAACAGTTATTAAAAGTGAACCAGAAACTGTGCTGGGATCCACCTGCGTTCTGCCTTCTGGGACTGTTTGTGAGTGGACACAAAAGGAGAAGGGTGATGCTAGCAGTTGGCACATAGAGACCCAGATGGTCAGCTGGGACGTGGATACGAGCAGGGTCTAGAGACAAGCCTAGATAGAAGGAGGTGACTGGTGCACAAGGGACAAGAACCAAAGGAAAGGGTAGGTGTAAGAAACACTAAGACAGTCACAGGACTCTCTCTGCAGAAGGATGCACAGTGGTACATCTGATGACGATGAGGAGGAGGAGAGGAGCTCCAGGAGGCAGGAAGTGAGTCAGAATGGCTGCAGCACACTACTTTACTTTGGGATTAATGTTGGCCAGGAGAAATTCCTGTCACAGGAGATGAAAGCCACTATAAGTTGGCATTGTCTTCAAGGGAAATTATTTATTATCCTTCTTGTATAAGTATCCCTGACTCAGTGGGCTGTTCTATGAGCTCTCGAAAAGTTGAAACCCGTGTATATTTCCCTCTAAATCCCAAGCTATCGCCAGCTTTCTCACATAACGGAAGCTCAATAAATAATTACTAGTGACAGAAGGAAGGAAGGCAAGGCAAGCAGTATGCACACATATTTCATGACACTGCAAACAGAGCAAGCCCACGTGGTACTCACGGCAGCTGCATTCTCCTAGGTCATTACTGTCCTTGCTTGTCACTGATGCCTGATGCATGTCTTCTAGTGTTTTTCCTATCCTGGGTCAGATTAGTGAAGAGTGACACGCTACTGAGCGCCACAGGCAAAAGCAGAAGAAAGGAAGCAGGACTTTCTGGTGTGCATTGCTTGTTTTTGTTTTTACAAGTCTTTTTTTTTTTAAGTCACTTGGCTGTTTCCAAACTCTTTTATTTAGGAGATCCCCTCACCTCAGACTCTCAGTAGCTCAGACTAGATGCATGTGCCACTGTATTTGACTTGAGTTTGATTTTGATTAAAATGGCTGTACTTGCACTCACACAAGGTTTGTGTACGGGTGAGCAAGGTCACTGAGAAACTAATACTATAGCACAGTTAAGAGTGAATGCTTTGCACATTTTATAGACAAGAAGGCTGGTGTGTCACAGTATTTTGTTTGACAAGAAAGACTTATTCCCCCAAAGACCCCTCATGACACCTTAAGTGAAACTGAGAATGGGGGTAACCTCACTCAGCGATCTTTATTAAGCAGAGAGAATTTAAAAAAAAAAATTAAAGCTTCAGTGAAAGTGAGCATTCTTTCTATTACTAAAGTAGGATGAAAAATTGATTTCATGCTTGTCTATTTTGGTAACTCCCTTGGCTGAGAAGTATCATAAAAATAAGAATTAGGAAGGATGTCAAGAATGCAAATGAGCACTTAATATAGTTAAATAAACACTGTGTTTAGTTCTTCTGCTCTGGCCACTCTGCCTCCTACTAGAACTTCTCAAACGAAGGCTTTCCTACGTTTATTATCCAAAAGCACATGGCCACTTTCCAACTTCCTCAGCCTTCCTGTACAGTCACTGTGAGTGATCTCACAGTGGAGAGCTCTGTCTCTCTTTGTGTGTCTCTCTGTGTCTCTGCCTCCCCCCTCTCTCTTTCTCTCTCTCTCTCTCCAGCCGTCCCTCCCTCCTTTCCTCACTCCCTCTCTCCCTCTCTTCCTCTCTCTCTCTCTCTGTCTCTCTCTCCCTCTGTCTCTCTCTCTTTCTCTCTCTCTCTCTCTCTCTCTCTCTCTCTCTCTCTCTCTCTCTCTCTCTCATTCACACACTGCCACCACCATCACCACCACCATTAGGTTACATGCTTCTTCAATGACATTCCACAAAACTTTTCTGAGCACTAGATATATAGCTAGTATCATATTCACCAGTTCAGGGTCACGAACATTCCCCCTCCCCTGTGTGGGCACGGGTGGAATTCAGTGTGAATCTACAGATCTAGTACTGTGCTTGTGGTGATGTAGCAGCCACTCCTTAAAATGGCACATTCTTTTTCCTGAGTTGATCTCACTCAGAACCATAAAGTCACTTTCGAGTTAAGAGACCTGATAATAAGTAAGAAGGCATGTGAGGAAAATACTCATCAGATGGTCCCACAGTGCTTTAAATGAGCCCACACTCTGAGACTCTACTCTCTTGATGACACTTGGCAGTGGCATGCAATCAGAAATCAGGAAATAGCTTCTCGAAAATGGTGTGCAAAGCAACTCAAATTAAATAGTGCACTAGAAAAATGACCTATAACAGAGTGTCATGGAAGGCATGCCAGTAATGAGCTGAGAGTATATTGTACCTCGTCTCATAATTTTAATTAGTTCAGAAAACTGCCTACTGAAAACAAAAATTCCAAAGTTTTGTCCTCAGTAAAGAGATCAATACATTCTTGAAGAATCACAAAACCCAAAATCAAGAGAAACCCAGGCTCTAAAATTAGTTGTCTATAACTAAATATCTGAACACTCCAAACTGTAATTCTCACAGTAAGAATAAATAGGCACTGAACGTAGAGACTCTTCCATCTGATTAAAGTTTACAGAATTAGTTTACCATGTCTCCTTTCTAAAACATCTAGCCTTCTTAATCACAAGCCATGGAATCAACACCAATCAATGTGTTCATGAGAGACAGCAAGGAGAAGCCACAGGACAGTCTTAGTATATTTATATCATGCAGCTAGCTTCACAGTCTTTATTAATGAATGCAACTTGCCATTTTGTACCTGCTGCCACTCCTCAGTGACCGTATTGCCTTCCAGACACCTCGAGATGCCTGTGATCTTACAGCTCTCAGACACAGAGCGATACTGCTCTCTGAGTGCATTGTTTCTGAGTTATGGTGCCAGGAAACAAGACTGATGGAAAAATTCTTTGTCTTCACGGTCTCTCATGCTTAATATTTCACAAATAACAACTGTCACCCATGGCTTGATTATCCCTTGAAGCCAAACTACATGTGCTTTCATAGGTCAGAGGGAAAAAAAAGTCTTCTGCAAACTCCACCATCATTTCAGCAATGGAAGTTTTTGGTTTTGGTTTTTTGTTTTTAAAAAAAAAAAAAACTGGAAAGACAGTAAATGGGTAGAGCCCAGAATACTGTGACTAAACGTGTTAATTGGCACACACAAACATCAATGATTTGCCTACTTACATTAAGGAAGATATAAAAAAAATCTTAGCTTTAACATAAAAAGGAGCCCCAGGTACCCACTACACCCAGTAGAACCAAGCAGATTATGAAGAATAAACGTGACAATTTGATTTTTAAATTTATACTATTTGTTCATCAGTTTCATTTCTTGTGTGTGGGAGGGCTGCATATGTGAAGGAGGTCAGTAGCTATCTTGAAGGATTTGGGTGTCTTCTACTCATCGTTGACCATATGGGTTCTCTGCACTGTCTCATGAACCAGTGAGTTGGAAGTTCTGTGTCCTTGCTTTCTGTTCCTCAGTTAGAACTGTCTCCTTATTTTCTAACTGTTTAAGTCAGAGAACGAGAGAGAGAGAAACAGAGAGGCAGAGAGACAAAGAGACAGACAGAGACACAATGTTTAATATCAAAATTCTAACATAAAATAATGGACATAGGGCAATACAACTCATCCATCAACATAAAGTAAGCAATAAAACTAAAGGAGCGGCCAGTGGCTCCTGCCCCAGGGGTGAGGTCAGTTCATTTGGTTCCACCAGGTAACTTTTTCGCAGGGAAACTTTAATGCCTCCCTGGCAAATTATATTATAGGAGTGGTTAAAGAAAACATTGTTTTTTTTTTTCCTTTAATTACATCATAGATTATCACTTTGAAGTTCTCTAAGCAATTAGAGCCAGTAGTTATTATTTAGTCCTGCCGTTTTCCCTGCAGGAGATACTGTGAAGCACCAGCAATATTTGTCTTAACTTCAAAACAGGTCTCAAACAGTCCACATCCTGAAGAGCAAAATAGAACTTGAGAAATGCATTGCATATGCATATAAATACATCTACATCTGAAAATCTCACAAAATGAGAAAAATGCAGCTTCCAACTTTGGATTTTTCCATAGAAGAAATTGGGTGCCTTCACGTAACAAAATCATAGAGATTGATAACAACTGTAAAACACTAAAAATTTGGGACCTACTTTAGAAGCTAAGTAGTTTAGTGTCCAAAGAGGAAAAATGTTAATGTCCTGCCTCTGGAAAAGCCTATGTTAAATTTTCTTTCCTGTTTTAATATGTGAATGCTAAGATTGACTACATCTAACCACAGGGATACGTTTCCTAACTGTTCACACACTACATTCCCATGAGAGCACACTAGATCTCTCTGTCTCTCTTTGGCATTCAGGAGTCATTGATTGTTCTAACCCCTGTATAATTCTCTGCATCCTGAGACAACATATAAATACTCCAAGTAATTGCTGACTGTAGAAATCTCAAGGACTGGGGAAATACAAAGGTTGGGGATTGACTAAGATTGGTTCTTACAGAATAGATTTGCAATTAAGATAGAATGAAGTAGTTAAAAATTTATGATAGCGGTGACTCTTAAAAGGAGATGGACTCTCCTCCTGTCTTCTCCTCTCCCCTCCCCTTCCCTCCCCTTCCCTCCCCTCCCCTCCCATCCTCTCCCCTTCTCTGCCCTTCTCTCCATACCTCTCTCCTCCCCTCTCCTCCTCTCCCCTCCTCTCCCCTCTCCTCCTCTCCCCTCCTCTCCCCACCTCTCTCCTCCCCTCTCCTCCTCTCCCCTCCTCTTCCCTCTCCTCCTCTCCCCTCCTCTCCTCTCCCCTCCCCTTCTCTCCTCTCCCCTCCCTTCCCCTCCCCTCCACTCCACTCTACTCCTCTCCCCTCCTCTCCTCTCCCCTCCCCTTATCTACTCTTCCCTCTCCACTTAGAGTATATCTGCTATTGTGCACACAAAGACAAAGGGCATTGATGATTTTCACAACACTAGAAATGCTACCAGTATTTGTTTTGCTGAAGCCAGTAACGAATAATAACCCACAAAGTACAATAAATCTAGCAAAGGATCCCACATGTCAGCAAACTCTTATCTTAGATAACATGTTGAAGTCCAGTTTCAGAGACGCTCAATGAAACCATAGGAACAATTCATTGCTCAATTGGAACAAGGATTATGGCTCTTGCTAGTGTCTAGTGTTCCTGAGACTCAGACAATAATTCGGGGAAGAAATATTAACTGACAGGGGAGGCTGAGCAGTGCATGGAATTGAGACCATTTCTTCTCTTTCTCCCCATCCATTTAGGACACTCTCTTCTTTTTTGTAGTACTGGCTCTCATCACATTTTAAGTCTTGCGAAAATTTTCACTTTCTTAAGAAGGCTACTCCATTCAGGAATTCACATTCAATTTGCCAGAAATGCCACCTTGTTGCCCCTCTAAGCCTGTGAGCTCTGACTCCAACACCAGTTTTTATGAAGAATTCTGAAAAGCTATTCACTTTCACTGTGGCTAGATAATCAAATTCCTCTTCTCTCACGCTCCATCTTTGAACTCCTAGCCAAGTTCTTCTTAGTAAATGCTCATATACTCCTTCTCTGTGCTGCTCTGTACAAATACTCACTTGCTCTTCTTGCTTTCATAGTCAAATTCAACCTTTCTCTCCTATTAGTAACCTTGACCCCCACTGCAGTAGTCTTGCGTGGTCTTTTATTTACCTCACTTAGCAAGTGTCTGGTGAATAATTTTTCTTTTAGAGTACAATAAATGAATATCAAATAGACAAAGTCCATGGCACAAGTCTTGTAAATAAATATCTCTAAATGGGCAAGTTGGTCTGGATGGAGACAAAGCAGTTCTTTTTCCTGTGGATGACATCAAGGCATCCCTCATATACTGCAAACAGTAGAAACTGGATTATTCTGTCTGCCATTAACTCAGAAGACCTTTCCTCAGGAACTGACACCAAGGAAGAATTATTGCATTTGTTTGGGTTAATGGGTCTTGTTTGAGTTCAAGGTCATCAGTTAAATCAATCTCTGAGACAGGAAAGGGTTAAGTTCTTTTGAGGCTCAGAAAATATACTTTGAGTAAATTGGTTGGCTACCATAGTTTAGGATTGTGAGGGTGAAATAAAGGGCCAGGAGACCATCACATGGGCCAAGCCTTCCCTTTGCTATTCCTCATTCATTGAATGGAATACTACTCCTTATTTGTGAATGTCTTGCTAACTCATTTGTCATCACTGGGATCCAGAATAATCTTCTGAGAGAAAGTCAACTGTGACATTAATATTTAAGGAAAAGTCACAGGTTTTCCAAGAATCGTTGGAAGGGTTTTGATGTTTCACTCTGGATACCTTGAAGAGACAATACATACATTTTTTTATTTCCATCTAATCCAAAACCACCACCAAGAAAAAGAAAAACACTCTTCTTTGTTGCTCTCCAGGCTACTTTTGAAACATCATGTGCAGGACCTTTTCTTTCTGTGTGCAAGGTACCATATTGGAGCATAGCCATCTCACAAGACAGTGATTATATAAGCACAAGATATGCCCTCATCCTGGGTGAACTTCACTTAGCTGGGCCTTAGAAGAAAGATCAAGGAAAATATCTAGTGATTACCTTCTATGTACCAAGTACCATGTACCCCATGTTCCACATACCCCATTTCATTAGCTGGCACAACCACCCACTGGAGTGAACATAAGAACACACGAGTACAGAGAGGTTGGCCCAATGAGAAACTATGCCATTCATCTGTGCATCAGGAATCTCATGAGCAGGATTTGAAGATCTATGTCCAGTCACCCCTTGCCAAATGTATCTTAACACTCCCAGCAGTCTTTAGCTCCAAAATAAGGGAATAAGCAGAGTCCAGATAGATGAGACATTGGCACTAGCTAAGTTTATCTCTCAAACCAGATTTCTTCTCTTGGCTACCTGCCTCTATGTCTCAGAAGTGCTGTCCTTCCTGTTCTCTAGGAGAATTCACAGCAATAAGTAGGATACATTGTGCAATAGATGGATTTGTATTTCTGTTTTAAATGCATTCACACAAATGTTTGCTTAACCAGGTCTTAAAAGACGTGCCTAACCTACCTCTGACTCTGAGATGCTTTTCTTGGGGATGGAGGTAGGGGTTAAGAATGAGGACATTCAGCACCACCCATGTTGTAAATATAACTTGGGTTTAGCTTTTGATAGTAATTAATAAGGATCTTCTCTTTGCCCACCCACAGCAAGCCCCACTCTGAGAGGAATAACAAGTGGAAAAGATGCCTCTTCTAGCGAAGGACTTGGGCTCCCATTATTTCCTCTAGATCTCAGTCCACATGACTTTTTTCCTGCCAGCTCTCCCAGAACTATGTATAATGGCTCTGCAGCATGTCCATGTGTCTCAGAGGCTGGGATATATGTCATCTCCAAGGTTCAGTACTGGCCCAGAGATAGTGTTCAGTAAACTTAAAAACCAAAGGACATTTAGTTTGGAAACAGGACTTAGCCACTGACAACTCTTAAAGGGCTAGCTGACACTTGTAACTAAACACAGCATAGCAGAGCACAGGCCATCAGTTGGCTACTGGTGGTCTAGGAAGCATACTGAAGTAGGAATAAAGAACTGATTTATCTCAGGCTAATTCTTTATACCTAGTAACCTATGGAGTTTGTTCCTGACTCAAAGAAGAGGTGATATTTACTTGAGTCCAAGGTTCTTTCTAGATCCATCAACTTTTGCAGTTTTTTTTTTCTGGTATCATTAATCAGAGAGACCCTTTTTATTTGCATTATGGAAACAAATTAATTTTTCTTTTTCATTCTTTAACAGATGCTGGTTTTACAGTCCCTGAACTTGATCCTATGTGGTAGACTCAATCAGGTTACAAGAAGACACTGTCTTGAAACTTAATTTTTCAAATGATGATGATTTGATGTATTGCAGTAAGCAAGAATCAGCAAACAAAAACTTTTTCGAAGCAAAACTTATGCATTATTTTTTGTACCCAAAGCATGATTTTGGGAAACGTAAACCTATGAATGTGATATTCCTCTAAGGAAGAATGTAAGTTTAAAGGGCTTATATTTTAAGTTATGATAGTACAAAATTTCAAGGTTGCTTGAAGTAATTGTAGAAAACTGAATTTAGAGGCGTCTACAAATTTCATTATCTTTATTTCAGCCAATCACAGTGCAAAACTGTTCAAACGGAGAAAGAAATACGTCTGAACTGAGAGTACACGATCCTATTTCTGTCACGACTCTCTAAACAATACAGTACTCATCTATTTACATAGCGCTTACACTGCACTCGATATTGTAATCAGTTAAGAGATGGTTTAGACACCTGCACGATGTACCTCGGCCATGTGTAAATACTATGCCACTGTTTCTCAGTGGCTTTAACTTCTGTGGATCTGGTATTACTGTCATACAGGCTGAACACATTCTTTGGTGTAAGTCTGCATGATCCTGCTTTGGAAAAAAAACAAATTAGGATGCCTGGAATCGTAAAAATACATGAACTTATAACTAGAGAATTTAGAGTGGGCAGTTCAGAGCAATGGAAGTTAGTTAGCTGGGATTTAACTGGGCTTTGGACTGACACACTTTGGGGGAAATATGGAAGAAAGTAAAATATGGCTGACCATGGCCAGTAAAAAGTCAAATTGGGATGGTACACAGCACTGGGTTGCCACATTGATGTGACCAGCTGAGAACAACTGACTTGGGAGAGAGGCAGGCAGCAGGAAGGGAAGACTGATTCCCAAGCATTTGAAGAAGACTGACTCATCTTCCTCCTTCCCTTTTTTGGGGGTTGAGAAGAAAGAAGTTATTAAATTATTCTTTGAGAAATACAGATTGGAAGCAAGAATGTACTGTCACAAAGGGCTATTCGTAATGTGAATGGGTTAGCCAGGGATTTCAAATCAATTTCTCTGGTGACCTTAAGATATACAGAATTTTAGAGCTCTTCTAAAGCTTTCATCTTTATACATGAGAAAAGCTAAGACCCAGAGGACACAGTTAATAAATATCAGAGCCACGATTTGAACTTCAGTGTCTGAATATCACTATGGGAAGGGACAGAAAAGATCATATAATCCCTAGGCAGGCGGCAGGGTTTGTTCTTGCCAACTTTTTTATTAAGAAAATGTGCAGGCAAACAGAAAAGTTAATAGTACAACAACACAGTTAGCATTTTATTCAAAAAATTGTCAACATTTGGTAGAGCTGCTTAGTGTACCCTGCGTGTGCATATACAGAGCTGTGTGGACACAGCTAAAAGGAAGTTGAACAAAAGCCCTGCATATCACAACCTTTTCAATATATTCCCCATAGTGTGTCCTTATGTTTGAATTGGCTTGTCGTTTCCCCTGATGTCTCTGACCTTGTTCATCTTGAACTAGAGTGGGTTCCAGAGGCTAACATACATTCAGGTTAAGACTTTCTGGAAGAGTGTTTTCTATATAGATGGTGATGTGTCAGCACTGGAACTCACTGCCCACCCCAACGAGTGGGGAGTTGCTGCAAGAACTCTAGCTGGGGAAATCAAAGGCAGCATCAAAGCTGAGCATCAGCTACTACAAGATGGAGTTGTACTTCATCTTGTATTCACGTGCCAGATTCTATACTGCATCCCATAAAACCTGGTAATTACTAGTCTGTTTTTCATCTCTAAAGTGGTATCATCCTTGATATATCATATAAAGAATATAATTAAACCTTCCAGATTGGCTTTTTCTTGCACCCGGCATAGTTACCTAAATTCCATCCAAGCTGGTACACGTGTAATAACCTTGTTCCTTTTTTTTTTTTTTTCTGAGTCGTGTTCCATACTACTGATGTGCAAGGAGTTGAATCATTAAACCTATGACAGGAACTGAAATGATTTAATTCTGAATTATTACAAACAAAGCTGACAGATTGTACACAGGCTTAATGTATGTGTAATAATTTATCAGAGCTGTATGACCAAGAGTAAAACTTTTGTGCCTTCTAGTAGTTGGATGTTTGTTACATTTAAGAAACAGCCAAGCTGAGAGAGTGTTTTCCATCTCCCTGTACCCTGGTTCTGTTGCACCTTCACCAGTATATGTCACTGGCTTTGCCCTTCCTTCTTTTTGGAGCTGGGTCCTCAAAGTAGAGACTGGAGCATCCAATGCTGACCTGTATCCCCAGCCTAATATATTTTATTTTAGGCTCTCTGATGGATGTACAGTCTTTTCTCACTGACATCTTGACTTACATTCTATAGTGGCATTTATTTTATTTTATGTGTTTGAGTATTTTTCATTCATGTATGTCTGTGCATC
>JANHMN010000004.1:124078072-124137939 GCA_030674055.1 Rhabdomys pumilio
TCTCTCTCTCTCTCTCTCTCTCTCTCTCTCTCTCTCTCTCTCTCTCTTGTCTCTTTTATCATGTGTGATATCATAATGTCAATCAAAGTCTCAAGTGCACCCTGCCACACACACACAGAGTAGCACATACATGCACACACTAAGGAGGGAGGCTTCATCGAGAGCATCCCAGTGTGCATGAACCCATTAGCAGATAGAGGAGTCTCTCTCCAGGAGTTCTTTAAGCATCACTTCTGTGCCTGGGCACACCCTTGCTTTTGAGGAGAGGTCACCAGCTGAAGTTCTGTGTTTTTCAGTGCTTCATCTCTGGAAGTTTCCTAGTAACTTTTTTTTCACAAAATGTTCCTGATAGTGTAAATATCAGAATACAGACTAACTTGCTTTGTGAAGAAAAATGCAAATTCAAATGTGATTTTGGAAGTGGCTGACTGTAACCTAAGAGCCATTAGCAGTAATGGGAAAATGTAATTAGCACAGGACTATAGCAATAGGAAATCAGTAAGGCATGCACAGGCAGCGGGGTCATGAGTAATGACTAAACTTGCTTCCCTTTGACTGCTGTGGATTTACAGTCTGGTATCACCGTTCTCCACAGTGACACACTCTCCAACACAGGAATCATTTTTTATCATAAGGACAATTTAGAAAATCACCCCTATTACCATGAAAGAGGCCCTAGGAGGAAGGTACAGTCTAGATAAGCAAACCTCAGCCAACATAATATACATTTCCTTTTCTGATACCTCAGCAGGACACACAGGCAATTTTCCACTTTAAGCCACGTACACTCCTACTCTTTGAAAGAGGAGTTTGCTTCCCTTCATTTTAACCACTGAATAGTATACTTCTTACTAAACCACAGTTTAAAGTGAGGAAAGGAGCCAAATGGTCAAAGAAGCTAGTCTCATAGCCAAAAGAGTTAGAGCAAGTTTTGGAACTAAGGCAGAATAAAACTGGTTCCTTTAGTAGGGGAAAATATCTCAGGTTCTGTGTGGACACTCACTTATTCACTCACTTGCAAAGTAGGTACTATGTCCAGGCTCTCTTCCCCTTCTGAGACAGTAGAGATAGGACAACTGTGCAAATCCCAGTCTATACTTCAAGTGCCTGTACATCATGGAAATAGAAGAGGTTATCCAAGACAACTGGATTCCTTTCGGCCTGGTGTTGTCTATGATACTGCACTGAGCATGATTTCCTGCCTGAACCTGCTGGTTGAGGAAGGATTGATATTGTGGTGGTTTTTTGTTTGTTTATTTGTTTTTTTGTTTTTGTTTTTGTTTTTGTTTTTTGACAGTCTTCAGGGCATTTTTGCAGCTTGGGGGCAGTCCACGGGGTCTGAAATTGTATCTGACTTAACTAGCTCTTTTACATGGTCAGGGTTGTTTTACTGTCTTGAATTTCTCTGTGCTCCAGGTTCTCCATTTGTATATTAAGATGATAGAATCAAGTTTCTAGGATATTGTAGAGAAAAATAATAGATTCAAATACCTAAAGACCAGGGTCTAGCATAGAATGTGTACAGTATTGGCATTTTATCATGATATGTGCTGTTCTTTTGGAGACTGCCACATTGTGGACTTTATTAATAATATGTGTGATATATCATGGTTTTATAGTTCCTCAGAACAGGCACTGCATACTTGTTTGACTCCTCAGCCCTACTGTGGAGATTTGAAATAAACTGAGGAAGACAATAATATATATGTCTAACTTTATTTATACAGTCTTTTCTTTCTAGTAGGATGCTGATGATTCCTCACATGCAATACCAAAATGAAATCTGTCATCTCTAGGAAGTAAAGTGACCTCTGAGAAGTTTGCTTTGGTGACACTGAGTAATTGGAAAATGAATGAAAGACTTCACTTGTTCTAAATCCTGTAATTGGCCCCAAGACCCAGACACACCCCTACATTTTGTCTAGGTCTTTGTGAAGGCACACACATTTTGAGGTTTCACTTCCTTGCATGTGGATGTCTGTGCCCATTCAGATTTTCTGAGTACCCATTACATTGCCTTTGTCTCTGGATATATTTCCCTGACAATGTCCAAGGAAGGAAGCAAGAGTTGGATCAGGCTGTACCTGCTATGCTTGACAAATCTCCTTCAGTTGTTAAACCACAGATCTACTGACATCTATTAATCTCTACTCTAGATCCGATGAAAAGTAAGGTTCTTCTTGTTGCTAGCCACCTAGAAGCATAGTAATACAAAGCTAAACCACAAACTCATAAAATGCCTACACACACACACACACACACACACACACACACAGACACACACACACACACACACACACACACACACACGCACGCACGCACGCACGCACACACGCACGCACACACACATTAAACAGTTGATTATAACTCAGAACCACCAAGGCCCAATCAACCAGGTAAACACAATACTTTCATACACTGTGCATATGTGCACACAGCATTTGCATGGTACATAAAGGTCCACATGAACAACATAAATGAAGACCAGAGGTCTATCTTTGTGTCTTCGTCAGTCACTCTCAGCCTTGCGTTTGAAAACAGACATTTTTTTGATACCTGAATCTCAGTGCTTCGGCCAGACTGACTGACCAGCAGGTTCAGGAATTCCTCCTGTCTCTGCCTCCTTATAAAGGGCTTATAAATAAGCCCCACTACATCTGACTTTTTAATGTCGATGTTGGGAATCTGAACTCAGGTCCTCATGCCTGTTACTTAGCCAACTGAGGCTTCTCCCATACCTATCATTACGCATTTTAAGAGACCCAAGATATACTAGTGAAATTCATTTGAAGTCTTGTTAATTGAATGGAACACTGAGGCTTGTCTCCTGTTCTTGTGTAGAGAATCTAAGATCATGCCAATATCAAAATCAGAACCCAAATGGACATTTGGAAACATTCAGACTTTTACAATATTGCATCTCCATTTCTCTCATTTCTTTATTCTTTCAACAATCACTGTGTCCTTAGATCATATTGGCACCCAGCATGGCTCTTCTGGATGTTGTTCCATCTTTCCAAAGTTCAATTAAAACATGTAATAATGAAGTCTGGCTAGAGGAAAAAATTGCCTACCACACTGCTGAGCTCTGCAGAAAGTGTCACTTCATCATTTGCTGCTCTAGGAGGGACGCCAGAGTGCTCATCTAGATGGTTCCGTCGAAAGCATGAAGCAGCCTTCATAAAGTCAACTGCATCATTGACTTCTTAAAACTAAACTTTGATAGGAGTGACAACTGTCACTCAGATTTCCATCAAGAGGTACCTGGGTTCTGTATGCCAAGCACCCGTGTCAGATGCAGAGGACATGGAATGGAGGAAAACATCATTTCTGGTTTTAAGTCCACCAATCAGGAAGAATAGAATTAAACACACAACACCACTAGGGTGGTAAAAGCAAGTGGTTATTGAGATGGGTTGTCATACAGGTTCTTCTCCTCAGGGAGTTAAGGGTAGAGGAAATCTAGGCAGCAAGTTCCCAAATTCAAGGTCATTAACTAAAGACTGTAGGAACTGAGCCCTCTTCTCCTTGGGTTATCTTTCTCCTTCAGTAGGAAGAGTCTGCTCTCCTCTTTTTAAAGACCTTTCCCTGTCAAGCCAATGGTGCAAATAGAAGAATCCTAAGATGGCCCTTCTGGGAAATGTTTGTTCCCTTAGTCAAGATGCAGAATGAAGAACCTGAGGCAAATAAAAGAGGGTTCTGAAAAGCAGAAGCATGTAGCAAACTGGGAGCTATGGCCATGATTAGCACCTTCAGATCTGCCAGAGAGATCTTGGGTCCACCACCAAGGCACCAATTATCAGCCTTGCAAATATCCTATACAAATCTAGAAGCTCACAGGTGGCTTACTGAAGGTTGAAAAAAAATCTATTGCTTTCTATGAAAAGACCAATTAACAAATCTTCATGACGTTTTTAAACCTGCTGTGCACTGAACGTCCTCCACATCCCATGACAGTGGGTTCAATGTTCATTCAAAGAAAAGAGGCAGCAGCTGTGTTCGCTCAGGAACATTCACATGCTGGGTCTTGCAGAGTCCTTAAAAGCCATCAATCAGATTCAGGTAGCACTGTTCCATCTGCTGGTACAACACTGGCTTTCCCCTCCAGCCTTAATTTAAAAGGGAGAAAACATCGCCAGCCTGCCTCTTGTGTATACTCCTTTTTGTCTGAAACAAAGTTCCCAACCCCAAGGGAACTGTCCATCCAAGTGACTACTCAGAACAAATCAGGCTGGCTTGCTGTCTGCAGGGTGTGCAGCCTCAGCAGGGAGGGCCACCAGAGTGACCACACCAGATGGCAGGTCCTAAATTGATTAGGAGCCTCCTGATAGATGTTTGAGGAAATACACACAGACATGAATTCCTGGTCTGGAAACCAGGGCAATAATTTGAACATGCATATTCACAAAGGTCCCCAAAAGAGATTGGACAGCCAGCTGTGAACATGCTATACATGTGGAAAATGGATGACAAAGAGCTTGCTTGGGCAAGTCAGAGGACGACTACGTTCATTCGTGCATTTTAACACAGGTCTATTATCTTTAACGGCTTCATGCTGCCATCCAATTTCAGGCTCAAAGCAATCTGCAAACCTGGCTCTTTCTAAACAGAACGGTGCACTTAGCAACATGTGGGATGGAGTTTATTTGTTGTCTGGAAATAGCTAACAACAAAGCAACTTGAAGCTGGAAAGGAGATATTTTTTCTATTGTTTTCCTACTAGGCATTGTTTATTCTTTTTGGTGCATTTTGAAATTATGTTTTTAGTAACAATCCTTCTAAGCCTATTGTCCTCATGCCTGCATCTTGCCCATAACTCTTTCACTGAGCTGACAGCACCGATACCTAAGACTCAAAAACGCAGCAGATCAGACCCACTGTATCAAATTGTTTTCACATTTCCCAAAGTGCCAACCCCAAAACATCCCACAGCAGAGATTAAAGTTATTGAGGCAATTAAAAACAGAAAGATAATTCAGGAACAAAATTTTTGTTTGCTTCCAAAGAGCAGGATATTGAAACTTGTCCAAATTAAAAATGTGCCCAGTGATAAGACAGCCACCATGGTATGGGAATTTCCTCAAATGCATTAAAAATGGGAATGTCATTTGACTAGCAAGCTCACTCTGAGTATATAACCAAGACAAAGGGACCAGCATGCTGAAGAGACACGGCACACCCTTGTTTATTGTAGCTCTGTCGACAACAGCTAAACTATGGAATTAAACCAAGTCCCCATCAATGGATGAGAGGATAAAGCCTAGTATGTATGAGAGTGGACTCTACGTGTGCCTTAGAAAGAAAGAAATCCTATCTGTTTTTACAACACGGATTATTGAACTGGTAGAACATGATACGAAGTGAAATGTGCTAGAAACAGGACAAACCCTATAAATAATGTCTTACTCATGTGAGTAACATAGAAGCAGAGGAGAATGGAGTTACCAGGAACTAGGAATGGAGAGGAGGGGTGAGTAGAGGTGGGTCAAGGTTATGAAATTTTAGTTAGATAAGAGGTCTGTTAGATACCATGATAACCATAGTTAATAACTATCACTTAACTGTAGTTAACTAATGTAATTTTAAACATTGATAAGATTAGATTCTAAGTGTTTACACCTCATAAAACTATGTATGTGAGATAATGAATATGCTAATTAGATAAGTTAACCATCCTGTAATGTATGCGTATTTTTTTAAAAATCATGTTGTTTGCCATAAATACATGCAATTTTAATTCACCAATTAAAATAACCAGAGAGGAAGGAAGGAAGTCCAGAATTTAGGAGGATGTGGTGGCTAATCTTGGTTGTCTGCTTGATTGAATCTATAACCAACTGAAACACAAGCCTCTGAGCCCTCCTGTGGGAGATTTTCTTAAACATATTATTTGAAGCAGAAAGACTCACCCTGAACATAGGTGCACCTTCAGGGAGCAGCTCAGGTAAGAGGACGTGGAAGAAGGAAACTGCTTCTTGCCCCGCTTATCCTCACACTCACTGGCAAGCTTGTACATTTTCTCATTCTGGTACTCCTTAGCTGACAATAGAGTCTGATTCTTTGAGCTACCTAATGTTGATTGAAGACCAGAAGCTCTCCGGGACTCTGGTGAGTCACAAGCACAAGACTGGAACTGCTCATGCCACTAGTCTTACAGGCTAAGTAACTACTGGACTCTGGGCCTCTCCAGTGTGAGACAGCCATCACTGGACTATGCAGACATATCCTATAAGCCAGTGTAATAAATTTGCTTTAATGTGTGTATTTATTCTGTTAGGTTCATTTCAAGAACACTAATACAGATTGGTAATCTTTCCTCTCATATTTGAATATTTTATAGTCTTGCCTCAGGGTTAGCTACCTGTTTACTGATGTGGACAAACATTCAAATTGAGGAGGCACTCTCAATATGTCCCCTCAGAGGACAGGTTAGTAACCAGCTCGTTTGTCATGATCTTTGAGGGCATAGATTACTGGCTCAGCTCAGGGCATCACCTTTGAATACTTTACAGATGAATGTTAATGACCGCCAATAGACTGACTCTGTACAGGGTTAGCTGTTTGATTATTATTATTATTATTATTATTATTATTATTATTATTATTATTATTGTTGTTGTTGTTATTGTTATTGTTATTGTTATTGTTATTATTATTATTATTAATCTCTAGAATCTTAAGTAGAATTCCAAGCACCTTGAAGCTCTGTCTATGCAGCTCTGGCAACCATGCCGAGTGCTGCAGAGCACGTGGGCTGAGGTTTGACAAGGGTTTTCACTGTGTCACTACAATCCATTCATACTTATGTAGGTTAAGGGATGGGTGGGGCTGACCTCATGCTGGCTGCGCCTGAGCCAGTGAAGGACATTTCTCTTCTTTACGGAGAGCATCTCAGCCCCTTCTGAATAATGGCAGCCATGCTCACAGACAATCAGTTCCTCTTACCACCAGGCACTGGGATGTTACAGTGAATATATTAGACCCTGTTTGGCTCTGTTTTGCAGCTGGGCGTGGATACACTGGAAAGCCAAGGAACCAGAATCGACTCAGGGTACAGGGAGCAGGAACTCCTAGCTGAGAACCCAGGGAATGTTTCCTACGCCTGGACTCAGTCAGAGAGACCCATGTGTACTTTCTACACCAGAGGCAGGAAGGAGGCAGAGACACTGATAAGGAGCTCCTTCTGAAAGCATCTGTTGTGAGGGAAGATAAATTTGAGAATGAACAAAGATATCATTGGGAAACCAGAATGTTCAGGACTGAGAGCCTCCCTTATTTAGCTGGGTGATCTTAAAATTTTTCCTAACTTTTCTGAGCCTCAGTGGTGTGTTCTATAAGAGGAAAGGCACAGGAGCATCCTTCTAGCAGGGCCCATTAAGAAGATGATGTTGCAAGTAATTTCTAAGTGTCAGTCCTACTATCCTGCCTCTCTCTCTTATCCATAGGTGAGTTATTTATTTAATGAGTCTAGTTTTTGGTCCTCTCATTTAAAAAAAAGAATAAAGACAGTATCTCACCCCATACGTTTATTTTCCAGAATAAAAGGTTGCATACAAACCCATCACAAATTATGAAAATCCAGCTGGTTAGATCGGATGGGGGTAGATCTGAAGAGTGGGGCACAGCATTAAAAATTTCTAAAAGATGGGAGATGCCTTGGTAGTTCTGGAATGATGGTTAGTCTAGTGGGGACTTCATCTGAAACAAGACAGAGAGATTGCTCAGGGTTCTAAGAGAGTCTACATTAAAAATCAGAAACAAGGAGCCAAGTGTGACAGACCACTGTAGGGTTAAGGAGAGGATGAGTTACAGAAAACCTGTTGGCCAGCAGGGCAAAGACAGGTTCCCCACCTGAAGGGGAGATGAGCAAGTCTTACTCACTGCTTTGGGCTAGAAGAGGGTTGGCATAGATAAGGATTAAGTACCCTGGCCTCTGTGGTCCTGTGGTCAACACACAGGGGTGTAATCAATCAGTCATCTTTCCTAACTGACGTCAAACCTAGACAGGCTGACTCTGAATGACTGATGTCACAGTCTGAGAAAGAAGTGACACAAACTTTGCAACCTTCACCCTGGAACCAGACTCTCTGACAAGGCTGACACTGGACATCTGTTTCCCGGTCTGCTCTTCCTGTTGTATCTCTTTTCATTATGTCTTCAGATCCAGATGGATTTTTCTGTTTGTCTTGCCGTTTCTGTTCTATTTACTACTACTGGTGGATAACATTCTTTTTTTTTTTTTTTTTTTATCTTTCCTTAGTTGTCTGCAGTTTGTAGAGCCGACTTCAACCAGTGCTTAGGAGGTTTCACATTAATGAGCTTCTCCTGGGCTCTACCACTGATTTATTTTTAGGAGTTTGGTTTCTTTCTTCTCCTCATTGTTGCCTGTTATTATTACCAGGATGGTTGATTTTTAGTTCCCATACATCTCCTAATATGCTGTTCTTGTTTGTTCACTCACTGAGAGCGCGCATGCACACACACACACACACACACACACACACAACCACACCACCACAGACAACATACACCAGCATATACAACATACACCACACACACACACACACACACACACACACACACACACACACACACACACACCCCTTCCCTACCATACAGACAGGGCCACTGATGTTTCTGCTCCCTTCACTGATTGAGCCCAGGTGCCAGACAGAGCCATCCGTGGTTCACAAGAGGCATGGCACTGAGTCGGAGGTCACTGAAGTGCTGACAAGAAAGAGTGCAGCTTTACCTCTAGCTTCAGGAAAAACATTTGCCCACCTGTTATAAGCCTTACAGTGCATTTTAAGATGGCAATAAATGCCACAAGGATTAAGTTACAAGTACCAGGTTGAGGAGGGCCCGGCAGGTAGGTGGATACGAACTTGACTTATTTTCTTCATTGAATCCTTATCACCATAGGGATTGCTCCTCCACCTGGATATCTTTCCATCCAGACCCCTTTTATTCCCCACACTGTGGGAAAGGCAAAGCTCCCTTATCTGTCATATAGGATGCCCCTGATGGGTCACATAAATAGGTTTCTTTCCAGCCAGCACTCAACAGCAAGCAAAGGGAAGTGGCCTGTTTACTCCCTCCACAGTACGAAGAAGAAATCTGTTTTTACAGCAGTCTGTTGCTCAAAAAGAGTAGAGTTCGATGACGTGTTGCTTTGATGTTTGCTTTGATAAAGCAAGAGTTGATACATTTGAGACAATGAATTTGATGCCGAGAGACAGCAAAGGCCTTGTGTTGGAAGATCAGCTCAAAATAAACTCCCATACATTCCCTGGGGTTAGTAGGTGTTTACAAATAACACTCTTGGTGTGGAAAAAACAGATGTAGCAGCCAGAGAAGGAAATTTTCCACCAGCCAGCAAAACCCATTTTCTCCCTCATCCAGTCTTAGATAAGCTTGGTTGCTTACCAAGTTTACAAAGCACATTTGCCTTCATGAACTCCACTATATTCTCTGGCCTAGTCTCCACCAGAGTAGATCATGGTCACCCATTAAGACCTAGCTTAGCCTTTGCTGCCTGTCCCTCCATCCCTGTATCACCATGGCAACCTGCATATTTATTTGTCCCTTCATTAACTACCTTATACTGAGATACTTTCCTCAGTTTTCTCCCATCCCAGCCTCTTATCTTTTCAGGCAAAGCCATCTTGCCTATTTATACTAATAATGCTCAATTGACCTGATTCTTAAGATTCTAAAAATATAGCAACAATTTAGAAATCCCACCAGTCTTTGTGGCTTGAGAACCAGCTGATTGCAAAGGACCTCCTTCCCAGAGGACTCGGGATAAAGCTCCCACAGACAACCCTTTACTTAGTAAGGACAAGACTGGATGCAGCCCCTTCAAAGACTTGTCTTTTGCCTCATTAATAGTTCGATGGACTGCTTTTCTCCAGAGATGAGTCAGAACAAAAGGCCTGTTAAAGAAATCTGGTTTCCATTCTGTCTTTCCTTAAGCCTCTGTTTCTGACAAAGCCAGCATGTAGTTCCTGCCTCCACACAGGAACTGATGTGCTGGGTCACCATGCCAGGCCCTCAGCCTCCTTCCCACACTTGCTTCTCTCTAGCCTTGTTTAACCACTTCCAGAGACCTTGCAGATCTTGGGGTCACAGTGTTCCTACCATGGCATCAGCCTCTCTCCTCTACTACCCACTTTGGATGCTTTTGATAACTGTGAAATTCATTCTAAATTTTCTTTTCTTCCTGAGGGCTATTGTTATTCTTGGAGCCAACACATCCTTAGAGGGTTTTAGGTTACTAAAGTTTGATTCTTTCAAGGTTTTGGGTTTATAATTACTTCTTATTGTAGAGAGCACTTATTTGTCATAAGTTTTGTAAAAAATTAATCAAACCCCTAAGTTTCTCCACATTTTTTTTATTTTCCATTAATTTATTTACTTATTCCTTTACATCTCTATCACATTCCCTTCCTTCCACACGCACCCCACAACCCCTTGCCACATCTCTGCTTCCCCTTCTCCTCTGAGAGGGAGGAGCCCTCCACCTCGTGTACCAGCTCACCCTGACACATGAAGTCACTGCAGGACTAGGCACATCCTCTTCCACTGAGTCCAGACAAGGCAGCCCAATTTCAGAAACAGGATCCACAGGCAGGCAACAGAGTCAGAGAAAACACCTGCTCCAGTTGTTGGGGGATCTGCATGAAGATCAAGCAGCATATCTGCTACAAATGTGTGGTGGGGGTTGGGGTGGCTAGGTCCTTCCCATGTTGAATGCACTTTGGTTGGTAGTCCAATCTCTAGGAGCCTCCAAGGGCACAAGTTAGTTGAGTCTGTTTGTCTTCCTGAGAAATTCCTATTCCCTCCAGGTCCCTCAGTCCTTCTGCCAACTCTTCCGTAAGACTCGTTGAGCTCTTTCTAATGTTTGGCTGTGGGTCTCCACGCTTGCTTTAGTCTGCTGCTGAGTGGTACCTCTCAGAGAACAGTTACGATAGGCCCCTGTCTGTAAGCATTCCATATTTTTATTTATGCTAATTATCCCAATCCAAAGGCTATTTTTAACCAATTTCACTTCTTGAGCAATATAGTAAAAAAATAATTATTAATCTCATAAAAATAAATAAATTAGAACATTTGTTGCCTTAAGAAACAAATCATACAGGAGCTGGGGAGATAGCCAGTTATGAGTTATGAGACTGAACTACCAACCAAAGTGCATCCAACATGGGAAGGACCTAGCCACTCCAAACCCCCACCACACATATGTAACAGATATGCTGCTTGATCTTCATGCAGGTCTCCCAGCAACTGGAGCAGGGGTTTTCTCTGACTCTGTTGCCTGCCTGTGGAACCTGTTCCCATAACTTGGCTGCCTTGTCTGGCCTCAGTGGGAGAAGATGTGCCTAGTCCTGCAGTGACTTCATGTGCCAGGGTAGGTTGGTACCTGGGGTGGGAGGCTCCTCCCTCTCAACGGAGAAGGGGAGACAGAAATGTGGTGAGGGGCTGTGGGGGGTGTTATGAGGAGGGAGCTGTGATAGAGGTGTAAAGGGTTAATAAATTAATGGAAAATAAAAGAATATGTAGAAACTTAGAGGTTTAGTTATTCTTTTAGAAGGTATGAGCACTTGTTACTCTCATAGGAGACTGGGATTTAATTCATGGCACCCACATGGTGGTTCATGACCATCTTTAACTCCAGTTCCAAGGGATCCAATGCCCTTTTGACCTCTGTGGGCACAGGCATGCATGTGATCCACATACATACATTTAGGCCAAACACTCATACACATAAAACAAATAAATACATCTAAAATTTGTGAAAAATAATTTATACAGATATTTTCAATGATAACTCATATAGTTAATAATAGATTATATGGTCATATAAAGAAAAATTATATATTATATATTATATATTATATATTTATATAATATAATATAATATTTATATATTTAATATATGTTATATATAATATATTATTTATAATATATAATTAATTATATGTGTATATACATATATATTAATAAAGCCTTCAGCTAGCCATGACTGATAGAGCTGACATAGGGGAATATGCTGGCTCACGCCTATGATCTTAGCTTTTGGGACACTGAGGTGGGAGCCTTGCCTGGGTTGTACCCTGAGATCTGATTAAGCAAACAAACACAGATGGCAGACTGAACTTGTGAGTTTAGCTCATCTTTATCTAAATTGCCATTAACATAGAACAAATTACTATTTTTAATAATCAGTGCTATAGGACACAGAATGCCTGTGAGGAGCTGGTGCATATGAGGCATAGTGAGAGATCTGGGGAGTTAGCCAGATAGCTAAGTGGTGCTGGCCCAACAGAGCAGAGAAAGCAAACTAGGAAGAAACTTGTCAGTTGATGCCACAAACTCCTGAGGGTGCCCAGGAAATAGAGTACCCCTGAACAAGGCAGGGGGCCAACAGGGTACTCCATGAAAGTGTTTAAAGTTACTGATCCACAGTCAGATGGCCACACAACAAAAGGGCACTTTAGTACCTAAAGCTTAGAACGGCAAAGGAGCTTTAACCAATCCCAGCTAAGGTCAAGGCCAAGGCTGCAAATGGACAATATGAAAAATCTACATCCTAAACTCACTCAGTCCCACATATTGCTTCTCTTTTTCTATTCAGTTCACAGAAACCTGACAGCCCATCCTTTCTCCTAGTCAGGAGATCAAAGAGTCTTTCCTAGGATGGGCATCACTCAAGGTAAAAGATCCAGCTACCATGATTGCCAGGCGTCACCACAGCCAGAGCCATGAATCTGTGAGATAACATCAACCCTACCAGGAGCACAATTCCTAGACTTGCAGAGCATCGAAGCAGTAACCTTTCTACACCTGAGGAATATTCATCAGCTAACAGTCAGTAACAATTTGTTCTCTTCTTTCAAACAAGAGGACAGAATAGGTCTGTAGAAAACTCAGGACTGAGAGCTAGAGTTGACATCCTCCAAAAGATAATAAAACATACCATAGCTATAAAGAAAAGAAGAAACAAGATATATACACAATCACCACCAAGAATAGCAAAATGCAATATTTTGTGTTCCCCCACGCCCCAAAAGGGAAGGAGCCATCATGTTAAAGAAAAGTCCATTAAAGAGTTCTAAGAGATAAAAAAAAAAAAAAATGAAGAAATTAAACATTCAAATAATAGTTTTTAAAAATAAATGCCAGAAAAAATGTTGGAAGAAATTTAATATTGTGTATGGTAAGAAAAAACTCTGGCTAGTGATTATGGTTTTCAAAATAGATGGGCCATAGAGCTCTCAGCTGAGAATATGAAAGAAGACCCATCGCAAGCACAGCCATATGAATTAATGAATAGCAGAAGACGCTCCCAGGAGAATTACAGACAGAAATAGAGCAGAAGTCACATGAAAGGTCAAGGATTAAAGGATCACCAGACTTAAGGCTATATTAGAAGCCTAACATTGAAGCCTTCAAAACGCTGGGACACCAACTGCCAATCTACTGATTTCTACCAAGATTAGTGGGAGAATACATTTCTCAGCTTGTGTGTTCTTAATAAATCAAGAAAGAAAAACACATGGGATCCAGAAAATGTCAGGGAAGACACCTAGGGAAGACAAAAAGGAATTCAAGGTGCGTGGAAGAGGGGTGGTGGGTCACAGCAGTGCAGCAGGACAGGTGGACAAATGATCGTCTTCAGGTAATGTCCAGGGATAGGGCGTGGGGAGAAGGAGAAGGAGAGATAATGGGAGAATATAGTAGTGACAAAAGCAGAAACAAAAGTTCTCTAGGAATGAATGGGTGTGTGAATAGGAACTAAAGCAACACAGAGCTCCCCATCGAGAAAGCTTCTTGGGTGGTAATCCCTTAATGTCACTGCCTTGGTATATTCCTTACAACGGGCCTCGTAGTCAGTCTGTGGCAAGATTCATTTCTTGTCCAGTGTAAACAGAAAGCAGGAGGAGGATACAAGGAGAGCTATAGAGAAAGACAGCCTGTGCTTCCATGAGATCTGTCTCCCACTGACACAGAACCAAGAGAAGTGAAGAACCATGGAACCACAGATGATAAGAAACAAGGAAATCCAGCCAGGGCAGGTTAGAAATGAGTATCCATGCAGGGGGCCTTCTAGACTATCAGGAAGTGAGGTAGCACTCTGCAGCAGGCATTGTGGAAGCGAAGACAGAAGAATTTGCATGATGCCTTGGATGAAGGAAGAAAAGACCATTTGGTGATGGTGGTAAGATTCTGGCTACCCAGAGCAAGGTGGACAGGGATGGCAGATAAACTAGGCTGCAGGATTAGAACAGTCAATCCACTGTCACTGAGTTCTAGTCTCTGGCAAGTTACAAGATTTCCAAAGCCTCTGTTTTGTCTACTTGTTAATTGCACAGAGTAACTGTCTGACTCACAGTGTTTGGAGGGAATGAAAGGTGACACATGAAACTCTCTTGACAAAGAACAATCTAGTAAGGCACTGTGATGCTATTACTACCAGGATTACATCACTAATTGGAACAGGCTTCTTCAGCTTGACTGCATGGATTCTGAAGAAGAGACTCTCGTCTCATTCTCCTCTCAGTATCACAGTGTCTGGCATGTGGTGAACAATATTGATGCCATGTTGAAGAATCCATGGAGGAAGACACTAGAGTCTATTGATGAGAGAAGAAATCCATGCTCCTAACTTAGGTGGCTCTACATGCTGACGGGTGAGGGAGCGACTAAGACATTGTCTCTTTACTAATCTGCTTATTGATGGGCAGAAATGTTAAAGGAGGTAATGAAAGTGAAACATAAAGACATGGTGGCCATGACAGAAAAAAAGAAAAACCCTCTACACCAATATCTACACAGTTGTGTTCACCACTGAATTGCAAGTCACTTAGAATGCCTCAGGATACAGCTTAGTACAATGTACATAATATATGGTAGGTGAGATTCTTTTGCTGAAGAGAAAAAAAAATGGTCTTATTCTTTGAAGGGTTAGTCTTAGTTAGAGTTTCAATTGTTATGATAAGCACCATGACCTAAAAGCAAGTTGAGAGGACAGGGTTTATCTGGCTTACACTTCCATATATCAGTGTTCATCACTGAAGGCAGTCAGGACAGGAGCTCAGGCCAGGCAGGAACCTGGAGGTGGGAGCTGATGCAGAAGACATGGAGGATGCTCTTTTCTGACTTGCTCCCTATGGCTTGCCCAGCCTGCTTTCTTATAGACCCCAGGACCACCAGCCCAGGGTGCATCCTCCTCCATCAACTAGCAATTAAGAAAACTGCCTGCATGCTTGCCTACCCAACCCAATCCCATGGAGGCATATTCTCAACTGAAAGTTTCCTCCTTGCAGATGACTTGAGCTTGCGTCAAGTTGATGTAAGAATTACCCATCACAGAGTTCATGTTTTCCTACATCTCCCTACCATCACACTCACATAAAAGCGGGTGCATTCACATGTGTGTAAATCTCCCTTTTCTCTGGCCCTAGAATTCTATTTCAGCCCATTCTCGGCAATCACCCAAATATCATATTCATGAGAGCTGTTAAATCGAAAATCTAGTAGCTGAACTGAGCCATGTTTCTAGGGTTTTCAAGTATTAAAAGATAAAATCAGCAGTTCTCCTGCTGTATTTATTATGTGGAGAGAAATCCCCTAAATCAGCAGAAGAAAACGCCGTTGAGAGTATTGGAAACTGAGCCTGCTGTAAATAGAGCATCAGATTTGACCTCAATTCTTCCTCCTTCTCTTCCACAAGTACCTATTATAGTACATATTTGTGCCAGGTGATCTTCTTCATGACATAAGGAATAAAATTAATTGCAGTTGGCTTCTGAGATACATTATCTAATGACTGCAGAGCCTTCCCATCTCAGGCCACACTCGTCTCCAATGTGACTGTGCATCGTCTCCATTGACTCCCTCCAGCCAACCTGGGCATGCGGCTTGCATTGACAAACAGTATATGCTGGAAGACACAGCTCAGTTCTAGATTCCAGACCTCACCTCAACCAATCTGGTAACTTTTGCCTTTTCTTTCTTAGAAACATGTAGCCATCATTCCACAAAGAAACCAGTTATACTGCCTAGGAAATCTTGATGTGGTGACATACATTTATATTCCTAGTACCTAAAAGCCTGAGGCAGGAAGATTGCAATTTCGAAGCCAGCCTGTAGCTACACAAACAAACAAACAATAATAAAATCATTGATACAGGGGTCCAGCTCTCCAGCTACATGAAGTGAGCTCACCTCACAACCAACACTACACCCGAATGCAACGATGTGAGAAAAGCCATGCAAAACCAGCAAAGAACCACCCAACTGAGCCACAGACTCACAAGGAATCTTCATTCACTGCTACTTTAAGCCATTAAGTTTTGATAGAGTTTATGATAACAAAATCACAACAAAACACACATTGTTACCTGGAAGCAGGGACCCATCATAGGATAGCCATGCCTTTAAAATATGTGGTCTTGGCTTTAGTTCAGGTGGAGGTGGGGGACAAAAGCCAAAAGACAGTAGGAAGGCTGCTTTTTAGGTTAGAAGTGTGGGAAGGAGCCTGGCTTTCAAAGCTTTGGGAAAGCAATCCATTTATGGAACGATGGAACACTTACAAGACTATTTTCTGAGATGCTGTAGAGCATCAAAAAACGTTACCTAATGAGTTCGAGGATCTGGCAGAAAGTTGACAGTGTCAATTGGCACTCTGCTGTGTATGATAAATTATGTCAAGAGAGAGATGAACTAAAGACGGAAGATTTCAACTTGTAAGTATAATGTAAAGAAAGATAAATGGGCCCCGAATTTGTTGAGTTGGAAAAATGAACTGTTTTCATATTCTCAATCTGTCCTGAAAGCAAATGAATGATCAGTGTGTAGTGTGGCCTAGACATGAAGATCAAAACAAGAATGTGGTTCTGAGGCTTTCCTTAAAACCCTGGGAATGCTTAAATGATACCCAATAGATGTATCACCCAATACCAAACTCAAGGTATCCCACACAGCAGATACTTATCTAATGGTGATGTCTGTTCCTCAAACACAATTCATGCAGCTGATGAAGCCCATGACAAACACTGAGAAGATGCACAAGACACTCAGAGGTTTTCAGGAACTATGTATTGATAAAATACTATAGATTGGATAAAAACAAACAAAGTCCAAAGTGAAGAGAATCCTTCCCCTAGCCCCTGTCTCCATTTTTTGATGGGAAGAAGACAGAACACTATCCGTTTTCCGAATCATTACTAATTTATATGCTTTTTTTGTTTGTTTGTTTCATTGAGCTATAGTGAATCAATGCACTCACATTAGACTTTTATTTTTATTTGATTTGGTTGGTTGTTTGCATGTATGTATGTGCACCAGCTATGTCCCTGGTACACATAGAGACCAGAAGGAAACACTAGATCCCTAAAAACTGACATGGGTGCTGGGTACTGAACCTGGGTCCTCTATAAGAATATGGAATTTTCTTAGCTACTGAGTCATCTCTTCAACCCCCATCTCTCAGAGAAAGAAAGAAACAAAAGCCATGGGACAGAGCAAATCTCGAAGAGAACAGTAAATGAGAATATCACTTTAACAGATTAGAAACAAGTTCATATTGAACAGCACCTTCTGCCTCTACAGCCAGGGATCATACTGTGACCAGTGAGATTTCAGGACTGCTGGAGACTATGGATTGCCTTGGGCTGCCAGCTCATCCCTGTCTTGATTACAAGTACCCACTGCATGATTTACATGAGAGGATGATGAAAAAATGGGAAGAGAGAACATGGCATTTTAGTGCACAGATCTTAAGAGTGACGGTTTCTGCTGTCTTTGGCCTCTTAGAAAGTTCTCTTGAAAACCCAGCCACTGAAGAAACCTGGCATGAAAAAAAAAAGTCCAAAAGTTCACCCATTCCAACTGAACCCATTGTCCAAATGACACACCCCTTGCTTCCAACTAAATGCATCTGTCAGAACAGGCTCACATAAATCCATGGAAGAACATTGAAATCAGCTCTCAGAATTATTAAGAAATACCACATTTTTGAGACAGTAAGTTTTGTTGGTTCTTATGCAGCAGTGAATAGAGGGACGGCCATTGTTCTCTGAATACTTGAAATGTATTAAGAAAAAGAAACGACCACTTAAGGATGCATTCAAGGATGCTTTTGCTATGTGTTATAACAGCTTTGGCTAACTAAGATGAGGTGGACCAAGGTGATAACTCTGTTCTGTCTTAAAACACTGAGGAATGCCTAAAGTAAAGACAATTTTTATATTAAATCTTGAAGAGTGTTTAAATTAGGGAAATCATGAGCAGAAATCTAGAATGTTCTTGAAAGCATAGATGACTATTGCATTCCTTTATTGTTGCTGCATTAGCTAAAATACCTGAGTCTGCACGCTTTGAAGAGGTTTGTTTGACTCAGTTCCGGAGACAGTCAGTCTGAGCAGAATAGTGTAGACCACTGCAATGTCCTTGCTTGGTTGGTGGAGAAGCAGAAATACAAATGGCTAGATATAGAAAAAGTCAAGCACATGAAGTAGCCTCTCCATCACAACTAGCTTGTAAGAAAAGATGAAGTCTCTCTGTAAGACCAGTGTCCTGTAGAACCCATGACTATAGTTTCCTTTTGCTAAGCCTCCACCTTTTCAAAGGTGCCATGCCACAGCCACAATGGGACCAGTAGGGACAAGCTGCATTAAGTCATGAGTTCACTTATTGATTATTTGGAAGGTGAAGTCTGTCCTTGTGTTCCCAGAAGAAAACGACAGCTGCCTTACCCCCTGTTTTCCACTGTCTCCACCTAACTTCATTTTCACTCTTTGAGAAGAGAGATCATATTAAGGTGGGATGGGAGGACACTGACACCAACTGAAGGCTCTGGGAGTCCCTAAGGCTTATACAAACTTTACCCTAGAAGAACAGACTTTCAAAAGAGAGATGACTCCAGGTAGTAGTTCCTCTTCCATACCTGAATACTAGAGAAGAGCATCTTTGCTTGTGAAAATATGAGTAGAACATGCCACATGTGGGAGAGCTCCATCATTCATCCAACATTTCCCTAAATTAGCACCTGATAGTGTTTTCCCGTGTCTGTTGTCTACTTGTGATTCAACAAAGAACTGAATCTAAGATTTTTTATTCTCCTTCTAGGAGTTTATATTTTAGTGGCATTGAAACTAGGATTAAAGAAAGGACAATTATAAAGAGTAGATTAAGCAAGCTAATGAAACGGTGGTATTTTAGAAAAGCACAGGCTGGGTGGTGGTGGCACACGCCTTTAATCCCAGCACTTGGGAGGCAGAGGCAGGTGGATTTCTGAGTTCGAGGCCAGCCTGGTCTACCGAGTGAGTTCCAGGACAGCCAGGACTACACAGAGAAACCCTGTCTCGAAAAACCAAAAAAAAAAAAAAAAAAAAAAAAAAAAAAAAAAAAAAAAAAAAAAAAGAAAAGAAAAGCACAGAACAGAATCAGGAAGTTAAAGGCAGAGTAGACATTCCTGAGAATGTGATACCAGAGATATTGAATATATCAGACATATCAAATGAACTTCTAACGTAAGTCCACAATGAGGAAAAAACAACGTTCGAAACTAAAATGAAATTTTTCTTTTTAATAACTCAGAACATTTCATCTTTGGAACGTTAAGAAGCTGATAAAGGAGTTGAGTCTGGCAAGCAGAACTGCATTGTTAGAGAAGTCCTCATTATTATAATAAGAAACAAGAGAGCAATCAATGATTACTACATGAGAGCTTGTCCCTGACATAGAGAAATGCTCAACTTAAAAGATTTAGTGTGGATTATGTCTCAAGAAAATAAAATGTCATGATAGCACAAATAGGGAGCAATTTCCATTACTTGGCAAGAAGGAGACGGGTAAGAGGATGAGTCAAAAGAAAATGTGTTAGCAAACAGCTAAGTCACCCAAAAACAGTCTGTGACAAAACCAGGTTGTTCTGGGTCCTTAGAAACAGAAGTGCTGGGAGGTAGCTTGCAAATGAGGACAGATCCAGTCAGGTCCCCACTGTGTGAAGATACAGTAAAAGCATTCACTCAGCATTCAGAGGGAATGAGCTGTTCATTCCTGAGTAAGGGCTGCATTCCCAAATCAGCTGTTAGAAATTCCAGCTCATTGAATCCAGAAGGAAAGAATTTTAAGTATCCATGGAAACAAGAATGGGATACGCTGGATAAGAAGACATGACTATAGGCCTATAATCCTAGTACTTGGGAAGTTGAGGCAAGGGAGTTGCTATGGATTCAAGGTTACCTTAAAGGACATACTAAATAGTCTAGCCATGGCTACAGAATAAAACTAAGCCAAGAAAAAGAAGGAGGAGGAGAAAGAGGAGGAGGAGGAGGAGGAGGAAGAGGAGGAGGAAGAGGAGGAGGAGGAGAAGAAAGGAGAGGGAGAGGGAAAGGGAGAGGGAAAGGGAGAGGGGGAGGGAGAGGGAGAGGGAGAGGGAGAGGAAGAGGAAGAGGAGGAGGAGGAAGAAGAAGAAGAAGAAGAAGAAGAAGAAGAAGAAGAAGAAGAAGAAGGAGGAGGAGGAGGAGGAGGAGGAGACACAAATTTGAAAAAAAATAAAAATTTTAAGAATAAAAATGATATAGCAAATTAAAACAGAGCAAATATGGCTTTTAAAAAATAAAGAAACTAGAGCACAGAACTGAATAAGTCTACTTAAAAAAGATAGCAATATAGAAAATATATAAAGGAAAAATTAAATGCTGTAGAAATATAAATATAATGAGAGCTTCTGATAATAGATTAATGGGAGTTTCATAGGATGATGATAAAAATAATAAGAACAATCCAGTAGCTGAAGAAATAATGGAACTTATTTGAGAAATTAAAGGAATTTGTGAGTGCTGTGATTGAAATTCTGAATGTGAGTTTACTCACTCTTTAGGTCCTTAAAACCAGCTGTGGGCCCCCTCGGTGAGCTCTGTACCCTGGCATCTGCTAAACATGCATCATTCAGAGAGCCCCTTCTTTCATGAAAAGAGTAAGTAGAAACACCAATCTAAGAGATCTTGCTAGTATCTGGCTCATTTGTCCATCCACACTCTACCATGCAAGGACACCATACATCTTCTTTCCACAGCATGAGGCAGCAAGCCCCACCTTGCAGATGCTGTTGCCAGACAACCCTGTTGCCTAGATACTTCCCCAAGAAATGTCAGAAATGAGTTTCCTGTCTTCATAGGCTACTCCATAAGCTTGGGTGTTTAAGTAACACCCAAGTAACATAAGTAACATAAGTAACACCAAAATCTGGCCCAATAAGACAAATATTCAGCAAGTTATTAAAGTAACACTGTTATAATTTTAAGTGAAGAATAGGGGAATAAAAGCACTGACAATGATTGAACACCAACGTTTTTCTTCTTCTAAAGTTGCTTTTACTCCTTTAGTTCTCACCATCCCCCTTCAAGGCAGAAGACATCTTTATTTTCATTTGCTCCCCTGGACCCTGATCTTGACAGTCTTGCTGCAGTGTGGTAGTCTTTACCATAATGCTGGTAGGTTTATATTCAGATTCAAAATTCCTCTACCCTCCTTAGTTCTTAATAAAAAATGGTGGCTACATAAAAGTGGCTAGATTTTAGGTGAACTTTACTATCCAAATGCTTTTTCTGTTTTCAGAATTGCCCTCCAGGAGGGTATTTACCTTGAATACTCACATATTTTGTTTTTAGAATAGAAATAATCCATATAATACCAATAGAATAATGGCCTCCTCAGTATACCACAGAATTGTACGTTTGCATTAACCAATAGAAGGGCAATAGATGATGATTCTTTCTTGGGATATGACTTGGTAAGAATCTACTACAAACTATCTCCTCCTCTACTGAATGTATGTGAATCTGTAGTTTCAAGAAATCTATATATTCCCAATGTTCAAGTATAGACCTTAGGTATGTGTCCTAGAGAAAAAAAAAACACATTAGGCCGAGTAAATTAATGTGTATCTATGATTCCAACTCTTGAAAAGCTAAAGCAAGAGGATCCAAAGTTCAGAGCTGGCATGGGCTACTTATCAAACCCTACCTTATATACAACAGAACAAACAATAAACAGGGAAAAAACAGGTTAAAGTGCTCTACTTATTCAGAAATGTCAGCTACCCAGTCCTTACCTGGTACCATGGAAGAAAGTATCACTCATGTGTATCTCTCTATGCTGTGCTGGGTCTCTCTGACTCTACATGTGGATATCTCAGTACTAGAGGGATCAAAGCAGTGCAAATATAAACCTGCCAATATAAAAGTTGTGACTTCAGCGGTAGACCACAGCCACATGTGTCATGACAATCCCTCAGAAAAGAGGAGGTGGTGGCAGGTCTGATGAAGAACCAAAGGAAAAGACGAAAGAGGTGGCAGCAATAAACCAAAGCCCAGACACTTTATTTTTTATTTTTCTTCCCTCCATAAAGCCTTGTTGATAGACAAAGTCCTTTAGTTAAGAAAAATCTAAAAATGAAGAGACAAAAGGTAGTCACTACCTAGGGAAAAAAATGAGCCTTAGTCCAGGTTTAAATGAAAATATAGATCTCTTTCTGAAAGGCTGGAGAGACTAAAGAGAAGAAAAGGGCAGATGTCCTAGATGGCAATGGGCAAGGCTGAAAAATTTTTGGAAGAAAAAGTGGCCAGGGTTTCAGATCTGCACATCTCTAAAATCTAGAGCCTAGAATACAGAGGCTGTGGAGGATGTCTCCTGCCCTGCCTGCCTATTACTGCTCTGGGCAGACTATACTTCTGGGCATACAGATGAGAGGCTATAAATCCATTCCCATCTATAGCTGATTTACTTGGGATTCCCCATTGGTCTATGCCCAAAGCATATATTTCAGCAAGGTTTTTTTTTTTTTCAGACTTTCCATGCCACAGAAAATAAAATGGAAGGAGAATTTTGAAATAGAACTACTAATGGCTACTGCTAAAAGGGAAAGAAGAAACTATTAAGAGCACTAGCTAAGTCAGGAAGTGTGGTAGGGTGGGCAGTATAGCAGAGGACAAAGCCCACACCCAAGGGAGGGACCATCATTATAGTTGTTTATTGTCCCTGCCATGGTTATTCACAATCCTCATAGACAGTGCTTTCCACAAAGCACAGTTGTAACAAGGTTTGTTTACTTTAAACAGAGGCAAATAAAATAAAATTTTAAATTGGGTCTCAAAAAAGCATCCCTTGGTTATTTGGAAATTCAGTATGTCCAGAATACACTTTTCCTTTCCAAAGATGTAAGGCAAGCAAGGCATTGCCTGGGAAGACTCCACAGATCAAATACCAGCTGCAGCACTCTGCCCGTGGGAGGTGTGGTTAGCCCATCTGCATGCATACGATGAAATTACATGATGGATTAACCTCTCCAAAACATGCGAAGGAGTGGGTTATTGCCAGAATTTGCACAAGCCTTTCAGAGCAAGGGAATGCTGAGTAGAAATAGGAAGCTGTTCACTGAGAATGAGGCAGGAAGCTGGCCTTTCATAATCCCTCATCTCTAGACATACTTAGCACCGCTAGCAATTGCAGCATCTACAACAGGAAGCCTTTGCTTCAGTGTGTATGGTATACAGTGACACTGGGTATGGATGCAAATTGGGAACTGAAAGAAAACAATCAAGTCATATCCTTCCATAGCCTTATTATTCAGGGAGGCAACTGAGTTCACGGCACACAGTAGACAAGCCTGTCCAACCTTTGATCCAACCACTCCCTGCCCCTGCCTTTATCCCGCTGTGGCTTCTACAATACTCTCAGTGTACACTGTTTTGCTGAGGATCACAAGCCTGGGGATCTGCACAAGCATCCTATACTCTTTCTCTTTTGTTCTCAAATTCAGTTACACATAACTCAATCACATTAGTAATGATGTTACTGAGAACAGCCTAGAATGTGCTGGCTTGTCCAAACTTTCCACTGCTTCAGACTACTCTCCCACAAAGTCAGGCAGCCAGCAGGATGCTTCAGGGACCCCGTTCTGTAGCCACAGATACCAGAGAGGAACATCCCCAACTAGCATCCTTTAGGGAATGCACAATGAAGATCATTGTGGCAACACTGTAAGATCAAAGCTTCTCATTGCAGATGTGGGACTTTAAAGGCAGGTAGGAGTTGATGTGTCCTTGGCATAAAGCTAGACTTCTTGTTCCTGACTTCAGCTTAGCTCTTAAGCATCACCTCTCTCCAGGTAAACCTATGCTCCACAGAACCAGTGCAGGTTTTCCTATATTGGCAAGCTTTATACCCGAGGACCATTGTGTCTGGGCAGTTGTGTCTCCAGCAGGCCTCCAATGCGTTCCCCACCATTGCTTGCTCTTGATTTTCCTTCAACCTAGATAATCTCTAGAGAAAGATCTCTTTGAGGCCCCAATGTACTCAGCAGGGTAGGTGTTTCTTCTCTGATTGGATAAGGCTCATGCCCTTCTCATGGGACCAAAGATGGAAAAACTACACAAGCAAAATGGGGAAGAACTGAGGGGAAGAGACAGAGTACAGGAGAGAGGCTCATTGAACTCAACCAGAATATGCCCTTTAGATGAGGAAAGTGATACCAGATTACAGAAGGCAAAGTGTGTGGCATCGAGGCTGAACCAACTATATTAGGGAGTGGGATGGATTTCTGAGCAGAGTTTACAACACATTTTGAGCAACTAAAGATTAGGTGGCCCATTCCCTAAAAGCAGGTCCCAAACTTCGGAGACTAGATGAGGAAGCGAGGGAAAGAGAGATCCTCAAGATCAAAGTTCTAACCAGAATTGATTAGGTCCAGATCAAATATCCTCTGTTTAAAATGGAAGTAATTGACTCCAGCAAGGGAAGCACAGAGATGGCCTGAAGATCTTCACCTCTGGGTCCTCTCTTCCAAGTCCAGTCCACAAATCTCACTTCAACAACGTAGCAGACCACCTGTCTCTCATATCCAGTGGATCACACACATCATCCTGTCAATCTTCCTTCCATCCATGTAGCCCTTTATCCCAGCTCCCAACTACGACATTCATTTCATGGATGCCCAAGGCCACTCAGTTCCCAGGAAGGGTAAGTGCAGACCTTCACCTCTTTCCTTTCTCCTCCAAATCCAATATCCCTCTCTTATTCCCAGCTCAGTATTGGACTATCTGTATGGCTTCTCCTCATGGTCTTAGTCCCCATTCCCAGGGGATTAAGCAACATCTGGTGGAACACTCTGCTTTCCTTCCTCCTGTGGACCACTCCTCAGCATGCTCCTAGCCCACCCCCAATTCTACTTGTCAGCTACCAATACCTAGAAATACATTTTACCCTTAACTCTCGGTAGCCACACCCAGGGGAATCCCAGAAGAATTTCCTACCAGGTAATACACAGCTACTATACCCTCCTAAGACAGAGAGAAAACAGAAACCAAGGAACAAAACACTCACCCCAGAAAGACAAGACATCAGTCCATGGAATTACAATTTTCCCAAACCTAAACTCCTATCAGCCAGGATAAAAATACAATCAATTACAATAAGAGCAGTATGTCTCCATTAGAGGCCAGCAATCCTACCACAGTAGGATTGCAATTTGAAAATTACTACATAGCTGAAGTACAAGAAAAAGACCTTAAAATAGACTTTATGAATATCATGGAAGTCCTTAAAGAGGAAACTAATAAATTAATACATACCTTAAATAAATCTATAACAACACAAACAAACAGGGAAGGAAATGAACAAAATAATTTAAAACCTGAGAATGGAAATAGAATCAATTATATAAAAAAAAATTCAGGAAAATCTGGAAATAAAAAAATGTACAAACTCAACCAGGAATCTCGGGGACAAGCCTCCTCAACAGAATACAAGAAATGGAAGAAAGAATCTCAGACATTGAAGACGTGAAAGAAGAAGTGGATACCTGAGTCACAGAAAATGTTAAATCTAAAAAACTCCTATTGCAAAACACCCAGCAAATCTGGAATACTTTCAAAGACCAAACCTAAGAATAATAGGAATGGAAGAAAGAGAAGAAACACAGGTCAAAGGCACAGAAAATATTTTCAACGAAGTCATAGAAGAAAATTTCCTTAACCTAAACACGAAGATGTCTACTAAGGTATAAGGAGTGAATAGAATACCAAATAGATTGGAGCAGAAAAGAAGGTCCTCTCTGCAAATAATAATCAAAACACTAAACATGTAGAACAAAGAAAGAATATTAAAAGCTGCAAGGGAAAAGACCAAGTAACATAGAAAAGCAGATCTATTAGAATAACATGTGATTTCTCAACGGAAACGTAAAATCCAGAAGGGCCTGGGTAGATATTCTAAAAACTCTAACAAACAACAGATGCTAGCCCTAGTATAGAATACTATACCAAGCAAAAAAATTGATCACAATACATGAAGAAAATAAGGCATTCCCTATAAAACCAAATTTGGGTAACATCTAAGTACAAATACAGCCAGACAAAAGGAAAACTCCAATCTAAAGAGGTTAGGCACACCCAAGAAAACATAAGGAGTAAATAACCTGGGACCAGCAAATCAAAAGAGAGGATATGCATCACTTCAAAATAACAGTAATTAACAAATACTGAACACTGGTATTTCTCACCACAAATGATCTCAATCCCTAACAAAAAGACAAAGGCTTACAGATGGGGTATGAAAACAGAATCTATCCTTCTGTTGTATCCATAAAACACACTTTAACATCAAGGATAGACATTGTCTCAGGATGAACAGTTGGGAAAAAAATAATCCCAGCAAATAGAGCTAAAAAGCAAGCTGATATAGCCATTTTCATATTTAACAAAGTAGACTTCAAACCAAAACTAATCAGAAAAAAATACAAAAAAATCATCAAAGGGAAAAAAATCTACCATTACAATTCCCAACATCAATACACCCAGGTTTGTAAACCAAACACTACTACAGCTTCAGCAACATACTGATCCTCACACACTGACGGCGGAAGTCTTCAGTACCAACTCTAGCCAGTAGACAAGCCAATCAGGCAAAAACTAAACAAAGAAATGTTGGAGTTAACTGATGTCATAAGTCAAAAGGGCCTAACACACATTTACAAAACATTTCACTTAAACGTAAAAGAACATATCTTCTCAGTACCACATGAAACTCTCCAGAAGTGGCATATACTAGACACAAATAAACAAGTCTTAACAGATACAAGAAAATTTAAATAAAGCCCTGAGTCCTATCTGACCACTATGGATTAAAGCTGGATCACAACAACAAGAGAAGCAACAGAAAGCTTACACACTCATAGAAACTGAACATCTCATTACTGAATGAAAAGAAGGTTAAGAAAAAAATTAAGAAAGAAATAAAATACTTTCTAGAATTGAATGAAAATGAGTACACAGTATACCCAAACTTATGGGACACAGTGAAGATGGTTCTAAGAGGCAAGTTTGTAGCACTAAGTGCCTTCATTTAAAAAAAATAAGTTGGAGTGATCTATCTGCAACTTAATCACACACCTGAATGCTCTAGAACAAAAGAAAGAAGTCCCATCCAAATGAATTAGATGGCAAGAACTATCAAATGATACTGAGATGAAACCAATAAAAAACAAAAACAAAAACAATCAATGAAGCAAAGAGTTGGATCTTGGAGAAAACCAATAAAATTGACAAACTCATCCAAAATTAACTAAATGGTTGAAAGACTGTCAAGATACTCAAGCTTAGACATAACATCACACACTGAGGAAATGCAGAGAAGCATAAGGTAATACTTTAAAAACTTTAAAAATGTGTACTCTACAAAACTAGAAAATCTAAATGAAATGGATAAATATTCTCAATACATTCCACTTCAGATAAGCAATTTAAACAGACATATAATCTCCAACGAAATAGAAGCAGTCAGTAAACATCTCACAACATCATCAACAACAACAACAACAAAGCTCACGGTTAGATGGTTTAGGTGAGGAATTCTACCAGATTTTCAAAGAAGAGTTAATGCCAATACTCAAGTTATTCTACAAGATAGAAATAAAAGGAACATTGCCTAGTTTGAGTTAAAAGGCCACAGTTACCCTGATACCATATAATGGCCAAAAAGAAAATTATAGACAATTTTCCTTATAAACATAGATGCAAAATTCTTTGGGGGGGTATTTTATTTACATTTCAGATGCCATCCCCTTTCCCCATTTCCCCTCCCTAGAAAGCCCCTATCCCATGCCCCCTTTTCCTTTTTGCTTTTATACATTTTTTAAAAAAAGTTAATCAAAGGCTTATACATTTTTTTAAAAAGTTAATCAAAGGCTTCATAAGTTTGGTAATGCTCAATCAGAAGTGTAACCCAATACCCAACCTAAATATATCAACTATTTTTGACTGGTGGAGACACGTGAACATCTGCCTCCATGTCCCCCCCTCTTTCTCTCTCTTTTTTCTCTTCCATCACCTAGCTTCCCCTCTCCTCCTCCTCTCCTTACTTCTTCTCTTCCTCTCTGTACTCCTCCCACCTTAGCTCCTCCTACATATCACCCTTCCTGTTAAAATAAAATTTTTCTCTCAAAATACAATTAGAGCATAATTATACCAATTTGTACCAGTGAGGTACAAGATAGTCCTAATACCCAGTCCATCATTTTGTTGACAAAACAGAACCTCTGTCATCTCTCCTAACTAATACACTTAGTTCTGAACCTGGCTTTTTTCTTGGCTTTAGAATGAATGTCAGCTGAAAACCATCCACTCAAATCTTTTCTCTCAAAGTAAATAGCCAGGATTGGCTATGAGACTATAAGTTTTCAACCCCATCAGAAATCCAAAATGACTGAGTTAACTGAAATTATGGGAAGCACAAAGCATAGCTTCTAAAACTTAGTCAAATTATAGATACCGCTGAGCACCTGGACAGTCCCTATACTATAAAACGTTGGAGCATCTGATCTTCAGCCTTCTGGCGCAGGATCATCTGACACACCTTAGTGATGCAGAATTATTAAGGGCTGATTACTCTGTCTAGGCAGATATAATCAGTCGACTATTCTGCAAGTGTGTCCTTTTCTGGACAGTAATTTGTCTGTAGATGGAAAGAGACAATTCTAAAAAAAAAACTGAATCCAAGATCAATCACCATGACCGAGTAGCTTTTAACCCAGAGATGAATGATTCAATATGGATAAAGTAATAAATGCAATCTGCCATATAAACAAACTGAAATTTAAATGAAAAAAACCCAACATGGTCAATTTGTTAGATGCAGAAAAGTATTTTGACAAAGTCTAACACCCTTTCATGATTAAAGTCCCGGAGAGATTAGGAACATAAGGGATGTAATAAAGGCAGTTTACAGCAAGCCCACAACCAACATCACTTTAAATGGAGAGAAACTCAAAGCAATTCCTCTAAAATCAGTAATGATAGAAAGTTATACATTCTCTCCACATCTATGCAGTATAGAGATTGACTGTTTGATTAATGTCTAATTTCACTTAAGGCTCACTCCATGAGATGGAGCACATACCCAGCTCTGCTTGGGAAACTAGATAGCCCAGAGACTTAATACTACTGTTCTAACTAAAATCATAGCAATGACATGACTCCTAATGACAGTCTACCATACTCATAGAGCCTTGCTCAGCCATCATCAGAGAAGCTTCCTCCTACAGTAGATGAGAACTAATAGAGGAACCAACATCCAGAGAATGTGCAGAAAATGAGAAATCTTGGAACACTCATCCCTAAAGGGGTTGTCTCCATAATTATCCTCCCATCATGGCTCAGGGAACCCCACAGAAGAGAAGGCAGAAAGAGTGTAAGAGACAGGGAAGTTAGAGGACACCAAGGAAACAAGCCCTTCTAAATCTACAGGATTGATGAAAGTATGAACTCATAGAGAGTGAGGTAGCATGCACAGGGCCTGAACAGGCTTGCAACACGTGGGATCCTAGAACTGAAAGAAGAAATGAACACATGTCCCTCATCCCTAATCCAGAAACAATCCTCAGTTGATAACACTTGCAAGTTAAAACTTAGTTTTCTCCAAAGGAGTCTCACTAAGGACACAAACTTAGGGCAGGTTGTATGCCCAACAGTAGATGACCAACAGAAAACTCACTCAAAGGCATCTTTGGGGTGTCTTTTCTTGTCTCATAATGTCGCGTCAAGGCTTTTAAAATTTTTATCTCATTTTTATTTTTGTTTTATTCCTATATATTTCTCTCTCTTTTATTTTATCCTAGAGATCATTTGAGCATGAATTGTAGATTCTAGTTTGATGTTTTTATGGGATTCCTGAATGTGCGAATGAGTGAGTCTCTGCATCTGTATCTGTTTCTTGTGCGTCTTTGCATATTTTTGGGGTCTTTTCCTTATATTTATTTGTCATATCCTATTCTTATCTGTTAGGTTTTGTTTTATCTTGTTATAGTTTATTTTATTATTATCCCTTAGACACCGGTTTGTTTTCTAATTGGAGACAGAAAAGGGGTGTATACAGGTGACAGAGGAGGTGGAGAGGAACTGGGGGAATAGAAAGAGGGAAACAATAATCAGAATATATTATAATAAAATCTATTTTCTCTTTTTGGATATTCTATTTATTTACATTTCAGATGTCACCCCTTTCCCCATTTTTCTTTCCGTAGAAACTCCCATCCCATCCCCCCTCCTCCTTTTGGCTTTTCAACCATTTGAATTACATGCAAGTATTAAGGTCAGTTCTAGGTTGAGGAACTAGCAGTGCAATAGATGCAAATAGTCAAGGGACAAGCAAGACAATAAACTCAAGTAATCAAAGAATGAGCAGGACAATAAACAAAGTTCAGTGAACTCTCCTTGATCACTGTTTCTAAGGACTTATCAGGATGACCAAAATATCTGCGCCTACTTCCCTGTCCTAGCCCAAAGTCATTTTCATGTCTGAAGCCTACTTCCTTGTTCTAGACTAAGATTTAGATTCCTGCCTGAAATTACTTCCTTGTTCTAGTTTAACATCAGCTGCCTGCCTGAAATTACTTCTTTGTTCTAGCCTAATGTCAGATTCAAAATCTATTTCCAATAAAAGGAAAAAATAACAAATAAAAACATAGATAATAGCAGCTTCTTCAGACACTGTCATGAAGATTAACTAAAACATTGGGACACGTGGACATACAGGCCCTAATATTATTGATGCTAGTGCCCTCAACCCAGAATGACACAGGTTGTTATTCCAAAAAGAAGAATATTTTAAACTATAGCATAATGCATTCAGCATGGAATACTAGTGACCAAGAAGAAAAGAAAATGATAAGAAAAACAAAGAAAATGATAAGAAGCAGGAAGAGAATGGGCCAAGAAAGAAGGACACGTCACCTTAAAACCTTCACAACAAAATTTAGCCTCTCCTTACTTTCTTGCCTAATGTCACAGCTTGCAGTAGAGCAGGGATAACTTCGGCTGCTTTATAGTACACTCACAACAAATGGCTTCTGAGTTTGATTTACAGCCTCCGCTAAGCATGGCCACTTAATCATCTCTAGCAGCTGCTTAAGGCTCTGTATATCACCGTTCAAGAGTGATTATCTGGGAACCATATTTAAAGGGCAAGGGAACTGCTGGTTTGGATATTGAGGAGGCTCAGTCCTCCGGTATGAGGAGGTAAGGCTGGGCCATGGGGTTTCTCCGGTTTGACACTGCCTTTCTCAAGGGGCCAAAAAGTGCTGTGCAGGTTTCTCGAAAATCTGAAGCACTTCAGCATAGGACTGGAGAGCAACGCACGCATTCAAGTGACTGCCACGCCTCCTGGAGACTCTCCAAGGGAATGCAGGACACCATGATGAGCGATGCTCTTTTCATGTGCTTTCTTTTAATGACAGGGTTTGTTTGTTTTATTTTTTAAGTGCTCACACTGGAATCACGAAGATGACTAAAGTAGAGAGTTCTACTGTCAAGCCTGATCCCCAGAACCTACATGATGGAAGGAGAAAACTGATTTCTAGAATCATTCTCTGATCTACACACACACACACACACACACACACACACACACACTCAAGAGTGTTTTGTTTACAAGATGAGAACTTGAGAGGAGCAGTGAGAAAGGAAGACATTCTGTCAATCAAACTTTGTTCACCGAATTCTTACAGCTCCTTAAGCTCAAATCCACTGACCTTTGTAAGTGCTTGCCATGGGACACGAGACACCAATGTCTTCCTGGGAAGTAGCACTCTGTTTACACAGACATGATTATTGTATTATCTCTAAACTCGGAGCTACGGCTCTCTCATCCATTAGTCTACATGAGATATGGCTTCTATGAGACTTAGAGGTGTTGACAGCAAAATCCTCTGAGCATTTGACTGTTACAATGAAAGTGGTGGGTTGTGTCTGTGAACAAGTACTTGTGTAGGAAGAGCTTTGAATGAGACAGGGAGTTGCTTGGTCATCTAGCACGACAAGCTGCATTAAAAAAGCATCAGTGATGTCGTATTATAAGCCCTTCTAATTTCACCCCTTCATTAATCAGTAGCTTTTAGGAATTGCATAATGCATTTTATTGTCTTTCAGTTGAATGGGAAATTTTGTTTTGGACACTTGAGGCTCTGAATTACATCAAAGTAAGAAAACTTCCTTAACTGTAAAAAAAGAGAAGAAGCTGCACTGTGTTAGAATCTCTTCCTACTGCACCTTATCTCATCCCGACAGCTCTGCTCGGCACATGCTATTCTTACCAAATAAGGACACTGAGCAGAAGGTGTAGCTTTCTAAGGCCTCAGACAGGCAAGCCAAAGAGCTGAAATTCTGCTGCCACCTGAAAATCTACACAGAACACGTACTTAATAGTTCAAAGGAATGGAGAGGTAAAGTCGGTCCCTATTGTTGGCTCAGATTGAGGTCATTTTTTGTTTTGTAATAATTTTCAAGTAATATCAAATCTCCTTTACTGGACAATGGGTTTTTGAAAAGGAAAGTTGTTTTACTTTTCTGTTGTCATGGTTGACTTTGTCAAATATTATTGGGTATGATGGCCAAAGTTGATAGTCAACTTGACATACCTGAGTAGAGGGAATATCATCTGAAGAATTGCCCTGGTCAGATGACCTCTGACCATGTCTTTGAAGCATTTTCTTACTTGTTGATTGACATCGAAAGCCCAGCTTCCCATGGTTAATACTATCTCTAGGAAGGTATACCTGGGCTATTTAAGAAAGATAGCTGAGGAAGCCAGGAGATCAAGGCAATAAGCAATGTTCTTCCACAGTTTCTCTTTCAGTTACTACCCTCAGCCTCCTACCTGAGTTCCTACCTTTTCTTCCCTCAGTGGTAGACAATAATTAGTAAGGAAAAAAACAAGAACATTACACTCAAGGTTACTTTCAGTCATGGTGTTTATCACACAAGAGAAAATTAAGCCAGTATATTAGATAAGGATTTGTAACCTGCAATCTTTCAGGCTTCTATAGGATTAGAATATGGTGAAGAATTTTCTTTGTAGACCACGAGGTCTTCCATGTCCTTTGACACCAGAAGTGACTAACAATACTTCCTCACAATGTCCTTAGCGATCTCCTGAATGTCTGCTTAGTCATCCCAAAATGGGCAGATGGGTTCCCGTGACAAGCTGTATGGTGCGCTATTGTACCTAAAGAACTGGGGTTGAAATTTTTTCCCATGTTAGCGTGCTACAGCTCTGTGACATCAGATAGATGATTTAACTTCTTTAAACTTTAATTTCATTACCTGCTAGAAGGGTTATTGTTAGTGTCTACCCAAGAGCATTGCTTCTTAGCATATGATAAGCACTTAATAAATACCCAGGAGTGCTTAGCTTTGTTTTTGGTCACTCTCATTCTCAGGATCACCTCCAAACTCCTAAAGATTGGGGAATTGTTCACTGCCATAGGAGTTCCTGGGTTGTTGTTGTATACAGAATAGAGGGCTAAACATTATGCTGGATCTCCCTTTAAATAGCCTTTGAGATTTGGAGAACGGGGTTCACCTGACCCCAGTGAGATTGTCAAGCAGCTTCCCCAGTCCCACCTCTTTTTTTTTTTCCTTTCTTCACAAGTGTTCAGCATAAATATGTGAGAATACAGGACCTACCATTCAGAAAAATCAAACTGCATGAGGCACAAAACCCATGGCAGATGTAAAAGGTTCTTGAATGCTTTTGTGAGAGCTGAAGGAGAGCCTCTGTCAGCTAGCTTATTTGTAGTGTTAAGAGGTACACCCAATCTATGGTCTCAAGATTTCAACCAGAAAAAAGAACTGACTTAAAATTCATCCCCCATGACTATGTCAGCCATCTTACACCCTCTGAACTTGGCACCTTCTCTACACCAGTTCTGGAGAGGTTGTTGCAGGTGGGAAATTACCAGTAAGGTTTGAGCGAGCTACTGTCTCTAGAAAATTCAGCACAGTGTCAGGGAGCAAGAAACAACTAAACACCTTTCAAGAAACCATACTGAGTTAGAAGGCAACCATCTCTAAGCACAGACAGTTCCAAGTGTCTTAGTGTGGATCTATCATCAGAAGGAACTATCACATCCTCATCTCAACACCTGAACACCCATCTTCCTCACATGACGTGCCTAGAGGAGATGGCAGGGGTACTGCTGGGAGATGTGGTTCTTGAATAGAGCCCAGGAGAGGAGAACTACATTGGGACCTTCAGGAAGCACAGCAGGCCAGACAATCGCAGCTATTCTGGTTGCTATAGAATGCATGAGGGATGCATTCTTACTTATCACATTAAAGGATACCAAGTCTATGGGGTGGGTAGATAGTAAAGTGCGTGCTACATAAGCTTATAAACCTGGGTTCAGTACCCAAAACTCAAATAAAAGCCAGTCATATTAATACAATTTCATAATCCTACTGCTAGAGAGTAGAAAACAGGCAGATTCATGGAGTTCACAGTGAAGCCAACCTAACTGAAGGGACAAGCTCCAGGCTAAGTGAGAGGCCCTGGAGAGTGATCCAGGAAGAGCCCCAATGCTGACATCTGACACACACATACATGCGCGTGCACACACACACAGAGGAGAGAGAGAGAGACACACACACACACAGAGAGAGAGAGAGAGAGAGAGAGAGAGACAGACAGACAGACAGACAGACAGACAGAGACAGACAGAGAGAGAAATACAGAGACAGAGAAAGACAGACAGAGAGAGACAGAGATGGAGAGAGAGACAGAGAGAGAGAGCCCTGCAGAAGCTCCAATGGTATTTTTGAAACATCTAATAATGCCAAGGCTGAGTAATTGGTTCCAGATGTCTTTGGAATTAACTTGGAATGGAAGCTGTAAGCCTCAGCTTTTCCATGGGTGACTCATATTGCTCCCTGAAGAAGACAGCATCATCTCCTCCCAAACCCCTTTCATCACCATCAGTAAGTTAGTGATGCTCTGTCTCCCCAACAGCACTTAGCAGTAACTGAGAAAATGCCCCAGGAAATGCTTCAGAAAAGTAAGACACTTGCAGCTGTATCTCTGTGTGTGTGTGTGTGTGTGTGTGTGTGTGTGTGTGTGTGTGTGTGTGTGTGTGTGTGTGTGTGTTTTGTTGTTACAGGAACTGGAACTGAAATAACAGTACACAATTTAATGAAGGCTCTTTCCTCAAGATAGCTGGCTTGACAGAGCAGAGCCATGCTGGGTCACACCAGAAGAAAACAGACATGCCGTTTAAAAATGTTGATTTTATTAGCTATGTATTTTTATCTTAAGTGTGAGTTTCTAAAGCATTTCATTGGAATATGATTTACTTTGAGTAAATTACGGAGGTTTTTGGTCCCTCTTTAAATTTTTCTCTATTTTCTCAGCTTTGCCCCAGCTCTGTGTCTTAAACCTTGCCTGGGACTTGCTAATCTTCAGTATAGACCTTTTCTGTTCTGTATCTCAAGATGTAAGGAGAAGCCGCCTGCTGGATGTTTGGCCTTCTTCTTGTCCCTATGTTTGAAGGTATTAATGAAGCTCCTCACCAGCCTCCTTTACTCTTTAGGAGTTGTCCAAATTTAAGTGTTTCTTACAGTGCCTCGACTTCCCTGAAGAAATGATATTTTAGGCTACTTCTGAACTTGCTTGCTGATTTCTCAACCTTTAGCTGTGAGAGACAATGATAATGACAGAAGGATGTTCCCTACATCTCCATACATTCTGACTTGTAATAAGTTCATCTGTTGTGGTCCCCCATCCGAAAATTTGGGTCTGGAACAGCTGGTCTGCACAGTGTATTATGGATGCGATTATGGTGTATTATAGGACTTGGGTTGTCTGGAGTCCCCTGATTGTTGTTCTTACAACCTATGATCAACAATAAGAAAAGGCCTTTAAACCATGTATATAGGAACAACAGAGCCTTCCACCCCAATATAATTTTGGAGTTATGGTCTGTCACGGTTACCATTTTTACTGTTTTCCAATTGGAAAATGTTGCTCATTTTATAAAAGGTTTCTGTGTTTAGAAAGTATCTTTTGACCTGGTGTGCCAGTGCTTTACCTGCTCAGCTTATTTATTCTTAAGAGAGAAGTACTTCTGCATATCAACCAGTATAAACCTGGGTCATCACCCCTGCATTACAGGCGAGAGACTGCATGACATCCTAAGGCGTGGGACTTTCAGGAGGCTGCTGGAATTTAAGGTGGCCACCTGACTTCAGAGTTCGTCATTCAATCTCTTCTGCCTCCGGGACTCTCCCTAGATTGGGTTTGTCCTTGCAGCAGCCTGAGAGCCCTGATGTCTTATCCAGTTTCCACTTGAGAAATTGTGACTCCAGACAGTAAAACAATGGGGTCCAAGCTTAGCTTTTGTTTTTGACTGAAGTAAAATCCAGGAATAAATAAGCATGTGCCTCTCGGTTTGCCTTTCCCTCTGCAGCACCAGGGTCCTGACAGCAAAGACTCACATACAGATTTGCAGCTCAGAAAAAAACAAAGACAAGAAATGGATTTTCTTTAGGGATCTTAGAGGGGCAAGTTGGGAAATCTTGCTAAGGCTGCTATGAGATAAGGTGAGCGATCAGAGGAATCATCGAGTAAGGGCATCGCCTTGTTCCCAATGTACATCAAGTGTGTGCACTAGAATAACGACTCTGCTAGCTCTACAAGTGCTGGCCATGTTCACTTTCTGAACGATTATATGGTCCTTTTGTATTTAACTCACTCAGCTCAGCCTGACAGTTGCAGAAAGCACAGAAACTACACAGATTTCTGCTCTTAGAACTTCTACCTCTGGGCACGACCAGCTTGAATTCTGGTAACTCAATTGCTATCGTGCCTCTGCTGTGACCTGCTCCCAGCTGGTCACTTTTATACATGAGTCAGGTCAAGATGAATGAAATTTTACATCATTTTAATAAATGTTAATAATCATCTTAATCTCAGTAAATCTTTCACGTGAGATATTCAAATCACTGCCTGATCATTTGACACCCCCAGAGAGACGCAATCGAGTTATGAGGCTGTGAGAATTTCCCTGGCCTTTTGGACCTCATCTGGGGAGGGTCTGTGTGACAGGTATCTGGGGAAAACAAGCAGGTGCTTTAGTCAAGTGGGTGGATTACTTGCATGTATAATCCCACTCCTGCTTTGAAATAGTGTCCTCCTGGATCCAGTTCTAATTTATTTGCCATCTGTCTGCCATTATTTTTGAAGTCAGATTTTTAAAACAGTAGTGATAATACCAGAAGCCAGTGTCTGCTGAATGCTTGTCGTATGCCAAACAATGAACATAGAATGACATTGCTATCTCCCACTCCACATAAAGGCATTGCTTTTTCCTGTGCCTTACAGGAGAGGAACGAATCTGAAGGAGGCTACTTGCATATAACCACAAGTGGGATGGTCATTTTCATGTTCAAACTGGTTGGTTTGCATCTGACTTAATGCCAAGTGGATAGACTTACCAATACCATTTTGTCAAAAGCAAAATGGTTTGGATAAAATTGTGCAGTTAGAAGACAATTAGGTCATGGAAATATGAGAAAGAGAAGAGGAAAGAGATTGTTTTTTAAAAGTTGAGCAAATGGGGAGCCTATAAAGTGAATCTGAGAATCCCTTCTCATCCATTGGATGAGGCTGAATGGGCTTCTCACTCATGAGTCATTAGAGCTAGAATCTTATTTTACACATGAGGAATTCAAGGAACAGAGAAGGAAGTAACTTGTCCAAGGTTATCATAATCATAAACATTTTCATTATTTCCTCAGAGATCGGTTACCTCTTATTTCTTCATGACATATTTGGGGATATATATACAGAGCAAATCTTAACACAAAATAAAACATCTTTCTATGGTTCATTTCTTTATATGAGCAGCAAAGCTCAGTGGTGCTCAGTGCACAGTTCGTCCTAGCAGATGGAAGCCTCAGAACACTGGCAACTTAGCACAATGACATCAGCATGATTATTCTCCAGAATCATCGAAAACGTCTGGTGTCCACAGCCAAAATGTGAGTGTACCATTCTTTGGAGTAAGACTGTTCCCTTCTGTTTAGATGTCGTGTCTATGGCTCCTATGTCTCGAGAGTAATTATTGAGTAGACGGTAGCATCAAGCCATTAATATGCTGCGCCTTTTATTGGACCATGACCTGCACATGGGTCTTCGCTAACAAAGACCACATGTTTTCATTATGGTCTCAAGTGCCTCAAACTCACACCTCTATGTGCTTGCTGATTAAATGATGGGTGAATTAATGTAAAATTCCATCTTTCTCATCAGTGGAGCAATGTAAAGCAAGGCTTGCCATGAACTGCAATGTGAACTTGATAAACATGACCTCTATGCCACATCACTATTACTGATTCAGGTGAAGCTCGGACTAAAGTCTAGGCTGACTGGGTGGAGACGTTTGTGCACTTTCCCAGAGCCCGAAGGCTCTGCCTCGATTTATCAACCAGGAAGTAGCCAGTGGTTGTGAAACCTCCTCTGCACTTCTGTTATTTTTAGGGAAAGCAGTGGCATGAGGCAAAGGAAAGACAGACCAGAAGTTCCTTTAAATAGCATCGGGAAGGTTTTTGATATATTTTTCCATTAAGCATGGTCTTCCCATGAGCATAAAATTTTCATCCATGATATTGTTGTGAAACTCCAGCCGTAGTGGATGTTCTAGCAAGTGGTTCCTTCCATTTCTCCCCAGTGAGCATTGACTGGTTATCACGCTACCCGGCAAAGGGATAAACATACAAAAGGCACCATCTTCCCTGATCTCATGACACATGGCGGCATTACATAGCTGGGTTATGACAACTGGCTCTCAAGTCACATAAACGGGACACAATTTCTGTTCTGGCTTCACTAGCTGTGTGACAGTGAATCCAGGTCCGTAACTTCACAGATTCTGGTGCCATCAAATGTGAAGTATGGGAAATGGCAGTAACCTTCGTAACCTTTATAAGGTCCTGTTTGGTTAGATGAGATTATACAAATAACCTGTAGAAAATGTGGTAAACACCAAAAATAAATAAAATAAAATAAAATAAAATAAAATAAAATAAAATAAAATAAAAAGATTATCTGCTGAGCAGTGTGATCTTATATTTCTGTTATAATTGTTTTCATAAAATAATGTGAACCCAAACTTGGTCAATAGTGATGGAGGCAGAGAAGTGAAGAGACTGTGAATGATTTTTAAAAGAAAAAGTAGGAGTAGGTGGAGTTTGAGAAGTCAGATATTGAGACCAATGCTAAATATGATCCCATATTTTGACATGAGGTACTAGGTAGAAGGATGAAGAAGGATACATGGTTGTGTAGAGTTTGGACTCTAAAAAGCACATTTAGCAAGGGAGCTCATTTGTATGGAAAATCTGCCACACGGAAGAGCAGAATATCACATTTACAGAGAACATCCACAGAACGATTTTATGTGTGGAAACAATCTAGCGAATCTATTTTGTTGTTGTTTTGTTTTGTTTTGTTTTGTTTTGTTTTGTTTTTGTACTGTTGTTGCTAAAGGTAATAATGCCAAAGAGAAAACATGGGCCTTCTAGTACATAGGCTTTGAATTTATTAAAATAAATGACCCTATTTGATGAGTGAAATGCCTACTTCTAAAGTCCAGTACAACTCAGAAGCTATGATTCTCTTGTAGTCTTATTTTTGAGTGACATTATACCTGGGTCTTAAAAACATGTGGAATGAATTTTGGCCTATGAAGAGATATAACCCCAGCATGCAGTGATGATGCTATGACAAAGCAAAGCCAAGTAAAGACACTATCTACATTTACCTACTCTGATCCCAATTGGCAGCAAACAGCAGGAGAATCTTCCTGCCATAGTGGTCACGATTTTCCAGCACTCCAGGGAATCCATCGATCAAAGCTCTCTTAATCCCAGGATCATCTGCCTTAAAGTTTTTAAACATGTCCAGATTTAGCTGGCGGTACTGAAAGTACTGGGCCAGGAGTCTGAAGGCATCAGCTTGGTGAAACTTCCTGGCTCGGAGAAATCGCAGGATGAAGGCATCATCTGTACGTAAAAACCCAATGTCTGGCCTGGTGATGATCATGTCTCTGACCTGTTGAATGTCCTGATGTAAAACATCTGGGTTTTCATTCAGTTCCAGGCGAGCTTTCTCTATAGTGTCTGGACTGAGCCCAGCCTGTAAATGTGTCATCTTGGCCAAATCTCCTTCCCAAGCACTTAAGCTCTGATGTTTGGGAAAAACAGAAACTGGTCCCATTCACATGGAAGTGTGCTGAATCCGTGGCCCATTCAATGCCTCTCCTACAAGACTGCTCCCAAAACAGACAGATACAGAGTCTTCTTTCTATCCTTGGAAAACAGCAGGACATTCAGGCCCTATGTGGTGGTGGCCATCCAAAAGAGAAGGAAAACTGAAGCCATTGCTTACTGAAAAACATAAAAGAAACAAGAGAGAGATGAAGCAGAGAATATCCAGGAAAATTAATTAAAACCTAGATAGAAAAGAGTTTATTTCTCTTTAGATAAATATATACCTTGTAACTAAGCACATATAATCCTTAAGATAGAACATTTGGCCTTATTATTAACAACTTGAATGGTTAATATACAAATATTTGAAATACATTCACAAACTTTTTAGTTACAGTAATTGACTCTTCAAGATAATGGTCTGTGGTCAAATTAGCAATAGAGCGATATTTTATTAATAAATGGAGTTTTTTGTTGATGATGGTAAAGCATGCTTATGAGGTTGTTCACAGGCCGAGATACAGCAGAAATAGCATGACTGCTATACAACTAAGTATTTCCCGTTAGTCTCATTTCTCAAGCAAGTATCTCAGACATAAATCTGTTCCTCACATCTTTTAAAGGCAGCCCTTCGCAGCTTGAAAATACAAAAGGTCATCCTAACCTGATACTAAGGTGCCTAGTTAATGGAAAGAATATTGCCACAGGCTGGGTTGTGCCAGACAAGTTCAGGGCTGGAAGCTTGACCTTCAAGAAGGACATTCTGAGCCATGAGAAAGGTTGTCAGGCTCGTGTGGGATTTGTTGTTTTGACTTCTCCCACCCCTGCTAAGAAACCACAGGCACCCAAGCCTCTCAATCTGCTCTCTACCGCACCCATATGGGCTTCTAAATCCATCCATTTTCTATTGTCCTGAGATACTGTTTTACACAGGAAAAACACAGGAAAAGTTTTGATTATCATCTTATTTCTCCGTATAAATGATAAACAAAAGAAGAAAAGCACTTGTATTCTTTGAAACTTTCCTTCTTCACTTCCTTTGTGCACTCCCTTCCTCCAATTCATCCCTACACTCACCACAATATTAGGCATTCTGAACAACATCTTCTCTCCAAAAAACCAAAGATGGAAGTATCATCGTTGTAGACACATAGGCACTAGTGACACAAGCTAGAGTCATCTGAGAGGAGGAACATCAACTGAGAAATTCTTTCCATAAGATCAAGCTATAGGCAAGTCTGTACATTTTTCTTTGTTAGTAATTGATGCAAGAGGGCCTAGGCCATTCTGGCTAAGCCCACACCTAGGCTGATTATCCTGGGTGCTATAAAAAAGCAGGCTGAGCAAAGCATGAGGAAAAAGCCAGTAAACATCACCCTCCATGACCTCTACATCAGCTCCTGCCTCCAGGTTCGTGCTTTCTTTGAGTTCATGCATTCTTTGAGTTCTTGCCTTGGTTTCCCTCAATGGACTGTGATTCGGGATGTGTAAGGCAAATCAATTCTTTCTTCACCAAGTTGTTTAGTCCATTGTGTTTTATCATAGCAGTAGTAACCCTGGCTAAGATAGATACTAACAATGAAGATGCTGGGTCAAACATAAACTGGAAGGGTACGAAGCAATCCACACAGTATTCAATGGCATTCATGTTGCTACGTCTAAAAGACAATTCTCAGTTTCCAGTTTAGGTGATATCCATTAGTACTGGACACCAAACGTTTCCTTCTTAGACTATCTTCTCCTTCCCTCATTCCTTTCTCTGTCCACATGCCCTGGCCATCCTTGCCCCTAGCTTCTTGCCTTTCCCTGCTCATTCTTCTCCCTCTGTGCAAGCCAATACCAGAATTTTCAGAATCCTGCCCCATGATCTGTCTACCTGCAGGCAAATAGCTTCCATCGCTAGCTTTCTTCTGATCTCCAGGCTCCTCATTCATTGCTCACTGAGCATTTTCCTGCAGATAACTTAATACTACAAACACATTATGCTCAAAACTGAACTATTCAGAATTCAGCATGCTGAATTTGATCCTCCAGCTTCACCTCTTAGTGAATGACCACTCCCATGAAGTTTCACATACTGGAAGTCTGAAAGCCATCTCTTATTATGCCCTCTCCTTCACCATCCACTACCAGGCAGTCACAGGTTTACTAGCTCTCAAACCTTCCCATCTTTCCAGATCCACGGCTGCTGATATAACTGAGACCATCACCCACTCTAGTGTTTAGATTGGAAACAGGCTTTCTACTGTGGCCTTTGCTGCCAATTTATTTTCTGCATTCCCATTACTTTCTGTATTACTACTGAAATAAACTCATATCGCACTGTGAGTAACATCCATTATTAGTCTCCAACTCCTCTTCATTCTTCAGAACTCAGTCTGGAAGTAACTCTCCCCAGGAAACCCTTCCCAACCTTCAGAAATCAGAAATCAGATGACACACACACATTTAACTATACCATGTCTTATTAACATCTTCCCTTCTCCCTTTTATTCAGAATCGTCTATAAAAGGAGAGCACCTATTATGTGAATTCTCAGTATATGTGACAAAAGAGGGTCAGATCTGTGAGCAAAGAAGTTCATTGTGACCACTGACACTTTCCCAGTGCTTAGGACAGTATTCATGATGCAGCAGATACTACCAGTTATGCAAGCATCAATAAAAACAACAGTTAAAATGCTGTTTTTCTAAGTTGGTGGGTCTCCCACATCTGGGGCAGGCTAGGTTTTCTTAAAGCCTTCTAGCTAACCTTTAATTTCCTCCCTTATCTCTAAAAAATCCCCCTCTCCACCGCCCCCCCCAAGAGAATTTCCTCTTGGCACACTGTACTTCAATCTTGGTTTCACTGAAGCATTCTGGGTAATGTTCACAGTTCCAAGCCAAGGAGCGCAGCACTAAGAGCACAGCGCATAGGAACAGCTTGTTCCCTGAAGAAGATTTAAAGCTGCTTTGGAGCAAGTTACTTACCTCACAGTCCAAGGAACTCAACAATGTTTCCCAGATAAATTACTGTGGGTTCAAGGGGAGAATTGAGGTTGCATATTTCATGCTCTGCCTCCATACATAGCTATGCCTCCGATCTATAATATCTGAAATAAATTTGCTCCAATCTACATCTTTATTCTGTGCTCAGCATGCAGTAGAAGCTTCTAGTGAGAACAGTGCAGCCAGGGTCACTGGATTTCATGCTTAATATGATATATATATTTCATTAAAGGTAAATCCTTCATCCTGGAATCCTGAACCAACTGCTATTTAAATAACACTAATCAATGCTAGTTAGGGCACAAGAAAAGCTGTATGAAGAATGTTTACCACAATGTGGCATTTGCCATCAACCACAGGCTTGTGTTCTCACTGGACTTTTCTGAATTATGATAGGTTACATTGCACTTGATGTCCTACTCACAAGTGAAAGTGGTTTACTTTCATGGTAGTACTCATAATAATGATAATAGCTATAATTCATTATTTATTATTGCTGTATTTATTATGTCCCAGACACTCACATAGTCTCTTTATATACTACATTTTAGAACGACCAGACAAAATGAGTAGAATGTAAGACCCAAAGAAATTAAATGTCTTGCCAAGATATAGAAACAGGATGATAGTCCACATAATCTCTCTGGGCTATGTTCTTCATTCAAGTGCTGGTTTGCCTCTGCTGTGTAGCACAGGTTTAAGTATTTGCTACTTAACATCTGCTTGACATTCCTCTCAGTGCTCCAGGTCCCCACTCTACTTGCCTCATATCTCTTCCATACTAACCCTTCTGTGAGCCCAAATCTGCCTCTGAGTTCCCAGAGTCCCTTGAACAGCCTTAGACAGTGTTGTACCTTACAGATAGAGACCCACTACCTCTATCTTCTTTTTAACATTGGGAAATGGCTGGAGCTATTTAGGATTCAATTGGCTGTGCCTTTCCAGCTATCACTAATAGTTTGTTCTACTCTTTTTTTTTTCCTTTGCCAATATAACAGATCAAAGACCCTGCCACAGTCTCGGAAAGACTCATTCTTTACTATGCCTCAGAGAGTGCCAAGCCTAGCACCAACAGTGAAGTTCACTCTCTACTCAAGCAGAGAGGGGGCTTTCATCAGGTGCTGAAAACAGCTCTCCCCAGTGCTACAGGGTTGCTAATGGCTTGGTATTCTGAAAGAGGAGTATCTCATCTCTTGGGAGATCAAGCTGGAATGCTTGTGCTTATAAACTGTAAAATTTTTCTAATAAACTAGAAACTTGGGTTGTGTTTTTTTGGATAAATGAGGAGAAAAGGAAGTCTCTACTACTCGAAGTTTAAATGTCTGACAGCCATAGATTCCAGAAAAGTATTTCATCTCAATTAAGACAAAAAAAAAAATCTATGTACATATTTTCTCATACACAAGCCATTCTTAAGGAAGTGGCTTATATACATGCATAGCTTATTTTTATCTGTATGAAGAGTAACAAAATGTATCCTAGTGAAGCAGAGATTTTCAAGTCTAACCTATTTCAGGCTATAAATTGATCACTGATTATTCTCACGTATTTTATTATCATCTTCAGAAACCCATATTAATACCTGGAAGATATCAGCACAATCGGAGCAATGTCCTCTCTAAAAATGTGTGACATTTCAAAGCATTTTACATCAATTATCATTTCCTTTGTTACAATGTGTCAAAGAAAGATAATTTCCTGGAAGAAAAAACTAAGGTAAAATCATGAGAATGAGATAACTGAAGATGCTTATGAAATGAAAAAAATCTATCTGCCATTAGCTGTGTTCTTGTTAAAATCATAATTATGTTGTCTCCCAATAAATAAAAGATGTTGAGATGTACACTAGCTTCCGGGCTGGCTTAAAGTCAAATAATGAGTTAGTGGTGGCATGGGAAAAGACAAATACTTGTGATTGCTTGTTGTGTGCCAAGAGGCTTAACATTACATTATCTAATTTCCAGCCAATCTCTAAAGTCAAGTTATTAACTATTAGATGAAAGACTGAGACTGAGAGCTTAGACCAAAATATGGACATACACACACACACACACACACACACACACACACACACACACACACGGATATAACAAGCCCTTCATACTGCAAATTACCTGTCCATGTTTTGTTCATGGCTATCCATTAACTCTGAGAAGTTGCCATCTTTAACAACACACTCTTTGTAGCTACATCCTAACACTCACACACTCATTAACACACACACAAACACACACACATTCATGCACTCACTTGCTTACACACACTCACTCACATTTACTCACTCACACACTTACACACTCATCAAACACTCACACCACTCACTCACTCACAATCACAAAGTCAGCCACACAATAACATACTCACTCATTCACACACACACTCACATTTACTCTCTCATGCACATTCACACACTCATTCACACTCTCACACACATCTACACACTAACACACTCACACACTCACTCACACATGCAGTCACACATACACACACACACCCAGTTGCACACTTACTCACACATCAGGCATGAAATGTGGAAAAAGAAGGGAACATTGTCATGATCAGACAGATAACGTCTGTAAAACCTCACTAGGCATGGTGACTAAACTTTTAATCAAAGATTCAGAGACTGTAGCAAAAGGGTTATGAATTTGAGGCCAACTTGAGATACAAAATTATACCCTGTCTCAAAAACAATAGCAAGAGAACCTACAAAACTTTAATATTCTTTGAGATATATGGACACAAGTTACTAATAAATAACGCTTTAGAGTAGTGTGACTTCTTGTGTTCTTAGTAATGCATAGAAGAATTTCACATGCATATTAATATAAATATGAAATGAAAAATCATGTTTATTTTGTGAGCTTTCTTCATTTACAAAAGAAAGAAAAATGCATTCTTATGATAAACACTACCAATTAAAGTCTAATCAACTACTTCATCCACTAGGACAAAAGAAAAAATTTACAAATTTTGCACGTATTTTGTTTAAAACTCCATTCCAAATATGTAATTTGCATATATATTCACCAAGAAACACCAATTTCATTTGTTTGCTTTGATTGTTTTATCATTTAGTTGTTTATTGTGATTTTTGTGGTTTTTTTTAAAGGGGTCTTGCTATGTAGCTCAGATAGCCTCAGGTTCACAATCCTCCTGCCTCAACTTCTTGATTGTTCATGTTATAGACATACACTACCACACCCAGTGCAAGGAATTTTTATACCAAGTGAAGTCAAAGTAGATGATGCTGGACCATTTAAAGCAATGTTTACAATCACACTGAACAAAGCTTCTTTCTCTGGGCGATTCTGAGGTCGTTTCAGAATGCTAACATGTTCCCTTGTTGTTAGCAGAACCCACACTTCAAGCCTAGGGGTTGTTAATTACATGTTCAGAATGTGTCAGTCTTTGAAATGGGTCTTTGCAATTGTTGGATTTTCATGGGATTGGTGTGGTTTGTAGGACTTTTTTCATTATGAAGACAAAGGGACCAAAGCCTTGAGTACATATGTTCCTTTGTGCAGACTTTCAAAAAATATTTGCCAACTTTCAGATAGGAATTCTCCCTAGCGAAGGTGGGGAGGGTTTGGAAGGACAGAGGGGAGACCTTTAATCATCAGAAAGTGTAGCTGTAGCATGATCAGAATTTAGCCCTGGCTCACTGTCAACATTCCATCACCTTTAGCTCAGCCCTAACCCAGGGCTTACTCCTGCCCCATAAATATTCATTGTGTAGATTCCCTTGAATCCTTTTAAAATAGCAACCAAACATGGTCATGTGCTTCCATTTGCTCCCCGCTCTTGAGAAAGGTTAAAAGTAAATTGGAAGGCATTCCATCAACATGGAGACACTGAGAACTTCTTACCTGAAATAGACGCCAGATCAAAATAAAAATAGACTAAGCCTCAGGTACATTAGAGTAATTTGGCAGACAGTTGACTCCTAAATTCTAAAACAATCTTTTGTCATCTTTCATGGTTTTAGTTTGCTGTGTGACAATGCAAAAGGGGTTTAGGCAAGCTGGAAGACAGTAGAGTTTCCTTCTGCCTTTACAGCACTTAAGGTGGGAGAAGGTTTTCACTAGGGTACATTTTTCTTTCTAATCTTGTGGAAAGAGTGCATGGGGGAGAAGGCTATAGACATGTAGAAAACTCAACTGAAATGTCTTCATAAGATGTTGCTCTCCTGTCATAGGCTGTCTCAAGCAGTTGGCATGCCGTATCCAAAGTGAATCAGTCCTGTTTTGTAGGCATACCTCGGTGAAAGGAAGAGAGGAGGTAGAAATGCTTGACTATTTTGTCTCAAAGGAAAAAGGTGTTTCTCCAAATGGACTCCATTATTTGAGAAAAACAGTCTAGAGGTGTATGAAAGATGAGGCTCCCCAAATTGGCATTAAATTGCCTCTTTCACTCTGCTTTTCCAGGACATCTATGTAACTGAGGCTCTTCTCATGGGTGTAGTTAGGACAACAATGGGCCCAGCAAGAATCAGAATGAAGAAAACTGCCAGGCGAAAGTAGAATGGAGAAAGTAGCTCTGGAGTTGGATGAGAGGAAAGAAGAGTCCCCACAACTTCCCCCTCAACTGGCCTTGGAACTTCCTCAGAAGTTGGAATGGTTTGCCTTTCATTGTACTTAATGGCCATTACTAATTACACCTGATGTTATGAAATTTAAATAAGAGGATAACTGTTGTCCTTCCTTCTTTGAGGGAGGTCCATTCATCATGTTAAGTGAAATATGCCAGACTCAGAAAAACAAATACTATGGTTTCCCTCACTTATAAGAGACAAAACACATTGATTTGGTAGAAGAGAAGAGTGGTAGAGGCACAAAAGGGAGGAAGGATGGAGAAGTGAGGCAAGTACCAGGACATTGCTAGACTTAGCAACAAGCTCCGTTATTTCAGAGCACTGTGGGTCAACTACAGTTTACAATGGCTATATATCTTAAAACCAGCAGAAAAGTAGATTCTCAATACAAGGAACTGACAATTAATCTGATTTGGTCATTGCAGAGTATATACATTCACTGAAAGTTCACACTGTGTCCCACAAATATGTGTAACTATTACGTATCCATCAAGAATTTCACCAAAAATAGCTCATTAATCAGTATCAGTCTCACAACTTCGTAGGTTACTGGGAACACAGACTACTTGAGAAGCACCCCTGATTCACTGACTGAGCAATAAAATCAGACCTGAGAAACAATGACCTCAAATTTCTGGGGCAGATGACCTGTCCCAGTGTCTGTGGACAGCAGAACCACAGTAATAGAAAAGAAAAATAAGCATGTCACTAGCATATCTGTTCACATGGGCAATGGCTCACAGGGAGCTTACTATGTCACCCTATAAATTACATATTATGCTTATGCTTACATACTATATAGCACCTAAAAAGAAGGAAAGGGGAAGAAAGAAAGAATGGGAGAAAGAGGAGATGAAAGGCAAAAGTAGGAAAAGGAAGAGGGATGAGGAGGGAAAAAGGAAGAGGGAAAGAAGAGAGGAAGGGAGGGAATTAAGGAGAAGTAACGTAATGAGAATGAAAAAAATAAAGTGTGAAAAAATGTCAGATGACTCCATTTTGAGAAGTTTGCTTATAAAGCCTGTTAACTTGAGTCCCTCCATTTTCCCTTGGTCTACTGCTTTTTTCCTGTTTCTTCCAAATCTGTAAAATCCAGAACACCAAGTAACCTATGCATGTGACACACATATAGGTATGGACGTTTACATAATACCATTTGAGCAATAATAGAATCTGAATTGAGGCAATGCTATTTTAAGAAACAGAAATGGGCAAGGGATAACTAGATATCTGAATGATATCTAAGAATCAGAGATTCAGCTGTTAGGACCCAGGATACAGAGAATATTTCAGGGCCCTTGCATTTAGTCACCTACCTACTGTCTTTAGACTGATAGTATGCACAACAACCAGGGACTCTCTTGCCCTGAAATATTCTTCCTTGCACAGAAGTCAAGCTGAACAAAAGTACCTGGGAAATTAGTCTACTACAAAGGTCATTTTCTATTTGTCCTGACATAGAGCAAGTCCACAGAAAATAAACAGCACAGGGTGACAATGAAGAAAACTGAGAGAAGGTGGGGGAATAATGAACTTATATCTGAATACATAAAGGTTCTGTATGGGGCAGACAGTGTCTGGCCAGCTGGTTTATACATCCAGGTGAACCAAACTTTAAGCCAAGAAAAACTTGGATTGGAAATAAAGTCCAGTTTTCTCTAAAGTGATGCAGCAGTTGGGCTAATGAGGGTTACAGGCTTGTGGTCATTCACACTGTGGGCCCTCTCTTAAAGCTTCATTCCAGGGAAATCTGGATGAGTGATAATTATTTAAACAATGACCATTTGGGAAAGGGTGTAAGAAGGGAGGTTAATATAGTCATACAGGCACTAGGCTTTTTATCTCTGTGCTGCTTGTCACCTCCTCTGTCCGAGTCACAGTGTCACAAAAGCAGAGAAGATCAAAGCCAGCCCGGGTCCATTTATGAAGGGTGATTCTGCAGCAACAGAGTTTCTGAAGTCAAGGGTAGATTTCTCAGAGATAATAAGTTGTTTCTTTTATCAAGCCCCAAAGATGTAAGCAGAAATAATCAGTTCTAAGAGTTCAAGATTTCATGTTTTAGGAAGTGGACACTCAGATTCTAAAATTCTGTACCCTTCCACAAAGAGAGCACTGTGCTGGAAAACAAAATGTTTCCTTTTGCCTTTAAATCCATTTTTAAATGATAAAGTCTTGTTCTTATCAATATGAAAGATAAACAGCCCTAACTAAAAAAAAATAAATAAATAAAAATGTATGAAAGCCACAGTAGTCGCACTCTATAAAAATAAATAAGCCTGGCATATTTCAGACAGGGAGGAGAAGCATTGCTTCTGAGACAGGTGCCTGTAAATCTCGCTGAAGCAGCCCTGCTTTGAAATCTCAACCGCCTCAGGAAATTGCATTAAGCTCAGGAAGACAGCATCTTTGGAAGCTTTGCATTCCAGGCCTGTGTTTCTGGTGAAGCAGCTCAAATTGGCAACACGTATACATTTTCCAACCTCCTGGTCTGGACCATTGTTTGCTCACAGATAAGGGAGTTTTAAAAAAGTCTTTCCCAGAGACTTGAGAGTCCCTGGTTGTTGTGCATACTATCAGTCTAAAGACAGTAGGTAGGTGACTAAATGCAATATGCTTTGCCAAATATTTTCATGCTTTGAGCTTAAAATAATGAGTAAAATTTTGAGACAAATAGAACTGAACCTAAGTTCATATAATTAGTAACAGTAAGTAAACTTTTGTCATGACGTGACTAGTCCTCATTCATAAAGATTATTGAGCATGAATTTTTGCACAAAGCTTCTTCCAGAACATATCTGTTTGTGAGTCTCTTTACTTTTGGGTGGTGCCTCTAAAGATAAGCAAGAACAAAACTAGCTTCAATGTCTCTTGGAGAAGAAACAGATTAAATACACAAGGGTACTGTTGAGTTGGGCTTTCTGTGCTTTGGTTTAAATGTTCTTGTGACCAGTGACTTGACTACATTTCTACTAAGATACCACACATTTAAATTAAGATCCTGATTTTATCTTGACAAAAACAATAAAAATATACAAAACAAAAACAGCAGCAAAAAGAAACTACAATACTTGGCAGTTCAGTAAAAATCAATTCAAAGAGTCCCTTTCAATACACTTGTTTATGACAGATGCAAGCACTTGTTTGCTGTACTTTGCTAGCTCTTATAAAGCAAATGATCCTGGTCAAATCAAATAGGTGCCATGACCTAGGACTGGACCATCAGGTCCAAATTAATGGGCTATTTGAAAGGTGTTTCAACTCCCCATCAGCTTTGATAGAAAACGCTAGCACTGTAAAGCAGAGCCAGGCAAACCACAGTTACATAAAATGCCTTTTCAATTTCTGCACTCTATTACCCTTTACTATTTATAGGAAAATGGTGTTATCGCCTGATTACTGAGAAAGCACACAAAAATCTCATCTTCCAAATCTGAGCCAGTCCTTGGCAAGTAATGAACAAAGCCAGGCCATCTGCTCTGAATATCATTACCACTTTGGTCATTTGGGCAAAGGATATGTCTGTTCTCCTTCCAGGAGAGGTTGAAGACTGGGTAATTGAAGTAAGTAGACAAGAAAAGGAGACGTTTGAGCAAATAGAATTTCCTAGTGAAAGCCTTATTCGTTAGGTTCTTACGACCATCATTCTTAATTTTCATTTTGGCCACAGAGTTAACCTTTGGGGTTCTCATTTTATAGAACAGTTCAATAAAAACTTAATTTCAGAGTTTCTACGGTAAATGCTTAGGAAGAAAAACAACCATGTGGGTGCTGTGAGTCACCCATCGCCCCCACCCTGCTTCCTGGTGACTCTCCATTGGAAAACCAGAATATCGGGGCTGAGCTAACATTTCTTCCTGGAATCACACTATGCCTCAGGCCATGTTAATTTCCTGAACTAAACAGTCTCTAATCTGCTGAAAGGCAGCTGGCTAACTGCTGGTGTCTGGCAAGTCCCCATCTGTCCTTTTGCTGAGGTCTCTTCCTGCTGCCTCCACTTCCCCTTTCTCTCAAGCAGGCGGCTCTCTTTGTTTTCAGGGGTCTCTCCACCTGAACTTTCCCTTCTATGCCTGAGAACTTGAGCTCTTTCCTCTCTACCTTGCGGACCTCAGGCTTTGTCTAAGTGACAAGACACAGTTGTGTGGACTGTAGTTACCGCGCCGGTGGTGGTGGAGATGATGACGGCGATGGTGGAGATAGGGTGCTGATGGCTGGGGAGCGCAGGCTGTGCGGCGTGGCAAGAGGATGGACCGCGGAGGCGGTGAAGAGTGGGGTGCAGAAGGGATGGAGTGCAGTGGGATTGCAGATGGGAGCTGTCCACGCGCCGAAGTGCTGAAACGCCGCAGCCATGGCACCGCTAGAGCGGGGACGGGCGGGGAGGCGCTGCGAACACAGAAGGAAGAAAAAGGCAACAAATACCTTCACACCGCCGCCCAGGCTTGCTTTGAGAATGTGTTTCTGCAGGTGTCCTCGCGGCTGAACTGGGTGGGTGAGATCCCCTATCCTGGCAGTTGGAGCTCAGATTTCTCTAGAAAGCTGTGAATGAGAGCCGGGCTGCACGGGGCTGTGATTTGGGTAGGAGGCGTGTGCGCCAGAGACTGTCCTTCTATACCAAGCCTGGCTTTCCCCTGGGTCCTAAATGCCTCCGCAGGTTGGTCTCACCCATTCCAGCAGTACAGTATTAAGGATTGTTGTAATCTTTTAACAACTGGGACAAAAAGTACTGGAAACAATCACTCTTCACATTTAAAGCAGATTCTTTTAGGCAGGTTATTTCTAGTTCCAGGTCCAGTGTATATAAACCAGACAAATGGTAAAGCATCATTTGCCTACGGAAAAATAATTATTTTTATTAGCAAATGACATTCAGAAAACGGACTGTTGGAAAAGGCTCAAATTAAGGCTCTATCTTGTCAAAAAATTTAACTTGACAGGTAAGTTAAATCTGACAATAAAAATAAAACATTTAACAAACAAGTACAACATGTGTATCTCGGGCTATGAAACATTTTCTAAGCAGAATAATAAAAGAAATCACAGGAAAGAGGTCAGCAAAAATGAATGCATAAAATAGTTCTTAATCTCAAAGATTGTGCATGTAAATTATCACTTGGAGAAATCGCAGAAAATAATGTGTTTCATACATAGCTATTTTATAATAAAAAGAAAAATGCTGAAGAACCAACAAACTTTGTAAAAATCAACCTCACCACTAAAAAGCAATGCATAATTTAGTAAAGCACCAAAGACATGCTAAAGGAAGAAAGGTGACAGAGAAACAGAGATGGAAGAAAGAAGGAAAGAAAGAAAGAAAGAAAGGGAGGGAGGAAGAAAGAAAGAAAGAAAGGAAGGAAGGAAGGAAGGAAGGAAGGAAGGAAGGGAGGAAGGAAGGAAGGAAGGAAGGAAGGAAAGCAATAATGTATGGTTTGGGTTAAAAACATTTAAATGCACACAATATTCCACCTCCTAAGATATTAGTGAGAAAGTGTAACTTTCCTACAGACTCACTTCAAAATGTATTTCAAGGTCTGAAAATGTATACGATATAGAGTCTTCTAATTCTACTCAGCAATTTGCGTAGGTATTTATGCATATAAATTTCATTTATTATCAGAGAAATGATCAGAAACAATAAACTTAATTTTATACAGCAAAAATTTTATACTGCAAATTTTTTCTTGATAAAAGCTACACTTCTGAAGAAGAAAGACAAAGAGAAATGTTTGCAAAATAGAAATGACGGAGACAAAAAAAAAAAGCAGCATCCAGCCCCAGCCTCTGCTCCTTGGGTTGGTAGGAGCATTGGGTAGTATGAAGACATAATAAGTGTGCCTTTTGCTAAAGTGACTCAATCTTCTTCCATATATTTACCTAAAATTTCCACATTCATTTAAAGACTGAGAGTTGATGAGTCTCTTTCCAGTATTCCTATTATATAGCTCATCGTGACTTTTAAATAATCTTCCAGCTCTCATGTTGTTGCATTCTCTCTCTCTCCTCCCCTCCCCCTGTATGTGTTATATATAACTCACGTGGCAGAGGAGAGCACCACTTTGTTCACTGCTGCTTGTAAGCCATGGAAGGCTGCCTGGAACCTCACAGTACTTCAATAAATGTCCTGAGTGGAAGAGTAAATGGATGGATGACATAACCCACAACACATATATGTGTATTTAAAGTATTTTATGAAGCTATAAATTTTGTATAGAAATTGATCTGAACAGGCTTGGCACATCAAAATGGTCTGCAGGGGATGCTGAGCTTCCATTGCCTGAGCTTAGAGGGATGCCTCCAAAGGCATGGTCCAGCTCATCGTGGACACATGCAAAGACAGTAGTAAATGACAACTTGTCCAAGGAAAACACTTTCCCTAATTAATTCCCATTATGCTGTTTCCAGTCACTCACATACATACTTTAATCATTTCTACCCTGTCTCTTTCCACCTCTGATCTACTTCCTGTATTGTAGTAGTCCCTGTCTTCTTTCATGCCATTCTCTTTTCCATTGTTTTAGATTCTACATATGAGAAAACGTGTGATATTTGTATTGTCTTGCCTGACTTATTTTGCTTGACACGGTGATTTCCAGTTGCATACATTTTCCAGCAAAAATCACAGCGTCATCCTTCTTTGTGGCTAAAATAATATGATTGTCTTTATCCATTAATTTCCTAAGGGGCACCTAAGCTGGTTGCATAGATTGGTTATTATGAATAATATGCAATAAACATGGTTGTGCGGATATTCCTGTGGTATGCTCACTTAGATCCCTTCAGGTATGTCTCTGGGGAAGATAAAGCTAGATCATATGGTAGCTTTATGCTAAGGTTTTTGAGTAATATCCATGTTTATTTTCACAGAAACTGGACTAATTTACATTCCCACCAATATGCACAAAGATTTCTTTCTCCCATTCCTTGCTAGCATTTTTTTGTGTGTTCTTAATAACAGCCACTCTAATAGTTCATTTGTTCTTGATTTATGCCATTTTAACACTTGTGTGGGATAAATGTAGTGGCCCAGGCTTAAAATCTCATACCTTAGGAACCTGGCATGAGAGGGATTAGGTGGAATGGCAGCCTAGACAATATAGTTATAAAAAAGTGGTGTACACTTTCCCTTCTTCTGAGGTGTAATATTGATTGTTCTTCCCCTACACACACACACACACACACACACACGCATGTACATGCACACATACACACAGACACGCATATACATACATATACACACAAACACATACACACACAAACACATACACACACAAACACACATACACACACAAACACACACACATACACACACAACACACATACATACATACACACAAACACACATACATACACACATACACACACACACACACACACACACACACACACACACACACATACACACTTCACTTTCTCGATTCTACTCCTGATAAAAGAAAATCAAGACATGGGCATTTTGGAAGTGTGTAGTTCTGAAAAAAAAATAAATACTTTTTCTTAAAATTTACCTGGTTTTGATGCAATTACTTGACCAGTGTCACCTTTTGGATAACACTTAATATTGATCAAGACATTTGAATGACATCATTGATAATAGAACTAGGTTTTATATTCATTCTGAATGATAAGAAAGTCACATGCATGAGAGCATGACATGCGGATCATACAAATGCTGATTCTGTTCACTGGGAAAACCACAGCCCCATAGTGCATCAAGAGAGGTGCGTGGTGAGCGCAGAAGCCACAGCTAGGAGAGTACAGTCTTATATCCTAAAGTTTACATACACAAGCTTAAAATTCAGTTTCACTGAAAATAATGTAAAAAGGCCTTTTGTTTTGTTTCTGTTAGTTTGAGAGACAGAGTTACATGTAGCCCAGGGTATCCTAGAATTTACTATGATGCTAAAGGATGACTTTGAACTCATGATTCTTCACCTCTGCCTCCTGAGTGCTGGAATTATAGGTGTGTGTCAGCTAGATCAATTATACTGATAATTAAACTTGATATATGTGAACACTTGCTTTTTTCCCAAAGTGCCAACAACAGTGCGTACATTCCCTTCACACTCTGCTTGTTACCTCTGTGTTGTTTATAAGCCCCATCTCCCTATTCCAGTGGTTCTCAACCTTCCTAAGGCTGCAATTATTTAACAAAGTTCCTCATGTTGTGGTAACCTCCAATCATAAAATTATTATGTTGCTAATTTGTAACAGTAATTTTGTTACTGCATATCAGATATTACATTATGATTTGTAATGTAAATATTTACATGAATCATAATGTAAATATCTGATATGCAGGATATTTTATATGTGATTCACAGAAGCTACTCACTAGAGGAGTACACCAGGGGCTACAGTGCACTATGATCTAGACTTGGGTTGGTCAGCAACATATAAAGATGTATCTACCATTGAAGTTGAGAGTACAAGAATGGATTAGTACCCAAAAGAATTCTGCTGTTTATGAAAGAGCTAATAGGATGATATTACAATGGCAAAGCAAAGTGTTCCTGGACATCTGCCTAGCTTAAGTGTTTAAGAACTGAAAGAACTTAAGAGGACTAAAGTCAAATTGTGACAACGAGAACATTCTATTTAGCTAGATCACATCTCATTGTATTCATAGTCCTGTAACATATATCTAATATAGTCTTATAAAATTTGTCGCTGATATTTTTATTATATTGTGTATAGGCCAGTTTTGGAGTTCCAAAGTTCATACTCATCAGAATTAGCCTAGAAGGTAGTGAAAGTAAAAACTATCTCTGCAGTCCTAATGGCTTCCTTGAACAATGGCTTCTTTCTTATTCTAACTAAAGGTGAGGGATGAAGGGAGAAGGTGGCCTGAGCTGCATAGTCACCTGAATACCATTCAAGGAATTATTGAATCAGGGAAGAATAATGCCTGCAGAACTTGCACCTGCTCTTATGCTTCCACGAATCATTTCTGCACACTGCGCATAGCCAGAATTAGTCTAATGGCCCTGCCTGTGTGTAAAGAGGCTAGGAAGTGTTGGCAATCATCGAGGTATTTTATGACCAGCCACTCAATATAGCAGCCTATCCTTATAACCACTAATAAAACAGAACATGCTGACTCCATCCCCAAAGACTCCTTCAACCCCTACACCAGTCTGCAATCCCAGATCTCTGGATTTTATGTGACTGTTTTATGCCTGCTGTTGCCAGATGCAGAACTTCCTGTTCTAAAGATGTAGAATCTAAAAATACAAATAATCCCCACCCCCTTCCATAGCAGACCAACAGATAGTAGCAGACAATGGCATAGTAAGTGATGATAAAAAGTTCAACCCAAGAAGGAAAGATGGAGACATCTGGTTCTCATTGAGTTCTCGTTTCTGAAATCTCACCGGGAAGTTTGAGGAAAGACTTTCTGTGTAGAGGACTAGGAGACTTGCTTCCTGGGAGAAGATTCCCATGCTGTTCACTTTTTCTCTGTGATGCATGACAGTACAGTCTGGGAGAGTCTTTTGGCTTCCATCACCCAACTCAGACATATATAGAATGGCAATTGTATAAAATGTCCTCAGCTGAATTCCAGTTTCCAAGTTGAATTTCAACTGCAGTAGAACTGAGATCAGAGCAAACACTAATTTTTTTAGGAGCTCTATAGTCGGCAGTCACATGGTTAGGGGCTGGAGAGATGGCCGATGGTTAAGAGAACCTGCTGCCCTTGCAGAGGACTTGGATCTGGTTCTCAGAACCCACATTAAGCAGCTCATTAACTTCTGTAACTCGAGTCCCAAGACGTTCAGTGCCTTCCCCTGACTTCCGCAGGCACCTACAAGCATATAATGCAAACAAGCGCACATACAAATAATAAATAAATAAATATGCATTTTCTTTAAAAAAAAAACACATTAATGACTACCTCCAGTTCCCCATCCCCCACTGCTACACATCTTCATTCAATTTCCTTACTCTCTGTACTTCACACCCCATCTCCTCCTATGCTTGATTCTGTCCAGCTTATTCCCTCCCCCCGAACTCCCTCCCAGATCCTTCCCTCCCTCTCTCTATCTCCTGTGATTATTTTGTTCCCCCTTCTAAGTAGGACTGAAGCATTCACACTTTGGTCTTCCTTCTTCTTGAGCTTCATGTGGTCGTGAGTTTTATTGTGGTACAGGCTCCCAGGACCCACCTGGGATCACATTGGCTGAAATACCCGACAAAGGGGAGAGAGAGCCTCTAGAGAACATATCTAGAGGTTAGGCATGGTCCCCAGTTGAGGGATGGGGCCACCCATCCATCTCAAAAATATAAACCCAGAATTGTTCCTGTCTAAGGGAATGCAGGGACAAAGAGTGTTTTCTTTCTTTTTGACTATTTTATTTTATATTTGATATAATACTATTATTGCATCATTTCTACCTTCCCTTTTTTCCCTCCAAATCCTTTCATAAACCTCTCCCATCTCTCATCCAAATGCATGGCTTCTTTTTTTCATTAATTGTTGTTACATGAATATATACATACACACACACATACACACACATATATATAGTTGTATATAGTTACATATATAGCTATATATATAGTTATATATAGTCATATATATAGTTATATATAGTTATATATACACAAACACACAACTTTCTCAGTCTGTACATTATTAACTGTGTTAACTTTGTTAACTTTGTGTATGTTTTCAGGGCTGACCATTGATAATGGATAACCAATCAGTGTGCTGTTCCTTTGGACAGAATATTTCTCCCACTCTTGGCATTCCTTAGTTCCCTGTAGTTTTTTGTGTGCAGTTGGGGCCTCATGCTCTTTGCTCCATCCACTTTGGCATGTCTATTCTTGTTGTCCATATTCAGCTAATGTTAATGCAGTCATATCAGCAAAACTGTATAAGTCACTTCTGATAGTGCTAGGAGATACAGGCTCACAGAAAACTCTCCAGTCCTCTGGCTCCTACAGCCTTTTCTCTTTTACTTCTACAATGTTCCCCAAGTTTTAGGTGTGCAAGATATTTTATAGATGGATCCTTTGGAGCTTGGCTACACAAGTCTGAATTTTGATTGGCTGTAATTTTCAATGATGGTCTGTGGTGAAAAGTCCTTGACATGAGGACTACATTTATCTGTGATGTAAGGACAAAGAATACACTATACTTAGGGATTGTGTTGGTTTAGAAAAGTGGTGCTTGTAAGTTCTTCTCCAAGATCCATGATGACTTCACTAGCTTGAGCAATTGATTAGGTTTCAAATGCTTTATTAATTTACCTCTTCTTTTGAAAGCATGAGTCAATTGGCTTTTACATGTCAAAACTTTAGATTTCTAGAAGTTTGTAGTCTTGTTTCTTTTCATAAAACCAGGCCATTTCTTTCTTTATTATCTTGAAAAGTGCAGTAAATAATATGACATACAAGTTGGGATGTTATGTAAACTATATAAACACACAATCTTACTCCTAAAACATTTCATGTGGAAGATTTTTTAAAAGATTTTTGTAACCCTCTACTGCTCCTGTTTCTTCATTCTTCTCCTCCTCCTCCTTTTCCTCTCCCTCTCCCTTCTCTCCTTCTCCTTCTCCTTCTCCTTCTCCTTCTCCTTCTCCTTCTCCTTCTCCTTCTCCTTCTCCTTCTCCTTCTCCTTCTTCTTCTTCTCCTTCTTCTCCTCCTTCTCCTTCTCCTTCTCCTTCTCCTTCTCCTTCTCCTTCTCCT
>JANHMN010000004.1:124138039-124179613 GCA_030674055.1 Rhabdomys pumilio
CTCCTTCTCCTTCTCCTTCTCCTTCTCCTTCTCCTTCTTCTTCTTCTTCTTCTTCTTCTTCTTCTTCTTCTTCTTCTTCTTCTTCCTTAAATGTGTGAATGTTTGCCTGATTATATTTTTGTGTATCGTGCATGTGCCTGCTGCCTCTAGAGGCCAAAAGAGGGTGTCAGATTCTTGGAATTGAAGTTACAGATGGTTATGCCCAGCAAGCAGTCCTAACTGCTTAGTCATCTCTCCAGCCCTGGAGTGACAGTTTTACAAAGTGTTGTACCATTGTATAATGACTGTAGCTCTTCCTGCTTTCAGTGTTCATTTTCTAACCACATGTTGCTAGCAACTATCAACATGTGATTTTTCTTCAGAAATCATTTTCAAGACATTATATCTCTTACAATAAATAACAGCAAAGACATCAGAAGTTTAATCCAACAAAGTTTTATTTTGGGTTAGAATTTCAATGCTAGTTTGAATGGAAGTAGAGCGAGGGGGGGGAAGAAGCCTATACTCTGCAAAGTCAAACTTCGAGCTAAGATTCATTGTTGTGAATGACGTCATGGAGAGGGGAATGGATACTTGAAAATTCTCACTCACTCCTTGCATCATCTTGTCCAAAATAAACCATTGCATTCTTAACCACACAGAGATAGGCGGGTTGGTTCACTATACAAGAGAAGCTCAAAAGGAAGTACAGACTCATGTAGGAGAAGTTGAAAACCCAGATTAATAGTGCATTGTTGTATACTGACACTCACCCAGAGGTTTGTGGTATAGCATCAAACAGCCAAAGGCTGGAAATTCTCTACAGAAAGAATAAAGCAATCCAGTCTGTCCCACATGTCAACATCCGAGTAGGAAGCCCAACCACTGTTAGTTACCAAAATTATCACTTCTGTAACCCAAAATCAGATGGGTTCAACAATCGATAACAGCATGAGTGAGGACAGAGAAATGAAAACTGGAGACAGCCCTCATTCAAATCTCTTCTAGCTGAAAGATCCCAGAAGAATTAATTACAGTGACAAACACATGTTTCCTACCTAGCCAATACTCCTTTGAACAGATATCTTCTCCAGACCTGAGAGGCCCTAGTCTGCTGTCACTCATTTTAGTAGAGCATCACAGTGGATGAAGAAAGCAGGAAGCAGAAGATTCTGAGACCTAGAAACACTACTGTGGGATTTGTTTCCTGTCCTGAGGGTTTGTTTTCTATAGTTTTTTCTTTAATTATTCTAGCCATGTGAACCAGCTCATCACCCTAATTTAAAATGTATTTCTGTCACTGATTTTGAAATATGTCAGCTCTATTTGACTGACTTTTCTGAAATTGTTTTATTCGCTGGGCTCTGATTTTTCTATAAGACCTGCTTCTGTGAGGCAAGCCATCCTCTGAGGAAATAGACCCTCTTAATAACTGCCTACCTTTGGGAGAAGGGAAGGAGAAGTGAGCTGCAGTGGCCACCAATCCCTTGATGGGATTTGCCTACATGCTCTGGAGAATCCTAACTTTTTTTTTAAAGCAGATTTTACATTGTGAGGGGATGAACAAAACAAACAAACAAACAAACAAACAACTATTCCAACTTTTATCTCTGTGGAACCACTCCTAACAAAAGTACATTCTAGGACTGGAGAGATGGCTCAGCAGTTAAGAGCACTGACTGTTCTTCCGAGGTCCTGAGTTCAATTTCCAGCAACCACATGGTGGCTCACAACTATCTATAATAGAGATCTGATGCCTTCTTCTAGTGTGTCTGAAGATAGCAACAGTGTACTCACATACATGAAATAAATAAATAAATCTTTAAAAAAAAAAAAAAAGAAAATACATTCTAGAGAGGAATTATTGCATCATGGTATGTTTTAGTTTCTTTGAGATAATGAGAAACAGACCTGACTTTTATTTAATCCATCAAATGGAAGCATTTTTTTTTTTTAACATATAAACAGTACACGGTGGTAACAGTTCAAATTTATCAGCAATTCCTATATACAAACTATAGCAATTTACAAACTCTATTTCATCAGACATATACAGCAGTATTGTCAGCCAGGTACTTTTATTGTTTTCATTTTATTAGAAAAACTGAGTCATGGAATTTAAGGACTATACGTCAATAGTTTGGCAGTCGGGGTCATAATCTATAGCTGTTTGTTCCCAAGAACAGTATTCTTTTTTTAATGTAAATACACCTTGTACTTTCTCCTACTTCATAAACATACAATGAATAAGTTCCTTTACAGAAATTTGCCAAATCTAGCTGCCAAAAACAATGTCTTTCTTTTGTAACCACCACTTTGTGAGGTTTGTTGTTTGTCTTGTTTTTAATTTTTTATATTTCAACCCAACATCAGCCTTTCCTCTCCTCCCAGTACCCCCTCACACAAGTACTTCCCCCATTCCACTTTCCTGTTCTCTTTTGAGAAGGGGAAGCCCCTATGGGTATCACCCCCACTAACTCCACTCCCCGTGCCCCCAGTACCCAACCCCCTTGTCCCCCCCATCAAGTCACTGCAAGATTAGGTACATCCTGTCCCACTGAGACCAAGCAAGGTGGTCCACTTAGGGGCACGGAATCCACAGGCAGGCAGGCAACAGGCTCAGGAACAGCTCTTGCTCCAGTTGCTGGGGAGCCCACATGAAAAGCAAGCTACTCATCTGCTACAGATGTGCAGGGGGCCTAGGAACAGCCTGTGCTTGCTCTTCGGTTGGTAATCGAGTCTCTGGGAGTTCTCAAGGGTCCAGGTTAGTTGACTTTGTTGGTCTTCCTGTGGAGTCCCTGTCTTCTTCAAGCCCCTCAATCATTCTCTCAACTCTTCTGTTAGACTCCGGAGCTCCATCTAATGTTTGAGTGTGAGTCTGTGCATCTCTTTACATTGGCTGCTGGGTAGAGCCTCTCAGAAAATTATGCTATGTTCCTGTCTGCAAGCACAAAAGAGTATCGTTAATAGTGTCAGGAACTGGTTTTTGGCAGTGGCATGGGTTTAGCATCCTCAGTCATCAGGGAAGTGCAAATCAAAATGACTCTGAGATTCCACCTTACATTTATCAGATCAAAAACTCAAAGATCAGCATGAGCTGGAGAAGTTGTGGAGCACGGGGAATACTTCTCCACTGCTGGTGGGAGTATAGACTATACAGCCACTCTGGAAAACAATTTGGCAACTTCTCAGAAGATTGGGAATAGTTCTACCTCAAGAACCAGCCATACCACTCCTGGGCATATATCCAAAAAGATGTTCCACTGTATTACATCGACACATGCTCCACTATGTTCATAGCAGCTTTATTCATAATAGTCAGAAACTGAAAACAACCTAGATGTCTCTCAACTGAAGAATAGATTCAGAAAATGTGGTATATCTACAAAATGGAATGTTCTGCCATTAAAAACAAGGGCATCATGAATTTCACAGACAAATGGATGGAACCAGAAAAACCCTCCTGAGTGAGGTAACTCAGATCCAAAAGGACATTCATTGCATGTACTCAGTCATAAGTGGATGTTAGCCATAAAGTACAAGATAACCATGCTATAATCAACAGACTCCAAAGAAGCCAAATAACAAGGACCCAAGGGAGGATGTTAAATCTTTTTCAGAAGGGGAAACAAAATAGACATCAGAAGTCAATGGAAGGAGGGAACTGGGTGGAAGAGGAGAGGAGCAAGGTGGGAAGGCAAGATCATATATGTAGAGACAGCAGGGGAGGGAGAAGGGAGATAAATAAGCAGTGAGGGGGGGACAATATATAGGATATGCCAGAGACCTGGGATGGAGGAGGCCTTAGAGAGTCTATGGGGGTGACTGTAGCTGACTCCTAGCAGGGGAGATATGGATTTTGAAGTAGCCACTTCCTGTAGCCAGGTAGGACTCCCAGTGGAGGGATAAGGACAGCAACCCACCCAAAAAGCCTTTGACTCAAAATATGTCCTGCCTACAAGATGTGCAGGGACAAAGATAGAGAGAGACTAAGGGAATGGCCAGCCAATGACTGCCCCAAGGCCAGTATCCTTGAACCATGTTTCTCCCTTACTGAGACAGTAGAGTAAGGCAGGAGGTAAGGTCCTGAAAGCCTCGCACAAAGGCTGCAAAGTAGTATATGAGAAAAATCCTTTGTTAAAGAGTAAGAGTAGACCCCTCCCCTCCACAGAAGCCAACCATTGGCACAGGTGCAGAGGAACCCCACAGTGTCTGAAGGTGTCCTATGGTTTTTTATAATCCTAAAGTGCAAAATCTTCAATAAAGAAAAAAGATGCAACTAAAACACACGATGCATGACATTATATCAAAACCTTGTAACAGATACAGCATGCTCAAGAACATCCACACCTAAGCAGAGGACCACAAAACCAGTGCCAGGTGACACGAAAGCTTCCATTCTTTGTACAGCACTGTAGTTGAACTTTGAAATGTCTCTCTGTGCTCCAGTCTGCTTCTTGCCTTAAATGTGTCTTTTTTTTTTTTTCAAATAAGACGTTATCCCTCCTGCTACTGTCCTTATGTCTCTGTCCAATTCCACGTCTTGGGACACAAGAACCTAGAATTATAGTGGTTACCCACAAAACACTGATAACCATGACTATCAGGGAATATGACTCCCAGAAGAATTAAGCAACCAGGGCTCCTGGAGAAGTAAAAAGTCCCATGTCTCAGTTCCAGCTTCTGTGATCTTTATGTGTTCAGAACTAAAGCAAGGGCCTCTGCTCTTGTTCTAGAGTGCTCCACCACTGAGCTCTGTCTACTCCATCTCCTGCTCCTGTGATGTGATTGTCTAAAGATTTTGTAATGACTTTTGCTCTCACTCTCCCACTGGGGAACAGTGATGCAGCGCACGGTTGGGAGGAGACATAGTTAAATCCACAATGCCCCCTTACCTTCTACGTTATAAACAGCACACCCTCAACCCATCCTCCTCCTTCGTCAGCTCATCAGTTGATGTAGCTTTTCAGCAGAACTCATCATTTCAGGACTGATGAAAGATCTTGAGGTCCCCCTCCCACCCTTATCCTCCTGTCTTATACTGAGGCATGAACCGAGGACAAGCACTCTACCACTGAATGTATTCCTTCTCCCACCCCCTGCTGCTGTTAGCTTTTAAAATTTGAGACTGGGTCTTTCACAGACTTTGAACTTGCATTCTTCTGCTTTGGTCTTTCAAGTAGCTAGGATTACAAACTTGTATTACGAGGCCCGGGTTTCTTCGGGAGTTTTTGGACATTAAAAAAAAAAAAAACAACAACAAACAAAAAACCAACAGTGCTTGCTGCTGATTCTGCTCAAGAGGAAGAGTCTACATGAAGTAAATGCAGCAAATGTGTTAGATGGCAGCCATTTGAGAACCTTTTCTTACTGACTCCATAGCTGAAGAGTGCATGCATTTCTCAAGTGAATTGTAATATCCTTGAGAGTGAAGAGCAATGAAAACATATATGTGTGTAGTAATAAGTAATGGACTGTGTTAAACTATAAAATAGAGAGACTCTAAGAATTCATCCTCTTTTTTGAGTTGTTCCATTTAAAATTAGCGGGTTTGGGTGAAGAAAAGACCTGGGTTTCTTAAGAACTACTTTGTTGCCTTATGTTAATGTACATATTTAATATTCTTAACATGTTTACTTTCAATTTCAGTATAAGCCAATATTCTAATCTAAAATGAATGATCAAATTGATCCCAGAGGAAAGGTTTATCTGATATAGAAGACAAACCATGGAAACTATAGGTTTTAGGCTTGATGCTTACAAGCCTAAATTAAGCTTTTTGTGTCATACCTAGAATAATGTGAATGATAACACAAATAGAAAATGTTTATGTTAATTTTATGATATACAAAATAAAATATTTATAATCTTCACCCATATTTTGTTCAGGTATATTCCTTTCAGAAAATTCTATATATACATACAATGTATCTTGCTCATGTCTATTCTCCTGTCCCTCATTCCATCTTCCCCACCTCCAAACATATTGTCATGCCAGATTATTTTTTATTTCTTTTGGTGTGTGTGCATGTGTGTGTGTGTGTGTGTGTGTGTGTGTGTGTGTGTGTGTGTTTGCACATAAGCCTCATTCTCTTGACACAGGGGGTCTCACTGAACCTGGAGCTAGTCTGACAGCCAGTAAGCCTGTTAGATCCTTCTACCTCCTCCACACACATCACTGAGGTTATGGGCATGCATACCATGATGTCTGGCATCCATGGTTTTACATGGGTCCTAGGGATTTGAACTTAGGTCCTCATGTTTGTATAACAGTCACTCTTACCCACTGAGCTATCTTCCCAGCCCCAGGAATTAGGTTAAATTTTTACACTAAAAAATTAAGTTTAAATTATGAGGATCATTTATAAGTTTCACACTGATCTTACCACAAATATTGCTGAGATCCTGAACCTGGGCAACATATCATACACATTTAAAAATCAGTAATAATATATATGTGGGTATAGTCTATACATATATTCATGAATGACTAATTTACAGAACATCAAACTTACAGGTATATCTTATGGGGCTAATATTCTAGATTCATGTTCTTATGATATAGGTTAAATTTCCACCCTTCCAGCCTTCCAGAGTGCTCAGCAGATAACATAGCAGGGATTTAGAATTACGGCTTGGGAAATTAAGGCACAAATTAGCTTTAACTTATTCTAGCCACTGCAAGCTCTGGCTTCTGCAAAATTTGAATATTATTATTCAGATCTTGTAGAATTTTTTTGGCAGATCATTTTAGCATCTAGAAGAGTTTTGTTGCTAAATTGGTCATTTGCAAGTCATTACTCTAAAAGGCCATTAGAAACAAAGGGACACCGTTGCTGGGAGCAGAGGAAGGAGGCAAAGCAGAAAGTAGAGACATGGATTTTTGCATAAAGACTTGTGAAGGGAGGAAAAAGGACCCCTAGACAGAATGGCCTTGACCTCCTGCCATATGGAAGGTGAAGCTGAGATGTGACAGAAGAGCCAGCTCTGAAGCAAGAGTTCTCCAAGTTAGTGTAGGAAAATTATGTTGTAAGTAGGGTGAAGAACTGGGAAACACTTCAGGTTTCTTCAAGTATAACATGCCTTGCACCCACACTCCAGATGCTAGATAAGTCTACAGGGATGTGGCCCCAATATCTGGAATCTAGAACTGCAGTCCAACTGACCCACCATAGCCAATGAGTCTGTCAGTCATATACGGTCTATGGGACCCAGCCCTACAGAGAGGCTGCAGCTCCAGTCTGTGAGCATATTACCTCACTGTTGTGGTCTCTGTATCAAACTGAGGCTGTTAGTGCTCTGGTGTTCAGCACCAACCTGACCCAGAGGATCCAAAAGGACCATGAATCATGGAACTGGTTATCCTTAGTGACTTCAAGATGAGAGATTTTTGCAAGGAAGACCCCACTCCCTTACATGGGGTTCTGGTAAACTGGAAGAGTGCTGAGGAAAATGATTTCAAAGTTCTTTTGTCCTGGAAGAATAAATATGTATATGTGTATATTTTATGCATGTATATATAATATGTACATATTGTACACATGTATATAATATGTATATTTTATGTAGTATGAGTGTATCTACAATATGTATATGTGTGTAGTGTGTGTGTATATATGTGTATTGTGTATTGTATTGTGTGTTTATAGGTACATATGCATGTATACATGCTAACTGAAAGGTAAGCTATAACACATAGTATATATACATACTCATGCACATACACATTTCATCTCTTATGGCAACTAGCACCAAACATAGACAAATGAACTGCTGTTATTGACATCACCAGAGATCTTGGAGAATTGTAACTAACACCTTAATTGTAAATCAGAAATTTTTCAAAAACTTGCTTGGGAAATAAAAAAAATAATAATAATGCTTACAAAAAAATTATAAAGCCTTTTATACATTTTTTAGGGTTTGTAAAATAATTTTCTTAGTTCTTTGAGAATTTTGTGCAGGGTGTATTGGTCATGTTCATCTGCTCCTCACAACTCCTCCCAGATCAACCCTGCTTCCCCTTCCACCTAAAATATACGTCCTTCAAAAAAATCCATCAACACAAATGTATGCTGCCCAAACATTCTTATCTTTCCACAGGATTACAGATGACCTACTAAGACCTGCACTCTTGGAAAAACCTGACCTTTCCCCTCTCAGCAACTAAAAATCACCAATAGCCTCATGACGCAGGGTAGAATTCCATGACCGATTTCCTTCTCCATACAGGTGGTGTGTGTGACCCCTCTTACACACACAGACACACACACACAAAGTTAAGAATCCTTTGAAGCCTGTGCTGCAGAGTGCAAACCTTTCTAATTCATAGTCGCCCCTATGATGTGCAAGTATGCTGTACACAGATGGGAGAGAGAAAATTGGAAAGGTTTGTGCACTAATGAAGAAACGCAGAACTGGAGACTCGAGGGTGGTTAGGAACAGCCTGATTTGCATAGCCTGTGCTGCTACCTAGGGCTGTGGGGAAGTTCAGGCCCATGATGCCACCCTGGGCCATGACTAGGTCCATGACCATGTAGCAGCAAGCCGTGTCAGTATCTGTGGCCCATGTTATTACCAAAGGCCATGCAGACATCCCTTCTAGGGGCTAGCCTTAATACCATGTTGATATCCAAGGGCTGTGAAGAGATGACCCTGCCCTAAACAGGCTGCAGCACTTGGAGAGAAGGCTCTACCCCTTGATTACCTTTCAGTGGTGACAGCAATAGAGCCTGCCCATGGCCGTGAAAGCAGGAGAACTGGCCCCACTGCATGATGGTTCCTGTAGTTGGTGAACTAGCTGGGACAGTGCTAAAGGATTAGCCCTGGTGGTGTGGGTGCAGGAGAGCTGAGGGTTCTCATCTACCACCCAGGACCAGGTCCAGAGCTTTGAGTTGGCCCACCCCAACAACTGCCTCATCTATGAACTGCTGGAGCCTATGAAGGGGCTGGTCCTGAAGATTCAAAGCTACAGGGTCTCCATGACACAGGGCAACAACAGTACAATGGAGAGGAGGCCTGGTGAGGATCCAGTATGGACGGTACAGCAGAAGTCAGAGGCCTTGAACCAGACCAGTGACTCACTGAAATAAACACTTGCAGTGAAGTCATTCAGACAAAGGGGTGTGCTGTGGGGCACACCACCATACACTTCAGCTTCCAGTTGTTATCTATTTATTTATCTATCTATCTATCTATCTATTTATTTATTTATTTATTTTTCTCTTTTAATTTTTATTTTCTTTTTGTGGGAGAGATCACAAGGGCTGAGGGAAGATACGGAGGGACAGGGAGATGAGTGGAATTGAGGTGCATGATGTAAAACTCACAAAGAATCGAAAGTTTAGAAGATTTACTCTAAAACAAGAATCATTTGAAATTTTAGAGGCAGATGAACCTAAAGATTTCCTGGAAATCTAAGACTAGTAAACAGTTTCCTCGAATTTGCTGTGATAAAGCACAGATTAAAAAAAAAAAAAAAAAACTTGAGGAGAAAAGGTTTATCACATTTTTTCAATAATTTCTTTTTTATTCATTTTACACATTCACTGCAGACCTGCTCCCTTCTCTCCTCCCCGTCCCACGCTTACAAATCCCTCCACCCATTATTCCCTCCCCTTCTCCTCAGAAAAGGGAAAGCTTCCCTTGGGTACCATTCCACACTGGGACAACTAGTACCAGCAGGACTAGTCACATCCTCTCTCTCCTTGAGACTCAAACACAAAGTCCAGGTAGAGGAAGATTATTCAGTGGCAGGTAACAGAATCAGAGATAGCCCCTACTCCAATCGTTAGGAGACCCACATGAAGACTAAGCTGCATGTCTGCTACTTATGTGTAGGGACCTAGGTCCACTCTCTGCATGCTCTTTTGTTGACGGTTCGGTCTCTGTGAGCCCCTCTTTGGGCCCAGGTTAGTTGACTCTGTAGGTCTTCTTGTGGAGTCCTTGACCCATCTGGCTCACTCACTTCTATCCCCCACTCTTCCATGAGACTCTCTAAGTTCTGCCTCATGTTTGGCTGTGGTTTTCTGTATCTGTTTCCACCTGCTGCTGGATCCAGCTTCTTAGGAGCCACTTATCCTAGGCCCCTGTCTTCAAGCATAGAAGAGTATATTAACAGTGTCAGGGGATGGCTCTCTCAAATGGGATGGGTCTCAAGTTGGGTAATCATTAGTTGTCTGTTCCCTTAGTCTCTTCTCATTCTTTATCCCTGCACATCTTGTAGGCAGGACAAATTTGGGGTTGACAGTTTTGTGGGTGGGTTTAATGCCCCCTCCTCCCACTGTAAGTCCAGTCTGGCTATAGAAAGTAGACACTTCAGTCTCTATATCTGCACTGGTAGGAATCTCAGCTTGAGTCCCCATAGACTCCCCATAGCCTTCCCCATTCCAGGTCTTCATCTAGTCCCAGAGATTCCCCACACACCATAGATTTCCATTCTCACTTCCAGACCTCTGATCCCCATCTCCTTTCTCTTCCTTGCCCCTTCTCTCACCTACATCCAATAGAGGACTAATACCCAAAATACAAAAAGAACTCAAAAAATAGACATCAACAGACCAAGTACCCCAATTAAAAAATGGGATATAAAGCTAAACAGAAAAGTCTCAACAGAGGAATCTCGAATGACCTAGAAGCACATGAAGAAATGTTCAACATCCTTAGACATCAGGAAAATGCAAATCAAAATGACCCTGAGGCTCCATCTTATACCTGTCACAATGGCTATGATCAAAAACTCAAAGGACAGCACATGCTGGTGAGGGTATAGAACGAGATGAACACTCCTCAGTTGCTGGTAGGATTGCAAGCTGGTATAACCACTCTGGAAATCAATTTGGCAGTTTCTCAGAAAATTGGGAAAGTTCTACCCCAAGACCCAGCTATACCACTCCTGGGCATATACCCAAAAGACACTTCACTATACAAGGACACTTGCTCAACTATGTTCATAGCAGTCTTATTCATATTCATCAGAAACTGGAAGCAATCCACGTGTCCCTCAACTGAAGAATACAGAAAGAAAACTTGCTGTATCTACACAATGGAATACTATTCAGCTACTAAAAACAAGAATGTCGTGAAAGTTGCAGGCAAATGGATAAATGGATGGAACTTGAGAATATTATCATAAGTGAGGTAGCCCAGACCCACAAAGACACATATGGTACATACTCACTGAAATGTAAACATTAGCCATAAAGTGCAGGATAACCTTACTACAATCCACAGACACAAAGAAACTGGGTGATGAGGAGAGCCCAATGGAGGATTTGTGAATCCCCCTCAGAAGGGGAAACAAAATAGACATCTGAGGTGGATGGAGAGAAGGGACTGGGAGTATTATATCTTATAGGCCACAGCCCACTGTTGAAGAAAGTCAGGGCAGGAACTCAAGCAGGAACCAGGAGACAAGAACGGAAGCAGCTAGCATGAAGAAACACTTCTTACTTGCTTGCTCACAGGGAGTATTTCCTGGAGTTGCTACATTATCTCTCCTGGCTTATTTAGTAGATGTGATGAGTTCTGTAAGAAAAGGGGATTTCCAATGGGTGCTCGCTGGTGCAATACTTGTATTACTGTTGTGGATGCAAACAGCCATGTTTTGATTGGATTTGAGAGCTGTTCACAACCAGCAATTTATGCCTAGTACTGTAAAACTGATAAAAACCCAATAACTAGAGATGTCATTTATCCTTTGGAAGAACTTTCTACTGTCGTTTTGCTAAATGGACATGCTTCCTTCTAAATATTTATGTTTATTCTGGAGAGACAACTCAGCAGTTAAGAGAACATACCTTTCAGCAGGACCTAGTACCCATGTTGGACAGCTCCTAACAGTGTGTAACTCCAGCTGCTGGGCGTCCAGTATGTCTGGATTCCACAGGCACCTGCATACTTGTATCCATACTGGTATACCCAACACACAAAACTAAACATAAAGCCAACCTTTAAAATTAAAATAGTTATTTGCCCCTCCTACAAAAGTTGTGGTCCATAGTAACTTTGAAGGGCACATCTGCCAGCATAAGAGCAGTACACACTGGGAAACCTATCAAAGCCCATTCCTAACCAACAGTACGAAGATACTCTGTCATCATGACCTTTGAAAGAACTCTACACCAACTCTAAACACAGATTTGGAAACCATTTAGATAGAAAATTCTTATATGCTGGCTCCTCAAAACACGGAAAGAGTCAAGGTCTGGTTGGACATATCCCTGGGGACAGTAACATCTCAGAGGAATAATGAGCTCAAGTCTTCACATGCCTAAGTAGCCAATTTTAAAGCTGTGTTTATAATTAACTCATGATGGGGATTGGGAGGGAGATAGAGGGACAGAGACAGAAACAGAAACAGAATGAGAAGGAGAGACAGATTGGGGGAGGGAAGGAAGAAAGAGGTAAACAGACAGACCCAAACAGCAAATAATAGAACAAACTGGAATGGTAGTATTATATATGAGACAGAAAAGGACAGGTCTGAAAGGTAAATTGAACAAATCACCCCAGTCCCAATGAGGTGGTGAGAGGGTAATGAGAAACAAAACACAGAGTAGGGAAGGGACTTGACAGAGAGCCCTGCTGTATTCTCTCTGCTCTCTCATGTGCTAGTGCCACCGACCTGGACTCAGCTGCCCTTCTCTTGGAGGTACCAGCCCCTGCAAAAATCATCCTCTCTGATTCTCTCAAATCTACCATTGTGTCTCTTTTCTGTTTTAATATGTTAACTAACACTTGGAAATTTTTAAACATAGAACTCTTCACAGATACTTGCCTTGTGAGGTTTTATTAAGTCATTTCTTTCTTTCTTCTTTCAATAATCTAACACACACTGCATCGGGTGCTAAGATCATAAAACTGATTAAGATGTAATCCTTCATCCAGGAGGCACAGAGAGTCAAACGAAGGCACTGAATAAGTGAGAAAATAATTATAAGGTAATCAGAAAGTGCTGCCTACAGGTGTGAAGAAAAGCCAGTGTACAGAGGAGGTTTAAACACCAATAGCCTAGCTTAATGAGGATGTCAAAACAAACCAGAGCACACTGCCAGAAACACGACCTCACAGTGCATAAACACAAGGGTTTCTTGGGCTGTCTTCCTAACCCATAAGCATCTCCTGCTGGGGCTTTTTAGGATCACCTTGTAGAAGAGAGAACAGAATAATGAGAAGAGGCTAATTCCAAGTTCATCGATTGCACAGTGACTAAGAAATAAGAAGGGAAGGGAAGAAACTGGAGATGGAGTGTAAACTAATATGATTGATGCCACCTGTTAGGGTCAAGAATCATGGGAGAGCATTTCTAATTAGCAGGCTGCACTTCGTTCTTCATCCTGTGGTCACCTGCCCTGCTGATCGTTAATGGTGTGTTCTAAATCCGAGGTCACGGAAGCATCATTTTCTTAATGGTGTATAGCTCTGAGTCAGAAAGTTCAAGAACTCTAGTAGTTCCCAATGCAAACTTCTTTGTTCCCTTTTAGTCTTTCAAGATGCAGGATGGTTTTTTGGTTGACCACATTAATGGCAGCATGGGTTAAGAAATGCTGCTGATTCTTAAGTCAAAACAAATGATCCTTTTAGTTTTTTTAAGTCTATAAGGGAGGCACTGAACATGTCTGGTGGAGATTATTGTGTGCTGGTGTGTGTGTGTGTGTGTGTGTGTGTGTGTGTGTGTGTGTGTGTGCGCACGCGCATGATCATATAGAGTCCGAAAAGCACTCTCATTTGTCATCCTCAGGAATACCATCTCTGTTGAGGCTTGTTCTCTCATTAGCTTGAGAATCATCAATTAAGATAGATTGTCTGGCCAGTGACTGCTCCCCGCCCCTCCCCCCAGTGATCTTCTTGTCTCTGCCTCCCCAGAGCTGGGATTCTTAAAGGCGCACCATAACTCCTAGAAATTTTATGTGGCTGCTGGGGATGGTACTCAGCTGCAGGCTTGTAAAGCAACATTACCAAGTGAGCAATCCCCCGGCTCCCCAAACAATCTTTTAAAATGGAAGCTTATACTGAAATAAGGGAATAATTGGGGAGTATAGCACAGTGGCTAAGAAAGTAATTTCTCCCGCTGCCACAAGGGTTTTACTTGTTTTAATTAGGAGTGGTGTTCCTTTTAGCAACTGATGGCACTTTGAAAGCAAGTGTCTTACAGATATCTATTTGGAAGCTGTGATCTTATGTTGAAAGAAGAAATGCCGAATGTAGTAATTATTGGCTTTACCATCATGATGCAAATGAACAAAACATCTGCCCATAAGAGGGATTGGATACAGGACTGAAGATGTCGCTCCCACCTCGGTTTGGTCATCGGAGTCTACCTCTGAATGAGGAGGAACTGCTACCATTTTGTTGGCTGCTCTTCTAAAAGACCTTTGCAGTATCAATGCTATATTAATGGCCCAGATTTTTAGTCCATTCTGATTTTAAAGTATCCTGATGAATGCAACTGTATACAAGGTGGAAAGAGCTCAGGTTGTGAAACCAGGCTGCGTGAAGCACCTTCTCACACATGCAGATGTCAGTTCTGAGGGTCAAGAAGCTTTCAACATGCTAGCTAAAACTGTTGCCAGTCAGTCACCTTGAAGTCATCATCTCCTCATTCCCTAGGCTGTTAGCAAAGTCTCATATTCGAGTGCCTATAGGTGTCAAGCAAATAAGGTGTGTGTGTGTGTATGTGAGTGTGAGTGTGTGTGTGTGTTTTGCAGGGGGAGGTGATGGCAGAGCATAGTAAACTAGCACTCAATTGCATTTCCTAAAGACACCCAAAATCAAAACTGAAAAGCAAGCTGTCTGTATAGCAGAGCAAGCCTGAAGGCCTTATGCTTGTAATCTCCAGGTTAGATGAGGTTTTCCTTCCACTCCATTTCTTTTTCTTTTTCTTTAATTGGATATTTTCTTTATTTATATCTCAAATGTTATCCCCTTTCCTGGTTTTCCCTCTGGAGACGCCCTATCCCATCCTCCCTCTCCCTGCCTCTATGAGGGTACTCACCCACCGACTCACCCACCTGCATCCCCACTCTGGCATTCCCCTACACTGGGCATCAAGCCTTCCCAGGACCAAGAGCCTCTCCTCCCATTGATGCTCGACAAAGCCATCCTCTGCTGCATATGTGACTGAAGCCATGGGTCCCTCCATGTGCACTCTTTTAGTTCTCACTCCATTTCTAATCGTTTTATAGGCATTATTTCTTTGGCTCTGATCTCTCAGGATCTAAGGTATCCTCTGATTGCAAATTAGACACCTTTGAAAACATCATTACTTCATTGCATCACCACAGAACAGAGCCATACATCAGTGGCACTATTTATGCATTGCTCAATGATTGCAGGCTGATGTCTGACAGGCCTGTTTATACTTGAAGAAATAGAAAGATTTTAATTATGAAGACAGAAGAGACTGCAGAGGTTAATCGATTAAAGAAAGTGGTACCACATTTTAAACAACTTAATCTGGACAAAAGATATGTGTTTTGAGTCATCTAAACTTAAAATTAATAAGTGACTGTGTACATCCTTTGTTATGACGCATGTGCAAAATGAGGATAAATTCTTGTGGCTTGAAAATCAATTGCAACATGATGAAAAGGGGAAATAGCAATTTCTCTGCTTTGATGAAACATCTCAAATTTGCTACGTGTGTAAAGTCATCCAGGCATAGAACGCAATAAGCTCGCTAATCTGAGTCTGGTTTCAATAGTAGAGTAGAAGAGAAAAAAATAAATAAAAACAAGAGGAGAGAGTTGCAAAAATTATGTCCTTGGTCAAGTGATTCATCAGGGTAGAGAAATGGCATTATCAATAACTATCAAGGAGAGTTAGACTTGGGCAAATAGAGCTAATTTCACCTGAAATAAGTGAGCCCATCAGGTAGCAATGTGGGGGAAATGGAGCCAAAGTGTATTTAATGTAATCTAAGCAGACAATGACGAAGGAGAACAGTTTTCCTGAATGAGTAACAGGCATTTTCCACCCTCCTTACTCACCCCTGAGCTGCAAACAGGACTGGGCACAATGTCACCCATCAGTAAATTAGTGTGGAGTCCCTGCTCTTTGTCAAAACATTGAAAACACTTCTGAATGCTATCTTTAAGAATTATGGACAGAATAATTAACTATATCTAATTTGGGGGAGATTTAAAATGGCCATCCAGTCCTGGAGCTGCTGTCATCAAGACTTTTCCATTGTGTTAAGTCATCTCAGGCCTGTGAAGAGCAGTCTTTTTGTCTGATCAGTCCATCAATAAAGATCTAATTATTGGCCTTTCCATCCTCAGTCCTGAGACAGATTTCTTAATCACAGTGAACAGAATTTTTCTATGCAAATTAAATTTAAATGACAGTAAAGTTACAATAAATCGAAGCACATTTTATGGGTCTTGAAATAAAATGAAACTATCTGTGAAGACTTCTATTTGTTATACATACAAGAAGGCGATAAACCCAAATTAGCTATGTACCTCAGTCATGATTATCATTTAATTTATGTACAGTTGACAAGGATGCTTAGTCACAAGAAGAGGAAAAGCTAAACTTGGATGGAAATTCGTAATTTTTAATCAGTTGTTTAAGTAGGATATGAAAAATATGAGCTGCCTGTCTTTTAAGGCTGAAGATGCCTTTCCCTATAAAGTCATCTGTAGGCACAATGATTTTTGCACTGTGTAAATGTTATCCTTGTGTTATTCAAAGGCTGATTCCTCTGCCCTCATATCTTGTTTCAATCCAGACACAGCATTGTAATGCTTAGGTCAAGAATCTCCTGTCTCAAGTTTGTGTAAACAGTTCTTACCATCTATTCTCTGCTTTGATAATAAATGCTGAACACTCAATGGCTGGGCAGAAGACAGAATAAGGGCAGAAACTTCTGCAAGCCAGGGGAGGAGAGAGGGGAAAGGAGTTGGAATATTGTTCTAATTCTCTCTGCTTCAGCTTTCTTTTCATGATGTCCTCTCAGACCCTCTCCTTCTGGCTCCAATTCCAACTCCTCCCTGCTCTCTTTCTCTCTTCCCATGGTTGGCACAAGTTTCCGCCCTATATGCTCTTCAGCCCAGTCATTGGGTGATCAGCATTTATTGACAAAGCAGAGATATATTTTAAAGCTGCATCATGGAGATGGGGCTGGGAGGTAGCCAGATTAGTGTAGGAGGTTAAGGTAGATCACTTAACTGCCCAGGTACTGAGGTACAGATTTAAATAAGTCGTGGTTACTCTGTATTGTTATTGGGAACTAGCAAAGTAAAGAAATATAGCGATCCGATGAATTCATTGTTTACATTTATATTAAAAATAATTCATTTTGCAGTCGTTCTTATCTAGTCGTCCTTATCTGTGGCTCCGTTGGGAGAGTTCACTTAATAACCTTCCTATACAGCAGCACCACCAACTGGGGAACAAGTGTTCAAATGCCCAAGACTATGGCGCATATTTCTGTTCAAACTACCATGCCTGGAGTCCAAACAGCACATGACACATGACAGGTTTCTAATAGGTGATTATTATATAGGAAAAGCAAATTGCTATGTGAGATTCTACCCAAATTCTGTAGCTATAGAATGTCAGTCCTTTTACCTGGTGAATCCCAATACTCATTGCTTGGCTTCCATGAAGAGGCAGGTTCACTTTGAGCTGATTCTAGGGAGCAAAGGCAGAAGAACACCAGGGGAAATAGGTGGCTTAGGTAGGAATGGATTTATCCCATTCACTCATTCACGTTTATTCACTTACAGGGCAAAGAAACATGTTGGGTATCTGGAACTTTATTTCCTATGTTTATCATCCCATCTGTCATAGCATGCCCAGTGAAAGAGCTGAAAGGGGCATGAGGGGTATGCCCTCATATCTAGAAAAGGCCAAACACCCCAGGCAATCTAAGATCTTTAGTAGAGATTTAAAAAATGGAAAATCTATTACTTAAGCAGGATTTGTCACTTTTAGATGTGCATATAAAATTGCATTATATTTCTGGTTGTACTTAAGTTAAAACCAAGAGAAGTAACAATATAAAATAAGCATAAACATTCCAGTCATCTCTAACACATCTCTATAATCTTCTACCTTAATTAGAGTTTCTTTGGTTTAGGTAACATAAGGATAGTCTCCCTCATGAGCATGAAGCATAAAGGTGACTATGACTTCTAAAAACTATTTTGAAACAGTGCTCATGTAGCTCGACTTGCTGTGTAGCAGAAGACAGTCTTGGTCTTCCGTTCCTCCTGCCTCCTGCTCCTGAGTGCTGGGGTTATAGCTGTGCACCATTACACTGTTGATGTGATGCTCTGTGCAAGCTTGGCAAGCACTCTCTCAGCTCTCTGTTATTCAGCATGGTCTAACCTGCCATGCCTCCTCTGGTCATCAGTTACTTCCCAGCTTGAATGCAGCCTCTTTCAAGAGACGTCTGCAGTCTTGTCTATCAACGACATCTCTGGGTTCATATCAACCTGTGTTATTCTGAGCACAGAGGGCAGCACTGAAGATGAAAGGAAGGTACAACCTAACAGGAAAAAGCATTGTAGGGAACTGGATTCTGGCTGTTCTATAGTCAGGGGAAGCAAGGACAGGGGATGGAAGAGAAAGTGTTCGGGACTTGAATAGAGATCAAAAGCTATCTAAGCGACACTGTAGCATCAGGATGGTAAGAAATAATCAAATTCAGTATGACCTTTGGCTGTGACATCCCTCACAGGCTGCTGTTTCAGCACTTACCCCTACCCTGTGAGCTATTTGGGCAATTGTGGAAACTTTAGGAGGTGAATTCTATCTGGAAGAAGTGTATTAGTAGAGGATGCTGTCCTCTGCATCCTGATGTCTTGAGATGAGAGAAATCCCAGCAGCTTACAGCTATCGCCCTACTTCTGTTCTCTGTTTAAGTTGCTTCCTGTCAGGTCTTTAATCACAACTACAAAAAAGTAATACAAAGTAAAAGTATATGAAATAATAACACAGTTGTCCAAATACAGCTGAGACACAAGGAAATAAACGTGCCAGTAAGGAAGCCTTCAGAGGCTCTTCAATGTGCCACACTGTCTTCCCAAAATTCCATGCAAATGGATACATGTCATTGTTCTCTCTGTTTTGGAAACTGTAACACATGGAGATTAAGTAACTACCCAAGTACAAAATGTAGCATAGAAGGCTCTTATAACGTGAGCCTAAAGCCGGGAATGAATGGTAGCACTATTTGGTAAGGTAGTCAGGGCACGGTAGAAGGTGGATTTGAGACAGTGACCACTCAGGATGACTTTATTAATTTTCTAATGCCCACAAAACATCCAAATGATGGTGTCGAAAGTCTCATTTGTCATACTCTGGGGCTCAGGGAAAATCTCAACTTGAAATTGTAATTTAGAGCGTGTTTGGTATACAGACAACACTAAACAGCATGTGACCAAATGAGATCAGCTAGAAAGGAAGAGACAACGAATGTACGCTGGATCCTCCAAGGCTCAGCAGAGACACGGCCTGACTTCACCCTCCAGTCTTACTTTTCTTGACTGCAGTATGAGATTGTATGTTCTGACTACTTCTGTGTGAGATAGTTCTCCATTTCTGTGATAAGATGCCTAAAATAAACTAACTCAAAGAGGGGTTGGCTTTGCTTGGTGGCTTCATGGGTTATAGGTCACTGGCCATGTGCTGGGTCTGTAGTGGGGGAAAGCATCATGGAAGCATGTTAAATAAAGTCTGTTTATCCCATGACCACGGGAAACAAAGGGAGAGAGGAAGGTGTTAGGGTGCAAACATGTCTTTCAAGTTTAACTCCCCAAGTGAACTATCTTCCTTCCTCTAGGTCCTACTTCCTAAAACCTGTACCATTTTCCAATAGTGTGACAAACTGGTAACCAAACCTCCAACACATGTTCCTTGGGGACATTTAAACTCTGAGCATATAAGAGATCATTTTCATAGTAGTTGAAGAGAAATTGCTGACGGCACCAGGGGAGTACAATAGTGGCTATCAGCATATTTTCTTCTTGTAGAATATAGAGAAAATCTCAATTGTTCTGATAATCACAATTTCTCCACTTGAGATATTTGCTTATGTTGGAGCCCCAGACTCTGAAATATGAAAGAACATGCTATGACTTACTGGGTGTTTTCACTTGTTTGACCTCTATAGCCATGCCTGAAGTAAGCAGCACCCTCACAAGAGACTTTCACTGACTTAGTGCTCAGTGACAGTAAATGACCTGCTTTAGACTGAGTGTGAAAAAAAAAAACAGTTGAGACTCCAGCTGCATCTCGGGAGCCCACATTTCTTGCCCTGTCTGCAGCATTGTACTCACTCAACACTCCAGTGTGCTCCAGAGCCATGCCTGGGTCTCCCACTCCTTTTAGCAAGAGAAAAGGGTAGAAATGCAAGCACTTAACCTTATCTCTTTTGCTAGCCAAAAGGCCTCTGGGTTGATGGTATTTAAAGCCAAGACAACTTGGATTATAGATAAGAGCCCATAGAAGGAGTCACAAAGGTGCTGGACAACTTCTCACACTTAGTCTGAGAGCCACTCTGCAAAACACAAATTCTCAAATCATGAAACTCACCCACATTCTTTTGCAAATACAAAACTATGCCCAAAAGTCAGGCAAAACTAATCAACAGCTTTTGAAACCACAGTTGTATAACTGAACTGTTATAAGTTATGGGGGACATAGAAACAAAGAGTGGGATAGAAAACAAAATAAACGAACGAACTTGATCTCCTGGGCTATCTGGGTCTAGCCACACACAGTTGCAATCTGAAATGGCTCCTAGCAAAACAGTGAGACAGAACAAAGGAGCCCAGGGAGGTGGCCACTTCCACAGTCTCCACAGAATGCCCCCTGGGCAATTGAGCCCTTCCCATAGAGAGGTCCTGAACAAATAAATTAGATTCAACTGGACAAAGAGTGCAATGTCCCATTTGGTCCTTGATTATGTAACTTGCACCCTTATTAGCTGAAAAGTTGTATGTCAATTATTGTACTGATTAGTACAAATTAAGTCTGCACCTTGATGCTGGTCTCTGGAGTCTGAAATCCGGACATCTTTGTGGGCTTCATCTCTGCTTTTACTCCTCCTTTCCCAGTCCTAGTTCTGACAATAAGTAACTGAGCATGTGTTTAAAAGCAAGTAATATGTAAACCCAAGTCTTGCTTTTGTGTGCTTGAGGATGTTGTAGCAGAAGTCTTAGGCAAACTAGGAAGTATGAGCCATTCATCTTGTGCAGTTGAGTTGACTACTTAACCAAGAACCATTTAACCAGGTCATTTTTTACCCATAAGGTACCCCAATAATATCTATCTGTATCTCCCTTTCTCTTTCCCTCCCTTTCCCCCTCTCTTTCTTCCTCCCTCTTTTCCTCTCTCTCCCGCTTTCTCTCCCTCCCCCTCCCTCTCTCCTTTCAAATTTCAGTGGATTTAATCACTAAAACATGCATTCGTTTTCCTGCTTTGAGACAATGCCATGCTACTGATGTGTATAAATTTCCAGGTAGTCCACCTTAAAACACAGCATGCCACACCCACTCCAATACCTCTAGGCCTTACAGCAGGAACAGATGCTGCTTGCTGGCTTCTAAAGCCACACATGCCTTTTGCTGCTATACACCTGAAGCTTCTTGAAGTTGACATCAGGAACTGGCATGTCCATGAGAGGGAACAGGCTGGGATGAAGAGATACCCCTCTGCCAGTGCATGCTCAGCCTGCAATTGAGGAGACAGAACATTCTGTGTCAAAGCAAACAAGTGCTCAGGTAAGATGGGGCATGACATTGGGCTTTGGCCGGCATGGTGGAAAGCCAATCACCATCTCTCCCCGAACTGACATCAAGGCTTATTACACGTGCTTTCATTGAAATGGTACCAATTCAATGAAATTGAATTGGAAAAGAAGTTCTTACCAGGTATGGCTGGGAATCTATAGGTTTGAAGCATGAACACTGTTCCTTTAGACTACCAAGAAGCATCCAACAGCAAACTTTCAAAATACAAGGTACTGATCCTTGCTGCCAAAATGTAGACAAATGCAGAGTCCTTGACCTGAAGACTATGAAGTGTGCAATCCTCCACTGCCTTACTCAGCTCAAGGAATAAGCTCAATCCTCAATCCCTGCTCAATCCTCAGCATCAAAACAGCAAAAGATCCGATCCCTTCTTGAAGTTGAACTCACTAGGTCTACGCAGTTATAGATCTACCTCGATATCACAAAAGCCCGTCTATTATCTTCGACAGTAACAAAACACCAGGCACCTATGACTACAGCTCTGTGGTCTGAGTTAGAGTTTCCATATCACATGTGCTCAGATAGTTTCCCAGAGATGGCTAAATGAACCTGTCTCAAAGGCTAGACCTTATCCAGCCTTGCTTATATACTTTCCTGTGTTTTATGAGTACTTTCTTTGGTTCTGAAAGTCCTGATATGAAAGAGTATTGGCCAAGTGCCAGTCCCCCAGGACCCAAACAGACCAACTATCCCCCAGAGAGGAATTGCAGAGAGAGGACATAGTCCTCTCACAGTGTCCTTGGAGCATGGGTTCCCTGACCTCCAGAGATAACCCCCAAGTTAAGGGCCTAGAGGCATTGGAGTAGACAGGATATACTATGATTTAAGGTGAACTTCCAGGAAAGTTACATACATCAGCAGCATGGCATTGTCTCAAGGCAGAAAAATGAATGCATGTTTTACTGATTAAATTTACTGGAATGTGAAGAGACAGAGAGAGAGAGAGAGAGAGAGAGAGAGAGAGAGAGAGAGAGAGAGAGAGACAGAGAGAGACAGAGACAGAGACAGAGACAGAGAGACAGAGACAGAGAGACAGAGACAGAGAGAGATCTTAAGGTACTTGGTGGGTGAAAATATAAGGAAATATCACCAACTCAGTGGCTCACAAATGAGAAATATGTTCCTTGCCAGTCCTAGAGGCTGAGATATTCAAGTTTAAGTCATCAAACAAACTTGATGCTTGATATTTGGTGAGAGTTCATAGGTGGTCCCAACTCCATGTAGTGGAAGACACCCAGTGAACATTCTAGAATTTCATGCTGGAGAACTGATTCCATGCTAAAAGGCTCCACTCCTAAAGTCTCCTCCACCAGCTAAGGCTATCATCACATTTTGGGTCAGGATTTAAGAATACACACTGAATAGGAGCACAAGCATCCATCCAAACTATAGCTTACACTCCCTCCCCAGTCTGTGCTTCTCTCTACATGAAAGGAGTTTGGAGATATAGAACAGAGGTACTCGCTGAACTCCCCTGGATCTAAATCACAGCAGCACTGTCTCAACATCAGAAGAGCTAACCAACTACAAATCTAAAACACTGAAAAATAGTGTATCTGCCATTTATTTTTCATGTCGCTATTCCCTAAGAAGTTATGCATAACTGCAGCTTACACAGTACTCACATTTATCCTATACTCTAAGTACTCTAGGGATGACTTCAAGTATTGGAGAAGATACATTGATGTGCATAAACACATCACCACTTTACATCAACAACTTGAATATATGAGGATTAGAATATCTGTGGGGGTCATGGAGCTCCAGGTTCTGTGGACACTGTGAGAGGACTATGTCCTCTCTCTGCAATTCCTTTCTGGGGGATAGTTGGTCTGTTTGGGTCCTGGGGGACTGGCACTTAGCCAACACTCTTTCATATCAGGACTTTCAGAACCAAAGAAAGTACTCATAAGACACAGAAAAGTATATAAGCAAGGCTAGATAAGGTCTAGTTTTTGAGACAGGATTATCTAGCCATCTCTGGGAAACTATCTGAACACATGTGATATGGAAACTCTAACTCAGACCACAGAGCTGTAGGCATTGTGACTGTAGAAGATAATAGACTGGCTTTTGTGATATCAAGGTCGATTTATAACTGTATAGACCTAGTGAGTTCAACTTCAAGAGGGGGTAGGATCTTTTGTAGTTCTGATGCTGAGAACTGAGCAGAGCATCCTGTACAGTACTTACTCTAGTTGTAGCTGAGACCCAGGAGACTGGGAGCGCCCCAGTGAATATGGTAGCGTGGATTATAATCTCAGGCAGCTGAAGCAAGGTGACTGCCATTCCGTGGTCGACGTACATGATGTACTAAAATACTCTTTGAAGAGGGAAGAAGAGGAAGAGGAAAGAAAGAGGAGCAGAAGAAGTGAAGAGAAGAAGAGGAAGAGGAAAGAAAGAGGAGCAGAAGAAGAGGAAGGGAAGGAGAGGAAGAGAAAGGAGAAGGAATTGTTTTTGTTGATATTTGCAAAATTTTTGGGTTTTATTCACATTGACCAGGAATTTCCCAGCACTGCTGTCTTTCCATCCTTTGGCACTTCCTGGAAGAGAAACTTCTGGTGTGGAACAGACTCTTATCAAATGCAAATAACAGCAAATAGAAGGATCAATAACTCAGTATCAAACATAGGACTTAGGCCCTGGGTCAGTATGTTTGGCCTGGGACAAAGAAGGCCCATCTTCTTACATCCTCCTCTGAGTGAAAGAAAGGACCCCCTGAACCCTGCAGTCATAGCTCAGCATCCTTAGGCAGGAGCATGGCTGGTAGTAAGAGGACAAAATGACGGAGCCCCAGCAGGACCAAAGAGAGGAGATAAACACTTGCTCTTGCTCTGTGGGTATATGAGAAGGGGACACCATGGCAGGCTTTGCTAGAGACAGAGAGAAAGGAAGAGAAAGCAAAAAGTGCTGCCTCTTCATATGGACTGTGCTTGCTCCAGCATTTAATGGGTGGATGCATATGAAGTCAAACATACTTTCTGATGTTCCTGCCCTATTGCCATTGTTAATGAATTTGACCAGCCTCCAGCATCCCCTCTAAGTCTTTGGTCATTGATACCTTTGTTCATAAAAGGATGGGAGTAAGTAGAATGATACACACACCAATAACATGTAGCACATGAATACAATGAAACACACCAAAAAGGGGGAGAGGGGAGAGAAAGAAGTGACATTGAAACTGAGAGCATACTGAGAGAAACCTAAAAGGAGGCTTGCACATTCAAGGCAGAGGGACTGTCTGTGTAAAGGAGGAAGCTTGAAGTTCTGCAACAGCTGGGCCCTGGGGATGGGCAAGGAGGAGATCCAGGATGCTGCAGCAAACGCTCTACTTCAGCTGGGAGAGCTGGATTGGGACATACTTTGCACACAGTAGTCTGCCTACAGCTGTAGCCAGGCAGCCGGATGCATAGGCACAACCCTGCTCAGTACCAGCTGTTCACCCTGGGCATGCATGGAATTAATCAAGGCACTCAGTACTCTAGAGAGCCAAATGCATCCGTTCTCAAAGTGAAGTCAGGCTTGACTGAATGCCATGATGACTCCACAGTGCTAAGTCTTGGAACCTCTGTCCATAGAGGATGAGCAACATCCTGTGTGTATCATCTCATTCTTCTATAGCAGGTCTCTGATAGGCAGGAATATGGTTCAGTAGGAGAGCACATGGTACAGGCATAAGGCTCTGGGTCCCATCTCCAATACTGGGGGAAAAAAAGACAAAAATCTATACCTGTGGGGCAGTGGGGTGGTGGGCTGTGAGAAGCAGCTGGGTGCTTAGTCGAGCATGAGCTTGGAACCCGGACCATTATTGGATGGCAGGAGTTCAGCTCTGCTCCCGGGCCCTGGTTCTTTTCATTTAGCTTCAGCCCTCTCCATAGCTCCTCCCACAGAGAGGTCTATGGCCAACAGTCATGAGGAACAGGCTTCAGGCCCTAGAGAGATTTACATACTAACGAGGTACCTGAAGGCCAGAGGGTAGAGCCAATTAAGCATTCTTCCCCAGTCCCTCCCCTCCCCCTCTCTCCCTATTTAACTCAGGTCTGCCCTGGGTTTTGAGGGGTGCACAACCAGACTCAACCATCATCTGTCATGTCAATAAACCCATTTTGGAAACCCAAGGACTTTCTCATCATTGGGACCACGCCCGTGAGGAACCATGGAGCCACAGCAGCCATGCCTAACATCCCCCTGGAGGAACCCCCAGTGTTCCCAGCCGCCTTGCCCACATAGACCTTTGTCTTTTGTTTATTTGTTTGTTTTTTTAATTGTGCACTTTGAACCAAGTGCCACAAGGCTACATATAGTAGCTGCCTTGTAATTAATTATATCCTCGCCAGATTACAATCATTATAGATATTTCTACTTGTTAGAACTATCATGAGGTTTAGAAGTTACTGAAAGGCTATGTTTTCTGAGTTTATATTGATATGCTGAAATAGTTTACAAGGAGTAGTATGAGATTGTTGCTATAAAGTAGCACCCTGTGAAGAATGACAGGAGGGGACATTGGCACTTGCCATGTGTCTCATGTGTCTTTCTCAGATAGACAGCCTCATTTCCTGGCAATCTAACAATGATTTTTTATTTTTCTGCCCTCTCCTCTCTCCCCTCTTCTTTCTTCCTGGAGACAGGACCTCACTATATAGTTCAGACTGGTCACGTTATTGTATGCCTCAGTCTATCCCTAAACGCACAACCATCTTCCTGTCTCAGCCTCCCAGGTATTGGGGTTATAGATATATGCCAGCACAGTTGAATTGTATTTTATTTGTAAGCCATTTGCTAATGATATTCTGTGGGTATTTTTTTTCAACAGAGACAGTGTATTGACTCACTCACTAAGTGATTCACAACATATGCAAGAACTAGACAACTGTGATAGTTCGACTGTAACATTCTTGCTAGGCCTTGCCATAATCTTCGGTATGTCATTTTGCAGACATCGGAAATTGTAAACATGTAATACCAAAGGAACCACAGAGTTAGAGAAAAGGCTTTATCCACACCCTATACATTACGATCTACACTGTCCTTGGAATGTATAAAAAGAAACTGTAATTGACATTACCTTCCCCACACACACCACTCCCAGTAGTGCTGAGTAAGTGCCTACGGGAACAAGAATACTAGTCATGTGATCAATTCACTAGTCAAGTTGTCTTAATAATACCAAAATTCACCAACATCTTATACCACAGAAACTAATAGGTAGCTTTAAATTTTCTTATCAAGGACAATAAGGGGTTAAGGTGAATGTTGCTCAGTTGTCTGGACAAGGAAGGAAATAAATAACAAGAGTCTGTGCTGGGGGCCAGGGTGGGCTTCTGGAACACAGAGCAAGAGCTGTCTCCTCTGAACTGGCACAGATTGCCTTGCCTTGTGGTTCCCTTTCTCCCTTGCACTTCCTTTATTTCCTTTTGGCTCAAGATTGACTCAAAGTGTCCAGGTCACACACTCTTACTCAGCTGTGTGAGTAACACAGTTTCTTCTCTTTGTGAGGTGAGATTCATGGTATGCTTTGTAATGTCTACAAATGGGATGCACCGTAATGTTAAGGTATAAAGCATTTAGTACTTTGGAAACCGCAGGTAGCACTGTTGAATGTTGTTGTCTTGACTCCCTAAATGCTAAGCCATTTTTATTTATTTATTTGACTTATCAAGTTCTGAAAATCTTACTCCATTGTCCCTATTGAGTTCACTGTGAATTAAGAGCTTTGAAGTTAAAGTGAGATATATTCCCAACTTATAACAATAAATGTCCTGAGCATTTCCAACACTGAAACACGGCTGGAGAGGAGCGGGGTGGGGTGAAGTGAGCCAGTTGCTCCCCCCCAGTGTCTGTTCTCACTCTTCCCCAGCTCCTTCCCCATGTCTCCTTTTTTGTCTTGACCTGCCTTCTTTTCCTGACTTTTGTGGTGACTTATTCATCACCATTAATGCTAATAACCATAAACACGTATCCACTAAATAGCAATGCAAAAACTAGGCTCTGCTGATGTAGAAATAGGACACACAATAAAATGGACCCAGTAACCTGGGAGTGAGCAGCGAATGGCTCACTGTCATGTTTGCCTTCTCAACTGCAGATCTAAGTGGATGTGGTGATTTGTAACCTGAACATTGTAGCCTAGGTTATCCCTTTGCCTCATCATCTCAGAATTTTTCTCTTCCTACCCTTTGTTACTGTTCTCTCTCTAGTTAAGTCACCCAGCCTTCATCCCTTTAATTTGATAGAATGCACGCACTGTTCCATGATCTCCTTGGGACACGGGCAGAAAACTTAATGGTCTTGTAGCCTGTGCCCTAAAGTAGACAAATCACAACCAACTTTGCCATCAGACAGGAAAATTTCTATTTCCGAAGTTGATTTACTCAGAAGACAGAGAACTGAAAGCTTCTAAATGATTTTTGCCACCTTTTTCAAGTATATACCAGTCACATGTAATTTAAGTATTTATGGCTTGGAGTTGAGACATATTTAAAGCTCATAAAATCTTAAACATCAAGATCTTAACTGTGGAGCTTTGTAGAGTAAATATCAAATTTATAGGCCTTGAAGACCTGCCCGCCATCAACTTAATGGGTGAGAGAACTACGAGAGATGTTTTATCAATATTTGTCTGCTGCAAAGGGTAGCACAGAACAGCAAAGGAAATGTCTCTCCACTCAATTAGCACAGTGACAGTAAAGGAAAGTGTCACTGCTAATGCATTTGTTGGAGTTGGCCCCACAACATGCATTCTGTTTAAATCGAATAGTGCAGCAGTAATCGGTATTGGTTCAGTTTGGAATGCCTATGTTAAGATCAATCAAACGCATTTTGGTGATGGTTCAGGGGAAAAAAGAATCATGCTGAACAGCAAGGAAGTTACCACTTCTGCATCAGGACCACCACCCCATAGCCACATGATGTCAGACCCTGCAGGTCTTTAGAAACTTACATTTCCAATTAGGAAATCAATAACAACAGTGTGTAAGTAGATAAGCAGGCCCGGTAGTGAAACTTGCTTTCTTTAATCCACTTAGAAGCTCTGTGTGACATGAGAAGGCTGCAGTGATTTATTTGATTTGAAATTTTCTAAAATTGCCTCCTTCGCTAAAACCACCTCTCAAATCCAATCAGCAGAATGCATAAAAACCACAGTCAATAACAATATCAGAACAGAGCTGGTTTTGATGGTTTCATATCATGTGAGTCCTCTAACCGTGTAAGTTAGCTTTGAAACAGTATTTTAATATATAGGCACATATGTAAAGTGCCTAAGAGGCTAATTCATAGAAATAGAAAATAGAATGGATCTCAACACTCAGAAGCCAGAGGCAGGTGGATCTCTGTGAGTTCAAAACCAGCTTAATCTATGTAATGCATTCCAGGCTAACCAGGGTGGCATAGTGAGAATCTGTTTCAAAAAAGAAAGCAGAATAGAGTTTATTGAGAAGAACTGGAGAAAGTCACAGTGTCACAGGTTCCATTCAGCGTGAGATGGTTCAAAGTTCTGGAGAGTAATAGCCAGGTCAGTTGCACAACAGAGGGAATGTCATAGGTTACTTCATGCTTCAGACTCAAAAATTAATTTGGTAATAAATTCTGCTGTGTTTTACTATGTTAAAAAATGGAAATATGGGACTCCTGACTAGGACCATGCAATCTGAGTGGGAGGGTACCCTATACAAGACAACCTCAACCTGGGGCTGTGAGGAGTGAGCCAAGACTATCACAAGTCTAGCGCCATGGGCTCTGGACAAGGAGTTAGCCTGAGACAACACAGAACATCGCTGTGCAGACCTGGGTTGGCAGACCATGCCAGGGATGACCGCTGCCTGGTGCCACACTGCATGAATTGGGCATTGCACTCCTGAGACCACTTCCGGGACAATCCCAGATACCCAGAGGAACCACTAAGATAAGCAAGTAAGTGGTGAAGAGATGGGAGAAAAAGAAGCAGAAGGATGTGTGCAGAATGAGGAGAGGCACACTTGGAGACCTGAGGGTAGTAGGAACATCCTGATGTGAGTAGACCTTGGTGAGGGCCTGGCCTGATCTGCCACTGAGGGCAGTGTCTGAGTTTATGGCCCTGCAGCAGTGGAAGTCTGTTACTACCAAAGACCAGGCTGATGTACCTGCTCTGGGCTGCTGCCCAGGGCCCTATTGATATCTGGTGGCTGTGAAGAACTGGCCCCACCCCTTCCCTGGGCATCCTGGGAGAGCTGGCCCCTCCCCTCACCAGCTGTAGTACTCTGGAGAGCAGAACATCACCCAGGAGCTGGCTCTGGTAACAGAGTTGCAGGTGAGACAGCCCTGAGGGTGTGAGTGTGGGAGAGCTGGTGGCACAACCAACTCAGATACCTCTCAGGCCCAGATCCAGGGCTCTGAGTTGACCCACCCCCACATCTACCTCATTGCTGAATGACTGGAGCACATGAAGGGGCCAGTCCTACATATCCAAAACTACAGGATCTCCATAACACAGCAGGGCAATAACAGGATCTCCAAGAGGAGTCCCAGTGAGGTTCCAGTATTGATAGTGTAGCAAAAGCCAGAGGCTTGGAACCAAACCAATGACTCATTGCAGTGAACATTTGCAGGAAAGAAGTATAGACAGTAAGAGTACACTATGGACACACTGGGACATACTACAGCTTCCACAAGTTTTTTTTTTCTTTTGGATGGGAGATTGCAAGGGTAGAGGGTGGGTGTGAGGGGGCAGGGAGATGAGTGGGATTGGGGTACATGATGTGAAATTCACAAAGAATCAATGAAAATGTTTTTAAAATGAAAATATGTTAGCTGATCTTCTCTAAAAGCAATAGTACATAATATATGTGAAAAAAAGTCGGGTCACATATTATTAAGCCAAAGATAGTATTTAGATTTGAAAAGTATATGATTTTGTAGACTAAGACCAATTTGAGATTATTTTCTTTTTTTTTTCTTTTTTTCTTTTTCTTTTCTTTTTTTTTTTTTTTCAAGACAGGGTTTCTCTGTGTAGCCCTGGCTGTCCTGGAACTCACTCTGTAGATCAGGCTGGCCTTAAACTCAGAAATCCACCTGCCTCTGCCTCCCAAGTGCTGGGATTAAAGGTGTGTGTCACCACCGCCTGGCTGGGATTATTTTCTTAAGCCAAACTACATGCAGCTTTATTAAAGATATCTTCATAATCATGACACTTCAGGAGGCCCTAGATAGACAATCATTAACAATATGCAACATTCAAACACTCTCTTTATGGAATATAAAAAATCTGAAAGCTACTGAAAAATCCAGTAAAATCTTCTTCTGATTCTCTATGCAGGGACAGTTTAGAGTAGAGACTGACATGTTCCATGCACTATGTTGCTTCACAGATTTTACAAGCCCATGACCTAGAATCTAAAATAAAAAATTGCAAAATTATGAATATGAAGACTCATAATCTTTTTGTGGATTTTGTTAGCATGTGTTGTAAATGTTGGGTTTCATCATAACATTTTTATACATATACATAATATATTTTGATATTAGGAAACAATTACTGATGTCAGGGCCCAATCCCAATTATCTGATATTCTGGAAACATCAACTTTAGGGGCTCAGGGCTCAGGCCTTTGGTTTTAAGGGTAAATTCAATATATACTTATGGTAGAATGAAAGAAAAGTATATGAATTAGATATTTTCCTCACCATAGAGCATTCATGGCAAGTTAGTTACATGTACCAATGTCCAAAAATCCCTCCTCCTGAGAGACAAGAAGTCTCTCATGACTTGCAGGTAAATTTTTCCCCCACAAAAGTCCAGCCACAGAAATAATCTACTATTGACACTTGTCCCCTCTCTCCAAAAGAGTAGAATATTCTATGTACTGATGACATAAGTGTTTTCCCTATGGTTCTTCAGTGAATGATGGAGCTGTGTAGGATGAAATGTTAATAGGTCTGATCTTGTACAAGTATTGTGCAGAGTTCAGTATTATAATCCTTCTGTGTCATCCAGAAGGTACTGTTCACATCTACTGGAAAGGGGTGGTGGTGGTAATTTTTTAGTGATATAGCCACTGATAAATAACTCATGCTCTAATAAATACTTCCCAATTCAAATAAGCAATTAAAACTAAACATGTCTTTAATCCCAGCACTTGGGAGGCAGAAACAGGTAGATCTCTGAGTTTGAGGTCAGCCTGCTCTACAAAGTGAGCTCCAAAACAGTCAGAGTTACACAGGAAACTTTGTCTTCAAAAACTGAAATAGGTGATAGACATATGATAGATAGATAGGTAGATAGATAGATAGATAGATAGATAGATAGATAGATAGATAGATAGATAAACAGATAAAATACAGAGATTACAAATATTAAGGACAAACCATATTAGGTGAGTTCTTAAAAAGAATAAGTTAAGTATCCATTTTTGGAAGCTGGAGGCATAACTACAAATTCATGTCAAGAAATATACAAGGTAACAGAAAATAAAAGTCATAAGCAGTCTATCTTTTACCCTAGACACACTTCTCAGGGTTGCCCTTAGTGCTAGAACAGAATATCACTGTAGCTTCAACCCCTCCCCCTCCATATCCCCTGCAGACCCCACAGATCATCCCACCCTGGCTTCCCTCTCTGCCTCATCTCTGTGTCCAGCCTCCAACTCGGGCAGACAACCACTGTTCAACCACAGGCCATGCCTGCCAGATAACCAGGAAGGCTGCCTATGGACCTTCTCTACTCAGTGTTCCTCAAGACCCGATTCTAAGGGTCACCTCTAGTGCTACAAGAGACCATGTTCCTCTGGCCTTTCCTTTTTCCAGCCTCAGCACCAGCAAGCATTCCCCTTGAACACACCAGCTGAATAGGTCAGTAAAACAAGCAACAAACAGCCAACACCCTCTCTGAAAATCTAGAGAGGAAAGAAAAAACAAAGAACAAAACACCCACCCAACAAAGACAAACCCAGAAAATCAGAAATTATACCTTTACTCACCACAAACCCAGATGCCTAGATGCCAGCATACAAACACAATAACAGACAGGGCAGTATGTCTTCACTAGAGCATCTCTATCCTATCACAGAAGGCCTTGACTATTCCAACATAGCTGAAACCCACAGAGAAGACTTTAATACAAACTCTATGAAGATGATAGAGGGCCTTAAAAAGAAAATAAGTAAATCCCTCAAAGAAAGCCAGAAAAACACAAACAATGGGAGGAAATGAATAAAAACCTGAAAGAAAGACAAAAAAAACCAAACACTTGAAGAAAACAAAACTGTTCAAGACCTGAAAACAGAAGTAGAAGTAATAAAGAAAACAAACAAACAAAAGGAATTCAGAAAATAAAATAATTTAGGAATGAATACAGGAACTGCAGAAGAAACCTTCACAAACAAACATATCAATAGGCTACCTACAAATGGACTGAGAAAAAAAATTAGGCAAACAATACCTTTCACAGTAGCCTCAAATAATATAAAATATCTTGGGGTAACTCTACCAACTGGTGAAAGACTTGTATGATAGAAACAAGAATTTGATGAAAGAAATTGAAGAAAATAGCAGAAAATGGAAAGATCTCCCATGCTCCTGGATTGGAAGGATTGGCATAGTAAAAATGGCCGTACTAGCAAGATCAATATACAGATTCAATGCAATCACCATCAAAATCCAGAAACAATTCTTTCTAGACCTTGAAAGAACAACTGTCAACTGCATATGGAAAAACAAAAAACTCAGATTAGCAAAAACAATCCTGAATAATAAAAGACCTGCTGGAGGTATTACTCCAGCAGATATCCCTGAGTTCAAGCTTTACTGCAGAGCCATAGGAATAAATCCTGCATGGTATTGGCATAAAACAGGTTGATCAATAGAATCTGATTGAAAACCTAGACATAAACCCACACACCTATGAGCACATGATAAAGAGGCCAGAAATACACACTGGAAAAAAGACTGCACCTTCAACAAATGGTAATGTTCAAACTGGATTGTCTGGATGTAGAGGAATACAAATAGATCCATATTTATCACCCTGCACAGAACTCAAGTCCAAGTGGATCAAAGACTTCAACATAAATCCAAACACAGTGGATTATGTTAAAAAAAAGAAAGTGGAGAACAGCCTTAAATACACTGAGAGAGGAGACAACCTTCTGAACAGAACACTGATAGTACAGGCACTAAGAACAATTAGTAAAAGGGACCTTATGAAACTAGAAATCTGTAAGGCAATGAACACCATCATTAGACAAGGAGGCAGCTTACAGAATGGGAAAATAATTTTAATAACTCCACATCTAATAGAGGACTAATATCCAAACTATATAAAGAACTCAAGAAATTAGATAACAACAAACCACATAATCCAATTAAAAAAATGAGTTATAGATCTAAAGAAAGAATTTTCAACAGAGAAATCTCAAATATCTGAGAAACATTTAGAGAAATGTTCAACATCACTAACCATCAGGGAAATGCAAATCAAAACTACTTTGATATTCTATCTTTCACCTGTCATGATGTCTAAGATTAATAACTCAAGTGACAGCTCATTCTGGCAAGGATGTGGAATAAGGGGAACACTCATCCATCACTGGTAAATGTGGAAACTGTACAGCCACTATGAAAATCAATATGGCAGTTCCTCAGAAAGTTGGGAATTGATCTACCTCAAGAACCAGCTATACCACTCTTGGGCATATTCCCAAAGGATGCTCTATCCTACCACAAGGCCAATTGTTCACCACAGCTTTATCCCTAATAGCCAGGAACTGGAAACAACATAGATGCCCCTCAACAGAAGAATGGATAAAGAAATGTGGTACATTTACCCAATTGAGTATTACTCAGCTGCTGACATTTGAAACTTACAGACAGATGAATAGAAGAACTAGAAATCATCACCTAGAGTGAGGTATCCTGTCAGGCTGTGTTTCTGCCTCACCGCTGGGATGCTGGAACATAGCAGAACGCAATCCGTGTTTCTTCTCGGTGAGAAACAACAAAATCTGGGACAAATGCTGTGATTCTCAGTCTCTTGTATACCCACATGCCACTGGGGACCTCGAGGAGTTTAGAACAGTGGTCTCCAGGCCCGCTTCCCCTACAAACCAGGTAGGAAGGGGATGGTGGAGCCCTGGATGGGATAGAATCTGCTTTGGCTCTGAATGAATGTCGAAAGTACAGAGGAGCTGGAAGAAGAGGCCTTCTCTGGGAGATTTAGACAGAGCTCTTTATGACAGTCTTCCCGCCAGCTGCAATCCTTGATGAAAGAGACAGTCCTGGCTTGTCCAAACTGTTTTATTGGGAGGGAGTGGGTAATGTTTAAGTCCTACTCAGGGTGAACCAGGGATTAATACCTTGTCCAGGAAGGAAAACTCACTGATGAAACACTTGGGGCCTATCTAGATACCTCATTAACATGGAGAACTCTAGGTTTTTATGCTACATGATCAGTGTCCTGGCCTTCCCAATGGAATATCATGGTTATGTGTTCCAGGACCATTCTCAATTATTAAAATTCCTGGGGGTTTTGAACCTGTTTCATGTTTATCAGGTCTTCTGTCTGGTGGCATAGTCCACTTGCCCCATAGTAACCCAGGTCCCTAAAGATAAATATAATATGTATTCACTTATAAATGGACTCCAGCTATTAGGTAAATAATCATCAAGCTACATCCCAGAGACCCAGAGAGACTATTAGGTAAAGAGGAGAACTCTAGGTGGGAACACATGGACCTCCCTGGGAAGGGGAAATAGAATAAATTTTGCAGGTGGATTTGGTGTGGTTGGGGACAGGTGGTGGGGGAGATGGATGGAAAGAGAGAGTGGGAAAACAAACCACTGGAATTAGGGATTATTGAGGGAGTATGAAAACATAGTGCAGTGGAAAATTCCAGGAATATATAAGGGTGATCCTAGTGAGAATTCCTAGTAATTGAAAATATGAAGTCTGAACTAGCCATCTTTTGTAGTCTGGCAAAGACTTCCAGTGATGGGATTGGGTTGCTTTGGCTGAGGTGTTGGATCCTGTGGAGATCCTAAACACAGGCTGATGCTAGGACAGAAGGTCACTCTCTGAAAACTGACAGTGATACTGCACTGCTGAGGACAACATCCACACAGCACATTGAATGTGTTGAGGTCAAGCTGGTACCTGCATGGCACGAGCTAGTACCCTTGGCAGGAAAGATTACTCTGCAGGCCAGGGAAGAAGAAACCCGAACACCAGCCATGAAAGCTCCTCCTACAACCTGTCTTGCCTGCAAGATGTGACGTGACAATGGTGGCACAGAACTCGTGGGAGTGTCCAACTAATATTTTCAATAAAAATTAAAAAGAAATGTAAAAAAGAAAAAGAGACACAAGAAACACAACCACACAATAAAGAACAACAACCAACAACTCAACAGCCAACTGTTGGTTCAGTGAAAGATTAAAATGATTGCCATTACCTTAGTAAGAATGAGAGAAGGAGAGAATATACAAATGAATACCATCAAGAATATAAAAGGATTCATCACTACAGATCTCACGGATGGTGAAATCATATCATCAGAGCATATTATAGTCAATTGTATGCCCACAAATTTATAAACTTAGATAAAATGCACAAATTTAGATTTTTTTCAAAAGATCCAACTCTAAACTATGACCGACGAAACTAAAACTTGACAGAATATCACAATTCAAAAAAACTTAACTTGAAAATTAAACTTCCTCATATAAATCAGAAGAGCTTAATAAGGTTGTGTCTCTCTCAGATAACTCCAAATTCTGAATAAAATAGAAAACAACTAACCAGATAATTTGGATGTGACTAAGTACTAGCAGATTTAAAAGAGAATAAAGCTCACAGGGTATTGTTAGCATGGGAAAGCTTTACATTTTCTTCAATTGCTTTATTCCAAGGACAGCAACTGTCAAGGTGTCAGTGTACCACTAATGCCATAGTAGAAAAGTCTGCATGTCTCTGGCGGGAGAAACTATATAGGAATGATCCTGAGGGCAACCAGGACTGTAAGAAAGTAAGGACTGAATGCTATAAAGAAGGGATCTAGCAAAGCAGAAGCCAGTTGGTCTATCATTTCTGACTAGACTCCTGCCCATGCCCTAATTATGGAAGTTACAGAACTGAACCACCCAGCACAAGAGAATTTGACAAATGAAATTAATTTCTTGTTTAAAATAAATGACCATCATGGTTAGCAACATGGTAGAAGGCAAGCAAACATGCTGTTAGAGCAGCAGATGAGAGCTCACATCTCATCCACAAACATAAGGCAAGTGTGTGTGTGTGTGTGTGTGTGTGAGAGAGAGAGAGAGAGAGAGAGAGAGAGAGAGAGAGAGAGAGAGACACAGAGAGAGAGACAGAGACAAAGACAGAGAGACAAAGAGAGAGAGAGAGAGAGAACTAAAAGTCTATCCCTAGTGACACACCTCCTCTAACAAGGCCTTACCACCTAATTCTTCCCAAACAGTTCCATCAACTGTGAACCTAGGAACCAAATGTTTAAATATATGAACCAGATGGGGCCATAATTGTTCAAATCACCACATTAGAAGAGACAAGAACAGCTCTGAAATGAGCCAGACTCGGGGTTATAAACAACATCAGCGTGTATAAATTGTCCTCAGCACATACTTCACCTCTCCCTGTATCAGGAGGATTCCTTAAAAAGGCTCAAGCACAGCCATCCTGCATTACTGATGTTATCTGAAATACTGTATCAAAGTTCAGCATAAAAACTGTCAGAGTGGAAGTGCTTTCAAAAGTTTGCTTTTGTGTTGGAAAAAAAAAGAGCATCTTTAAGAAGGTTGGAAGTATATAATGACTAGTTGTGTATATATGAGACTCCAAAAAAAGGTCTCGATATCTCTACAAAGCTCATACAGCCAGTTGTGTAAATTTTCTATTGTGTTTCTCCATGGGACACCAAACAACACACTTTTGTAAAATGATCACTTATAAAATTAGAGAGCAGGTAAATTAGATTAGAAAATGAAACAAATACAAATTTTAATTTAGAGTGTATAAAGAGTTCTTAAAAAGGTAAACTGGCTGGTAGAAAGGGGAAAGCTTGCCAGGCCTCTACCCTACAGAAAGATCTGCCGGCTGCTAAAGGATACTGAGAGCAGAAAAAAACATCTTCCCCAAGGAAGAGTACACCAACTAGTTATCCAAAACCAAATAGTCAGCCCCAGAAACATGCATATGAATAACGTTATTCAGACTGAGCAGGTTATATTTAGGAATATGTAAGTTCACACTTACACACACACACAAACATACACACACACATACATGTAATAACAATTAATAAAATGATAGGTCATGAATTTGATACATGTCAAGGAGAAGGATATGGAAGGGTTTGGAGGGAAGAAAAGGAAGGTAGAAATGATGTAAATAAAATCCTAAAAAAGGGAAAAAATTGAAACAAAAATTAAATACTATTTTTTTCAACTATCAAAATAAGAAAGATAAAATTCTGAGGACTCTGTATGGATGTATACTCTACTGGCAGCGAAAGGCTGTGAATTAATTTGCTTCTTCTAAAAAAAAAAAAAAAACTGCAAAACATATCAAGTCCATTAGAACACATGCAGCTTTAAACCAGGCCTCCTTCTTGGCATGTGGGAGTTTACTACACAGAAATAACACTACTATGGACCATGCATACAAAAATGTGCATCAGAATTAAAAAAAAAAAAAATAGAAACTATCTAAGTGGCCTCAATAGCAGTTTGATTAAACAAATTGTGTTTATCTTTGGTTAATGGAAAATTCTTAAAGCATGCTCTTGAAGAACATGCAAAAACTTGAGAGCCTGCACACAATATGATATAATTGTAGGCAGCATTATACCAATTGATAGGCTGATTCGATGGAGATGGAACTGAGAACTCTTACTATTGACCTCTCTCTACCTGTCACTTGGGTTAACAGACAGTGAAAACTCACCTACCCAAGGAAAGGAATGAGGTACATTTGTCATGTGAAACAAAGTACAGAGTCCTGGGGCTACTCTCACCTCAGATCTGTCTCTGAACACCAACAACAGCGAGCTCCTAAACTCCACACGTAGGACAACCTGGCCGTGGCCAGCACAGTTCCAGAGAATGAACAAAAGACGTGCAGAGAGGCAAGTGGAAAAGCTGGGATCAGGTGTCTCTGATGAAGAAAATCACAGTGCCCGGAAGTTCAGAAGCTCAGTACGCTTACTACACACAGTTGAACAGAAAGGCGGAAGTACTGCATATATCTGGACAGAGAAGTGGGTTTGTCTAATCTCTGTAGAAGTGGGCTCTGTGAAGGAATAGTCTCCAGGCTGTAAATAGCCGGTAGGGGATATGGAAAGATAGCTGTGGTAGGCATTTTCTGCATACACTCTCAACGTCCACATATGGGCCAGAGAAAGGCTTTACCACCGATTTTTCCCATGAGTCTTTGGCTTTTGGTCCTTCACATGACCATGCCCTAGTCAACAGCATATTCACCCAGAACATACGACTCAGGAATTTCTCTGTGTCCCATAACACCCTTTTATTGCAAATGAATAGAAGGAAGGAGCAAAAGAAAGAAGGAAGAGAGAACAGAGAGGGGAAGGCAAAGGAGAGAAGAAAGAATGGAAGGGGGGGGATAGGGGAAGAGAGGAAATGTTGGAAGGCTCCTTTTGAGAGTTCAAGGTGTAAATGTGTTTTCTTTTTTGAAAGTACTTACAGTGTAATCTCAAATCTCAGTGTAGTCTCTTCACTGTTGGGTTCCTTTATACATGCCTGTGTTGTTTGCAGAAACCCCTGCCTGTGAGAAGTAAATATGAAAGACCCTCAGATCTGCTTAGGTTCTTAGTAGATCTGGCTCTCTGGCCAAGCAGTGTTTTTGCTAGCTTAGCGTGTTTATGTGCCTCTGGTAGATTCTCGGGGTCACAGAGTTCTATCCTGTCTCTGCTCCTCAGGGTAATCTCTTGGATAAACGGAGATTTGGGGAAACAAAATCAGCAGAAAGTCTACCAGAGTTTAGGTGACTCTGACAAGGGGTAAATCTCTCATTTGCTTCAGTCTCTCAGTGCTGTAGCTTCTTAAATAAAACACTTCTTTGTTGACCTCTAGGCCCTGAAGGATCCCTTCAAACCAGCAGCCACTGGAGTGGATGCTGAGCCTGGGTCTCCATCAAGGTTCTAAACCTTGGTCAGAGTAGAAGCAATTTTGTCTTGTTTTCTATACTTCAGTACCCTTTGACTTGAATTAATAATTGAAGATTCAAGAAATGACTTCTGAAGCTTCTTCCAGCTTTGGTGAGGTGAACGGGCAGCTTAAAGACTCTCAGAATACAGAATCTGCCTTTTCCACAGACCATCCTGTAACGGAAGAATTTTTAAAAATCGGTGTGCGGCCGCTGGCGGGGACCCATGAAAAGCTGTCTTGTCCGCTGCCTTCGCTGGCCAGCTCTATGGACTCCAGGGCGCTAAGCATGGCATATGGTTCAACTCTGCTACCCTCATAATGCTGGACAATCCCCAGACAATATCCACCATGCTTGTGGTACCCAGAATGTAGACTCTTAAGGCTTACAGATTAATCAGTGGATTTATATATATTAACAAATGCTTGCCAGGCAGTGGTGGCGCACGCCTTTAATCCCAGCACTTGGGAGGCAGAGGCAGGCGGATTTCTGAGTTCGAGGCCAGCCTGGTCTACAGAGTGAGTTCCAGGACAGCCAAGGCTATACAGAGAAACCCTGTCTCGAAAAAACAGCAATAAATAAATAAATAAATAAATATAGAAAAAATGCTCAATTAACAAGATGTCTACACAATTAGAATTGTTTCCCAATATCTAACCTTTTGACATGAATAATTACTTGAGACGGCTAGAGACCCATATGCCCACCTCCATTTTCTTCTCCCTCCTTCTCCTTCCCTATCTTTCTCTGGCTCCTTCTTCCAGCTCTTCGCTCCACCCACCTCTTCTACTCCCCAATCACCGAGCTCCTCTGCAACTACAATAGGCAGGAAAAGTCCTGCAACACAATCCCCTCCTTTTTATTTTCTCCCTTGCAGAAGTGTACCCTATTGCTGTGGTCCAAAATTAACTTGTAAGCCCCACCAGCCCAAGGAGCAGGTATCCTCTGGGATGCTGGGAGTTGTAGTTCATGGAAAAATAACAGTGACTCATGAGAAAGTGCAGTGGTCTAAGAGCTTTTCTCCATAAAAGTCCCTTTAGCCCCTTTAGTCTTGGGGCCATTCAGCTGGGAGTGATCTTGACCAAAGTCCATCTCTTGGTCAGGGCTTAATATTTAATAAAGTTTACTTCAAATTTGGCCCAAAATGCTGAAATTGGTTTTTCTCCAGCGAATCTGGGGGCAAAATTAAAGTGTTTCTGAGTTCTCTGAACAAATTGTTCATCCTGCCATATTGGCATGGCTCACTGTGTCCATCCTGTGAGTGGCTCTCTGTTCCCTTACCCATAAGCACTGGGGATGCGTGGATGGTGGGATGCAGGTATGGGCTCAGCTGACTTGGGGCTTAGAACAGGCCTCTTTCTTTCTCTCTCTCTCTCTTTCTTTCTTTCTTTCTTTCTTCCTTCCTTCTCTTTTTTTATTGGATATTTTATTTATTTACATTTCAGATGCCATCCCCTTTCCCCATTTCCCCTCCCTAGAAACCCCCATGCCATCCCCCCCACCTCCTTTTTGCTTTTATACCCTTTTAATGACATGCAAGTATTAAGGAAAGTTCTTTGAATTAGTTCCCTGCAGTAGCTGGATGACCCAGAGAAGTAACCTTACCTTTCTTACCCAACATTCTTCATTTAAAAAAAAAAATGAAGTCAACAAAGGGAACCCTACTGTTATTTCTAT
>JANHMN010000004.1:124179623-124202941 GCA_030674055.1 Rhabdomys pumilio
AAAAAAAAAAATGAAGTCAACAAAGGGAACCCTACTGTTATTTCTATGGAGAAACCTACCCTCCTTCTTGTTTTCCTAAATGAAGCCCAGCTGGAGGCTGGCCCCAGGGAGCTGTTAAAGAACAGAGCAGGTGTGGAGGCTGGAAGGAGAGATAAGATTTCACAAAAAGCCAAGGTGAGGGCCAAGAACAGTATCACTGCTGTGCTTGGACAGATTCACTACCTGGGCCAAGCTGTTTGAGTGTCAGATTTCTCGGTCCCAGAGGGAGGCCTGAGGAAATGGAGACTTGTGGAGGGAGGACTGCACACTCCCCTGCAGGCCTTCTTTGGGAAGGAAGCCTTCTCAGGGACTGCTGCCACTAAAATCAAATATGGAGCAGGTAGGTTTCACTGTGGACCCTGTGGGGTGTGAGTTACCCACATTCGTTACTAATTGCCAGCTGTCACCTTCCTGAGCCACTTCGTGAATATTGAGAGTATACTCTTTGAGGCTCTCCTTCGCCCTTTGTTGAGCTTGAGAAGTGCAGAGCACTTGGCCAACTCCATCTCCTCTTCATCCTGGCTGCATGCTCTCTCATCTCAACATCAGATTACATGCACAGCCAAAATAGATGGAAGGGCTGTGTGGCACTGCCAACTCATTACCAGCAGGCTTTGCTTTCTCACCAACTATGGAAAGCAGGCCAGGAGCGTCACAAGGGATCCTGGGAGTAATAGCGAGTCTCAGTTGGACCCCAGCCTCTGATTTCATGGCTCTGAAATCTCCTTGCTTGGTGGGGCCAGAACCAGCTACCTGACCAGGAGCCAAATGACTCATTGCCTTTGTTAGCCGGGTTTTCATCTTAGAGATGGGGACAATTAACACAGAGGTGATGTCTCAGAAAATCTTGACCCATACAGTCTATGTTCCCAGCAACAGGAAGTGGCTTGTACATGCAGTTTTAACTGTTAGACACGGAGTGTGCCAGAGAGGAAGACATTCATATGCTGACCTTCAATTCAAATCACCAGAAACGTGTGAGTTTCCATGTCCTTACAAACGAAGACTCCCTTTTCTTTGAATGTAAGCCAGAGAAGGCATGAGAAGGTGTTGTGTACAAGCAGGGAACTCTCCTCTCTTTTTCTAATCTGTACAGTCCTCAAAATGTATCCTTGGTCTATGGGAGCTCATTCCAAATTTTTAAGAATTAAAATTATGTTGTAGACTGTATTTGCATAATTTTTAGAAGCTATGTAAGATGTGTTCCATTTTCTCAAGTACTTGTAGTCATTGCTAACCACATTCTGCTGGATAACTGTATCTGTAATGTGAGATTCTTGTCTTTGGAGGCCATGTTTACTTAGGCACTCCAGAGCCACGCAGCTGGTTGGTAGGATTCTGGAGGAAGTTCTCAGTGCTCTAAGCTTAACCATTGCCATGGAATCATCTCAGCTTTGTGGATGCCGATCATTCCCTTGGCACGTGAACACTTTTGTGTTTAGCTCACATTCTGGGTTATGACTTTTGAAACATTTATTCCACAGTCTCTGCAGTAATCACTTATAGCACAGCCCAGTCATTGAGATAAACACACACACACACACACACACACACACACACAACCAGTGCCTCTGTGTTCTAGGCTCCCAAGATTTTTTTTTTAAGTGGCCTCTAAATTCATCTCTTTAGTGCAGTGAGCCCCTTGTGAAGCACACTGACCTTACTTTCGTTAGGGGAACAATCTTTCTTTGGCAGTGGCCTGGAATTAGTTGTCCCACAAAGATACTCACATGCTTTTTGTGACCTAGGGTAGAAAATAACCACAACACTCTTTGGCTCAGTCATTTTTGAAAAGCCTACTATAGAAAGATCCTAAGTTATTCCATCTATGGTTGGTGAGCTCTAATCATGCCTCATTTACCTGCTGGAACCCATGTCTTCTGATCTGCTAAGAGCTCATTACATGAAAGTTAGCAGCAACTGTCAATAGCAGAGTTCCCAGGCTGGCCCCTAGCTTGCTGCAGTCATTTTTCTGGGTAGGTATAGGTCATGGGCAATATGTGGACATGCTTAAGCTTCAGCTGTCATCTGAAGGATGAAGACACTCTAATTCTATGATTTTATACAAGTATTTTGCTATTATTGCATGGGCTAGAACATGAAAAACCACATGATTCGAACTGTGTGCCCCGTATCATGTGCCCATTTTGATTAAATAGCCCCAGATTAATATGGTAGCTGACTACATATCTCACATTATCTTCACTTGGATCAGGGACTCTTTATACTATGTACTCTGAACACCTAGCATAAAATTTTGCACATAAAATGAACTCTACATTTTCAAAAAGAAGCAACTCACAAATTCTGAAACACTTCAGAATGCCCTGGATAGGATCCGGGGTGTCCACCACGTGAGCAGAGGCAGTCAGTAGTTGTGTGACTTGCCACTGATGAAAAAGGATTATTTCTAAATTGCCATCCCTCTTCCCATTGCATGTGGGGTAGCAGAGAAGCTGCCTTCTCTCCTGCTGCCCAGCCAATGAGAGCAAGGCTCCAATGTGTTTGGGCCTTTGCCTGCCTAGACTCAGATAACAGACATGTATACGCTCTGCCTGTACAGATGGGCCTGGCAGGGACAATTCTCCTTTTTTTGGAGTAATTATGCACAGTGACTTACACACACAGAGACTCAGGACTCTGCCAAGCTGACCCACCCCAGCAGGAACAGTGGAATGAAGCACGGCAAGTGCTAATCAGGCCAGTGTCCTTGAACCACTTTGTGCACACCGTTTAGCAAGCCAAGGACAGATGCCTTGTTCTCCACACCTTAACCCAAGCAGACTTCTGCTCCTGGCCCAGTGTGTGCTGATGCATGGTCTACAGTGACATTCTGGAGTGAGACTGCTCCTGGACAATGACAATGGAATACTGAGAAGGTCTTCCCTATTGCCTCAGGAGAGATGCTGGGTCCAAAAGTAAACACAACGTAGTATCATTACCCTCTCCTCATTCTTCAAGGTAGTTACCCTATCCATGGCTTCCTATGAAATGATTGTCCGATTCAGCTACCCATTCTGAAGTTACTTCCTTCTCTTATCAATACTGAAGTAAGATTGGGATAGAAAGAAAGACCACTTAGACCCAAGGACGGGACTCATAGCTCTAATCCTTTCTTTATAATCATGCAATCTCCTCTTTGGGAAGCAGAAAACAGAGAGACTAGGCTATGCATGAAGGAGAGTCCACAAGAAAACTCTACATATGAACATGTGGGAATAAAATTTGAAAGCAGCTTGAAACAAATAACAAAAATTCATGGTCAACAAAGACCACCAACAACTTGTTAAATATAGCCATAATAAAAATATCAAGCCCCTCCAGGGGAAGAGTGACCAAAAATAAAAAGACAAACAAGGACATGCCCAGACAAGTCTAAACAAGCCTGAGTGAATAATGGACCATCTGGTGTTTTTCTCTCTTCACCCCTTCCTGGGAGGTCCTAGGTTTCATGATCAAAAATAACTAGTCATCCCGCCAGCTCAAATGATTACTTAATGCAAATTGCTGATGTTTAAAATATTCAATCACATGTAACCGTGCCAACTGCCCCCCCACCCCCACCCCCCACCCCCACTCTCCCCAGCCCCTACCTATAAAAGTCCCAAGCTTCTTGGGGTCTGGGTCGATTCCTCTATCTCCTGTGTGAGATACATATCGACCTGAGGGCCCTCGCCAATAAACTGCCTTTTGCTGTTGCATCAAGACAGTCTCTCGTGTGTCCTTGGGTGTGCGCCAATCCGGACTTGAGTGAGGGTCTCCCTCAGGGGGTCTTTCAGACAGAGAAGGGGCAGGGTTCATTATCTATGAGTAGACATTAGCCTTGTGCATAAGGTGACAAGCACGTGGCAAGCAGAGACCAGTGGACATGTTTTCTTGGACTGAGTACTCCCTGTGTCCAAACAATAGGTCAGATTCCAGGAGAGGTGATCTCAGCAACTAGAGGTGGAAGACTACACCAAAAGAAGATGCAGAAAAGAAGCAGGACTGATTTAGGGAGAAAGTAAAGAGTCTAAAGTTAAGTACATAAACTAGATGAAACTGACCTGGACGTTTAAGTAACACCATTATAGAAACCGAAGAACACTTCTTGAGACTTCACTAAGGATTGAGAAAGAGACAGAGACAGTTGATGGAAAATGAACTAACAGCAGTGATGGAGAGAAAACAAACCCATTTCTTGTTCATATCCTATTCTGCATGTACATATAAAGTCTTTATAGCTAGCTTGTATCCCTTACAATCAAATAAGTTCAGATACAGTCACTGTATTACTTAACTTTCTGTTGCTGTGATAAATACCATGACCACAGCAGCTTATAGAAGAACAGGTTTGTGTGGGCTTATGGTTCCAGAGAGATAGATTCAACATGGCAGAAATCATGGCATGGCTGCAGGCATGGTGGCAAGAACAGAAAATTGAGAGCTCATATTTCAAGCAAAAGCTCCAAGGAGACAGAAAAAGCTGGGAGTAGGGTGAGGCCTTAAAAGCTCTCAAAGCCCATCTCCAGCGATGAACTTCCTCCAGCAAGGCCACGCCTCCTAAGCCTTCCCAAACAGTACCACTTGCTGGAGACAGAGTGTTCATATACATGAGCCTAGAGGGACAGCCTCACTCAAGCTACCATATTCACCCTCTTCAAATCCTCATTTAACCCACTGGAATATAAACTGCCTGGCTCTCACTTAGCTTGTCTAGCAGATAAGCTAATATTTTCGATTATCTTTCATTTATTAGAGAGAGAAAAGTGTGTACAATTCGCTTCCATGATCTCTTCATAAGAGTTCAGAAAGTCCTTGTATGCAGAGCTCCAGTTATCAAGAAGCTCTTCATTTAATTAGTATGTAATGGTTTTTGAAAGACATTAGCAGGGCTATTCTACATACATAATATAAAATAAATTAACAGTTTACCCTCAACTAGATTTTTATTTTGTGTGATCTCTATATATGTTGATATCCTTTGGTCTAGGAAACTGAGACTAAATGTGAAGAAAATTCCAGACATTAAGTGAATCATTTAAGAGATGGCTGGTTTCACTGAAAAATGTCACAATAAAGTCTAAGCAAATACCAAGTTTGCCCAAGTGGCCCTACTTGTCCTAAGGAGACAATGGCATGACCAGGTTGTTGCCATAATATTTATTCCCTTGATGTTTGATCAAATTGTCCAGAGCATAAAACAAACAAAGGCTGACACGAGGGAAATAGCAGGCTCTCTCTCACTCAGAAATATCTTAGACATATCCACTTCTTCATAAGTTTTATGTTAACCCCTTGATGGGATGGCAGGAAGAGATGGGGCCTTGGGGAGATGATTAGATTCTGATGCTGAGATCCTCACCAACTGGATCACGAACCTGATACAGACAGATTTCTTACCCTTTGCCCTTTGCACTACATGAGGACATAGACAAAAGCAGTCATCTACAAAGCAGGAAACAGCCCTTTACCAACAACCACATCTGCTGGCGTCTCTGCCGAGGACTCCCAGCCTCTATAAATAAAGTTTTGTTATGTGTAGCTACTCAGTCTGAAGTACTCAACTCAAACCAGTTAGGACACAGACTAAGCCAAGGACCTAATGCTGCTCAACTCAAGCACAAAGCTTGATGGGCTAGACAGGCAATGGAGAAAGTACAGGGAAAATGCTGTAGCTTAGGTAGTATATTATGGTCATTTAAATAATACAGTATTGCCTTATAAGTAAAATAAATATGCTTTAGTCTTGAATAATTTTGTGTGCCAGAGATGTTTCTCAGTGATTATCTGTTTCTTTCATTGACATTAGATGATCCTTTTAATGACACTAAAAGATGCAATATTGTTATTGTTACATAAATGACATTGATGTTCAAAGAGGTTAGTCAGACACACATGACAGATCTGGCTTTTAAATTATGTGTGACCACTCACCAACAACAAAGGCAGAACTGGGCAACAGGAGAGTATGTTAGGGACCAGCAAATCATCCTGAAAGCCTCATCCAACATCGCTGTTGTTGTGTTGTTGCTGTTGTTTTCTCCTTTCTCACTCATCATCTCTTGGCATTTAAGCCTGAATCCTCAAAGATCCTCGTCAACAGAGAGATTCTCAGGTTCTAGAGAAAGTGTTCTCTCCCTGTGATGACACACTGTATTTTTTTTATGTTTTATATTTTTCAATTCCAGATCATAGGTCATCAACTGAGAAACTTCAAGGTAGGAGCTCAGCAAGAGCCTGAAGGCAGGTGGGCTTACTATTGTGCAGAGCAGGAATCAAGCAAGAACGACAAAGGAGATGCAGGCTAGCATCCGTAGCAGGCTCTCTGGCTTAGGACCAGCTGCCTTTGGATGGCACCACCATCTGTGGGATGAACCGTTTCCGGTCAAGCATCAACCAAGACAGCCCAGGACAGTATGATCTAGAAAATTCTTCAGTTGAGTTTTCCTCTCTCCAAATGGCTCTATATTATGTCAAGTGGACAATAAAAACTGACCAGGACATAAGAGCTCCTGTTAGATAGCACAGTGTCTTCCCATTTGACATGAGCAGATAGGAGGACCCATATGAAGGTTGTGAGAGGTGATCAACAAAGGCAGGTATTTCTAGCTTTCCCTATGTCTGGGGCTTACTTCAGGGACTGGACTGCCCCTCCCCCATCAAGACATAGGGACTCACTGGGAATTGTGATTCAGGATTTTTGCATCTGTTGTTGTGCCTTAGACAAGGTACTCTCTGGAATTTTAATTCTCTATGTAGAAAGTGGGACACACGGGGGACTGGGTAGACTTGTGAGTAGCAAATGAGAACATAAGGAAACTGTCTTGCATGAGGCAAGTACTCAATAGGAGCCAATGCTGTCCTTTTAAACATAAATCTCACAAAAAGAGAGACTCTGCTTCATCCGTGAATATATTTCTCCTGACAGTGTTTGACATAGAACAGGCACTCAATATTTTTTAATGAATTAATGAGTGAGAGGATGAGACAAATCACTTAACTGCAAGCTTTAACTCCTTCATTGAAATTCAGAAAACCCAGACCTGAACAGACATTTCTAAAAAAAAAAAAAAAAAAACCGGCCAGCAAGTATGAGGGAAAAAATGATCTACATTGCTAATCACCAAGAAAACGCAAAATTAAAATCACAATGAGCCATCAATTCACACCTACCAGAAAAACTGCTATTAAAAAATAATCAATATAAAGATGAGGTGCTGGGAATGTCACTCTGAAGTAGAGCGCTTGCCTAGCATGCATGAGATCCTGGGTTCAGTCTCCACTGTAAAACAAACAACACTGTTGGTGAGGGCAGGGAAAAGTGGGGCCATGTGGAAAGCAGTAGGGTATTTCTCCAAAAGTAAAAATATACAGTCCTCCCTCAGGCCTATATCTATAGCTACCAAGTGATTCAGCAGTCCTGCCCCTGGATGTGTCCAGGTATCTGACTCCAATGCTTATTCACAATAGCTGAGACATGAAATCAAATTGGGTTTCCATGTGCTCATGAAGAGATACAGACAGTGTGATCTAACCAGACAATGGAATATCATTCAGCCTTTCAAATAGGAACCTGTCAGTTTTAACAACATAAGTACATAGAAGAGACAGTAAACAAAGCAATCCAGGCACTGAAAGGCAAACATCGCGTGGTCTCACTTATATCCACTGTGTCTGAAAACTAACCAGGCTCAGATAAACAGAAAGAGACAGAGAGTAGGGAGACTGGAGAGATGTCAGTCGAAAGATATGAAAGTTACATCAGATACCAGAAAGAAACTGGTACAGCGAAGACTACAGCTACATCAGCACCGGCCTTGCAAGTTGTTTAAGGGGCAGATTTGAAAAGATATCAATGACAAAAGGAGCTAACGAGTATATTGAGAACCCCAGTTTCGTCATTCCAGAGTGCATCCATAAAAACAAGACACCACAGGCTATAAATACACTACGATTTTGTTCATCAATGATAAGTTCAAAATTAAATATGAGAGTTTAAGTTATTAAAATGGGTACTAGACAGATTAAATAAAATAAATACATACAAAAAGCTCTTCAGGGCTTCTGAAACATACTTTTTTGGAAACTTAACATGGATGTCACTGACCTCCTGCTAGAGTGAGGGATTTAGCTTTTTACGCCCCTCCTGATGTGTACTTCTCTGTTTTCTTTCCAAACAGGTGATCCCTCTTTATAATGAACACTCTCTTTCGCTCCTTCTCATTGCATTATCCAGTGCTGGCCCACAGCCTTTGCACTCGCAGAATCTCAGTTTTAGCGCTGAAATTCTGTGCTCTCAAAAGCCCTCTTCACCTAAGTGGCACCTAGACACATCTTTGAGCTAGGAAAGTGTAACTTTGGGTACCACTTACTGCAATCCAGAATGCCTCCACAGATCATCCCTCCAAATCTGACATCTGCTGAAAGCAAGCTCTGCCTTCTTTCACTGATTCTGTTTGGATATGATCAAAGGAGCAAAAAGGTAAACATAAGTGCAAATGGCACGTTTATAAAAATGTAAATAATATTTTTCATAAATCATAATTGGAAATTATTCTTGTTCCCTCAAGGTTTCACTTCTTAAGTGGGATTGTTTAAACAGAAGAAAGCGAGTAAGGACCTTATGATGAGGCAAGTGTCAGCAGGTTCCCCTGAAACTGAGACTGTGTGGTTTCAGCGTGCAGGGTTTCAAAGGCTTTGGGGAAATGTGACTTTCCATTTTGCAGCTTCCCATAATCTGATCTTACACCTGTGAGTGAATCAGGCCTGTATAGACCCTTTCGGGATAAAGGACAAGCCTTTCTCCCCTAATCCTTGCAAGGCCAACTTGTCCCGTCTAAGTTTTTGTTCTTCAGGAGAATTAACAGTATGGCACTGCTCTTCGGACAGATTCTTGTTTCATGAGGCATGTGCCTTAAATCTTATAGTTGGTAAGGACATGTTTACACGGTAAAGACACACAGAATCACTTGCCTGTTGATAAGTTCCTTTCTTGCACAGAGTTCCTCACAACTAACATCAGAAGCTATCGCTGTTTAGAAACAGCCCTTGAGAGGAAAATATGGAGCAGCCTTTGAGCAGCCCAGCTCAACACTGACTCTCCAGAAGGAAAGGCACATTAGTGGAACATGGTAGGTGAACACCTGTGATTCTAAATCCCTGGATTTGGGTCCTCAGAAAATAGTTCTTGTTCATTCTTTCTGCTCACTTTGGAAGAAAATTCTCATCCCTTCACCTGTGGCAAGTTTAACGCTATCATCTCTTATTTTAGCCACATGGATGCTGGTTTTTAACTCAACACCAACCCAACTATTGCAAAGAAAAGCCACTTACCCCCTCCCATTCCCACTCTCTGATGTTATCATCTTTTTGCCTCGCCCTCAGTATTGAAGTAGAAATCCATGCTAGAGGATATCACCATTGTTGTAAAGAGAAATTAATTTTGATTTATTATTTATTTATATTTAAAATATAGAATGCTTCCTGGATTTCATGCCATCCTTGTGTGGGAGTGATTCTGATCTTCCCTGTATTGTTTCAATTTTGGTATAAGTGCTGCTGAAGATAGCACCTGATTTTGATTTTATTTTAAGTCAGCAGGAAAAAGAAGAGGAAGAGGAAGAAGAAGAAGAAAAAGAAGAAGGAGGAGGAGAAGAAGAAGATGACTCTGGGATTAGTATTCATTTTATGTTACTTAAGACATCAAGAGGTTCAAACTCAGGTATGTGCAAAATTAAATCATTTCTATGTGAAACATGCCATCCTGTTTTGAGGAAAAGTTCCACGTTGGAACACCGCGTGTGACTCGAAAGGTTGAAAACTTAATCGTCCTCTTTTGTAAAAGACCAAGTCTCACTATGTTGTTCAAGCTAGTCTCGATCCCCTGGGTTCCAGCGACCACACTTCCTCACCTTCTCTGATAGCCACATACAGGCACACATCACTGTACCTGGTGGTTTGTTTTAACTTTTAATTTTAATCAAATATCTGATTTTTAAGCTAAAAATGTATTCACTGTTCAAAACTACATTTTCTAATAGTACCTTTGAACAATAAACTGTGGGAAGAGTTTCTTTTCGAAGGTAACTTACTGTTAACTAATTGTCTCTCCTATCTTGAAAGACTCAATGAGTTTCAAAAATTAATTATATTGCTATGACCAACATCTGACTCTTCATTTCTGACACATATTAATTTTACCCAAAGGAACATCTCTACTCTATTTGAATGCTCTGAAACCAAATTGAACCTAGTGATTCTATTCACTACAGTTAAAGTTAGTGGCTATCGCCCTTGTATCTATAACTAAAACTCAGACTTTGAAATTTTCATTTTCTTCTTGAAAGCCCACATGAAATAAGTGCCTTCAGAAATAGGGAAAGGTGACTTCGTGGGGATAATAAAGACTCGGTGGCTCTGCTAAGCTTCGTGATGGAACTGTAAAAGACTGAAGATTTATATAATCTGAAAAGAAGCCAGTGTATCCCACAGCATAATTAGAAGTAGTGGACATTGCTTTTTCTATATGCTACATTGAGCAATTCCTAGCCAGGAGGATACTCCATCACAGGAGCAAATGGAAACTTGGAATTAACACAGTGTGTGAGGTGCCTGTGGGCTCAGTTGAAGCCCTAGTTCCTTTAAGTATAACTAATTACTTTGTCCTATAATGTGGACAATGTCCAGCTAAGTGGCTCAGATCACTGGAGGCTGTACACAAAGTCTGGAATATATGACGGTTGTCAGAATGCATTTTCCTCTTACTGTTCAAATGCTGCATTCTGCAGGGCGAGGACAAAGAACCCTAAGAATTTTTGTTTCTGGTTCAAATCTCATGGTCTTATTCAATTCCTGTAAAACTGGAAAGATGACTGACAGGAATTTAGAACAATCCTTTGGAATAAAAACTGGCTCACCAAGATCTTAAAATTCTGAAGAAAATCTCATTTCCCAATCTGAATCTATCCAGAGCATTAAAAGACAGCCAAGGAGTTTGCTTGACATGAATGTAAGATTATTGATGGGCATGGCAAGTCATACTTATAATCACCAAACTTGGGAGACTAAGGCAGAAGTCTGTGGCCAGTTTGGACTACATAGCCAGATCCTGTCTTGGAAAGGGACACAGAAAAAGAGACATACACAACAAGAGAAAAGATAAAATTGATCCTTTAAAAAAATATTTCCTAGGATCTGGTAAATATAAACAGAGTAAGATCACCATTAGTAATAACTATCAGGAGAGGCTAGAGAAGTGGCTCCGTGGTTGAGTGGTTGCTCTTCTTCCAGAGAACTGGAATTCAGTTCTCGACTACTCTCATCAGGCAATTTGTAACCGCCTCTTATTACAGCTCCAGGGAAATCCAGTGTCTCTGGCTTCCTTGGGCACACACACACACACACACACACACACACAGACACACACTGAGTAAATGTAACTAATTTTTAAATGATATGCTTTAGATGAGACAATTTGGGAGGAACAGACATTTTACAAAATAGGTAAATGAGAAAAACTAAAAGATCCTAAGTCTGTGCTCTTTGTGGCTATGTGTGTGTGCACTCCTGTGTTCAGTATGCAATGAAGAAATAAAATTCCAATGAAAACTTTGTCCAAGCTTCAGAGATCCAAGCCAGAGCTGAGCTGAGACAGGAGCTGAACTCTGATAAACTGTCCCCCTTGCTGAACAAGGATCAAAAAGCAGACCATAGTAAAGACTTGGATTGTCTGAGTGTCTTCCACTATCTTGTGTCAATTATCATTCCTAAACCAAGACCTACAACTCTGCTTTGAATGTGGAAAAAATCTGAATTTTGTATCTTCATCCTGAAAAAGAAGCCCATCTTCTCCATTAACACACACTGGAGTTGCAGTGTCTGTGAACCACAGATGAGCTTCCCAGGACTTATCTTTATTTCTCTGGGAAAAATATAAGATTCAGTCTGTTACCCAAGTCCCTGCAGGCATAGTGCATATTGGGGTGCAGGCAGAGCAGGAGAATTTTAAACGGACCTCTTAGAGCAAACCATGGCTTCCAGAACATGATTTTGATCAATAAGCTCTTCTCTCGTTTCCTCTTATTCCCATAGCACCCACTTTCTGACAAGTGACAACGAGGTCTCAATAAAGATTAGGGAGCCTGAGCTAATATTTAATCTGTGATAGAAGCCTGTGTACAAGCCATCTCTTCAGTGAGATGACTCTATATCCAGAATGGTTGACTATACAAGAATGTCTAACCTCAACATAGGCTGGGGGGAGGACAAAATAAAGTCAGGGTGCAGTGAGTGTCCCCTTGCATTCTACTGCATTGGTCTCATCTGGTCTTCATAACTGTTTTCCACAAGTAGGACTATACATCACTGAGCGCCTGTAGTCTCAGTTCAGGAAGGACTCAAGAAACACAGTGAATGATGGAGAAAATGACTCAGGTGAAATAGACAGGAACAATCCTATGGGAAGCTGTCCTTGCTGACACCTGACCGTGCGTGTAATAACAAAACCGCGCATGCGCGGCGACTTGGGAACACCTAATTTCCGACGTCACATCCGCCATTGGACAGCGCATGTCAGTGGCAGGGAAACCTGGGAGTTTGAGCAAGCAGCCAATCATAATTGTCCACCCCAAAGGGTATATAGGTGGGGCAAAGTTCAACTCCCCTCTCTCTCTCCACCATGCTTGAGAATAAAACACGTGCTGCAGAAGAATCCTGTGTGTCCGCGTGAGTTCTTGCCGGTGAGAAGATTGCGTGGGCTACACAATCCTGTAGCATGGAGTGAGTGTGTGTGTGTGTGTGTGTGTGTGTGTGTGTGTGTGTGTGTTAAACAATAATTAAAAGAACAAGAGACCATCAATTTGAGAAGGAGTGTGGTGTGAGTGTGGGGTGGGGTGGTGTGGGGATTGAGAAGAAGAGGAGGTAATGGTATAACTATACATTAGTTAAAAATGAGATAAACTATATAATAAAGAAAATGCAGATGTGGAAAATAAAAATGTTCTCCAGTCACCAAATGGTAATACCAAATGCCACCTTAGAATATCTTCAGATGTTTTTCTTTGTTCTGACAATGACTATAACCATCTCCTTATGGTTACAAGCCTGCTTGTCAAGAGTACTGTGGGAATGGTTTTCCTTATAAGTAATTGTGAGGCTCCAATACAATGTGAGAAGCTTAGGGTGGGAGTGTGGGGGTTAGCACCATTTCCATAAAGCACTAGTTGTGGAAAGACCCAGAGCCCCTCATGCAAGGGTTTACATAAGTTACGGCAAGTATTGGTCAACAGGGACACACAAGCAACAAGCAGGGCCAAGAGGGATTGTTACTGAGCAGAAAAACACAATAGCTCCTTTCAGCTTTGCTTCCTCGGTTCTTACATATAGCTGACATTTGAAGTCACATAACTGAGAAAACCGTTATGGGCTTTTCTGACCTCAGAGCCCCTGATAAGTGGGTTACAGAGCAATTGCCTAAGTTTTCTTACAAAAACTTGAAGTCACTTTTGCTAAGAGCAACTGACACTTTACCACAGCCCATAGATATAATAACAAAGGTGAAAGGCTGGCCTTCTTTTTCACATCTGCTTGACTTTCTGTCGCCTGAGCCTCTCTTCTACCTGCAGAAAGGTTGATCATTTGAGAAATGTTTTCTCTGAAGTATAAGACAGAGCTAACTTGGCCTATCAACTTTTGAACCACATACACTTTTCTTTGAGTGAATGTGGGGTTGGGGACAGGGGTAGTATGTGCTCACTTGTGACTGTGCATGTAGAGACCAGAAGTCCCTTTCTTTTCAGCTTTGTACCTTAAGAAATACATTTCCTTATACTTCCTGTGCTTTCTCAGCAGCTCAAGTACCTAGATCAGCCTGAACCTAACCAGAAAGCTCAAACCAAACCATGAGGCCAGAACATTATTGAAAGATGACTACACCAGCATCAGAATATAACCCAGTTCCTGAGTTAAGTCACTGCTCGCCGTTTTTGTTTGTTTGGTTGGTTTTGGTTTTTTTGGAGGGGTGGGGAGTGTGGGGGGGGACTTGGCACAAGCCAGAATCATTTTGGGAAGAGAAAACTTCTGTTGAGAGAATGCCTCCATCAGATTGGCCTGTCAAAACTGTGGGGCATTTTCTTGATTAATGATTGATGTGGAGTGTCCCTCTGAGTATGGATAGTTCCATCCTTGAGCAGGTGATCCTGTGTTCTGTAAGAAAGCTACCTCCAGATTCCTGCCTTGAGTTCCTGCCCTGACTTCCCTCAATGGACTGTGACCTGGGATATCTAAGCCGAATAAACCCATTTTTTCCTCAAGTTGCATATGGTCATGGTGTTTATCACAGCAATAGAAACTTGCTTATGGCCATCACCGCCTCTTAGCCTATACACCTGGAGCTTAGAATGTTCAAGCAGCAGGAAAACATCTCTGGAAACGATGCCTATGACCAATGGACCAAGCCACAGTCGCCTTAGGATAAAATCAATAAAAGCCTGTTGCTTCCTCTGTTGATATATGTAATCTGTTCACCTATGAGCAGTGCTAGCTAGCTTTGGCTTGAGACAGCTGGCTCAGACTGAGGTTATATTAAAGGACATTTGCTTGTCTTGTTCACAATAGGTGACTTGGTGTCCTTTCTATCCCATAAGACCCTGACAACAAGACTCTGAGTTTCTACTCAAGGTCAGTTTCCTGGGGAGAAACAGCATTTGCATTCCTCTGCTCATAGGCACCTCCTCCAAGGGACTGAATTTTTTTGCAAATGTGTGTGCAAGCATAAACAGCTGAAGGACAGACGAGGCTGCTTTTCTAACAGCGCCTCCCTCCACAGAGCCAGGCAACTTTAAGATTTGGAATGTGTAAGACAGAAGGTATACCTGGTTTCAATCTCAGTGCTGTAATGATGCATTCAGCACCATTGGAACGTAAGGGAGAACTATACTGTTTCAAATCTTTTCCATCCTGGAAGATCCTATTGATAGATAAATGAAAATTCAAGTATAAATGATTTTTCTCCATAGCCTTAAGAAATAGAAAAAAGAAACCTAAAATAGCAGTGACTAAGCCTCACCTTTGTTCATTGAAAAGCAAGCTTTGTCATGAAGCCATCATAGTAAGAGATTTAACTGACAAGCCGTCAAGTTCAGGTGCACAGTTTAACTCTTGCACTTACCATGTCTACTGTTAGTGTTCATCCCAATAACTGTAACCACAGGCTCTGGCCAAAGCAATCCGATACTACTGATTTTATACTGTCAACTTAAGTGACTGCTGAAATTTTAACCCATCCTTTAAAAGAGAAGTCTACTGAACTTAAGGTGTTTTTAATGATGATCTTTGAATATGTAATACCCTTACCCTTCACCTTAACGTCTCCCTTCCCTCTATCCTGTCTTTGTCCACATAAGTTCAAGGGGCTGGAAACCGAATAGAACTACTGTTGTGCCTGTTTCTTAGGAAGAAACACTTGTGAAAAAAACCTGAGCACTTCATGTCACACAATTAGAGTAAGTGTAAAAATATGTCAAGTGAAAAAAAATGCCCCTTTATGTCCAGACACTCAATTTTACCACCACTCTCAAATACAAGAGGAATTTAGAGGTGGCACCATCCTAACTGTATTAAAGATGGCTGCATTAACCAGAATTCCAGCTAACTAATTCACAACAGGTCAGGCAAGTGTACCAAGGTTCTCAGGAAACCTTCTTTCCACATAATGACAGTGCTGTGGGAAAGTCAAACTCCAATCAGAACGTTGCCACTAGAGTTTGAAAGTCCATGTGAGAGGAATGGTTTAGTTTGCTAGAACTATTACTTACTTTTCTCATCACTGTGGCTAAATACTTGGCCAGAAGCTCCTGAGGGGAGAAGTTTCTTTTAGTTCACAGTTTGAGAATGCAAGCCTTCATGACAGGAGAAGGCAAAGTAGTGAAAAATGGCTGATGGCTTTGTTGCAGGTATACAAGGCTGCATGCTCACATCTTCAGGGAATCAGAAAGTATCCTACTTGATACAGTTTACATCACCAAGGTAGATGCAGGCACTCCACTAGCTTCCCCTTTTTCATTCAGCTCAGGACCTCAGCCCGTGGGGTAGAGCTATCCAGGTTCCAGGCAGTATTCCTTCCTGAGCTGAACGTCTCTGGAAAAGCTCTCACAAAGCCACCCATAGGAGTGTCTCTTAGGTGGCTCTAAACCCAGTTAACTTGGCAGTGAATATTAACCACCACAGGCTGCCATGATAAAGAACTGTAGACTGGTAGGCTTAAACAAAAGAACTCATTTTCTCATGGTGAAGAAGCTGAAAGTGTAGGCAGTTTGGTTTTTCTGAGTCTTCTCCTGACTTATGGCTAGCCAACTCTTCTGTGTGTTCACATTGGAGACCTAATGACCTAATTTTGTTTTTAAATATCCCTTTAAAGTATTTTTCTATAATATAGCTATATTGTGAGATATTTGGGATAGGACTTCAACACAGGGATTTTGGAGGGATACAAAATAGCTCTGGGGAATGCTCCACCAAGTATAGTATCTCCACATGAGACCACTGCTCAAGTTGACTGGATTTGGAGTTCCCCAACTTCAGAAAAATAGTTCACTGCAGCAGCTCACAGAATTCAGCACTTTACTTACGGGTCTATTATGATAGTTACACACTCAGTAAGTATTTAGGTGTGCTTAGCGTGGGAGCTTCCCATTAAGATATGAATGCTCTGACTTCATAGCTCAGGAATGCATTCACACAATCTGAACATAATTAATTGCATAACTGGCTTCTGGTTAATTCATCCTCCAGCCTTCATCCCTCCTCAATATTGGGAAGGCCCAATTCTCTAATCATTCTTGTGTCCTTCTGGGACAAGACTCCACCCTGAACTATCTCTGGGTTCTTAGCCATTTGTGACCTCATTAACATAAAAAACATTCATTCATCCCAAGAAACATGGAACTAGGACCAAATATAACAAAAGATGCCTCTGACATGCTTGTTACCCTGGAAATTATAAGAATTTCAAGAGATTTGTGCCACAAATCAAGAATTGAAGATCAATGGTGTATTTCTTATTGTGTCAAAATATTCAAAAAGATTATTAAATATTTTAATGATCAGAGAGAGAGCTTAAATAGTAGAGAAAGAAAGAGAGAGGTTTAGTTTAAATAGCCTAGCTGCACTTAAAAAACCAAAGAAATAATATGTAGGCCACAATGATCACATGATCACAGTCCTATATGAAACTAAGTTATACAAAGTAAAGTAGAAAAGAATTACCACAGTGGTCCTGAGCCAGAGTGCTCACTGCTTCAGTGACTATATCTTCAGTCTCTCTAACTTGCCAAGGATGTAAAGCTACTAATGTAAAAGCAACTTCTAAATGGATGCATGGGAGACCAGGTGAAGATAACTGTAGGACCATCAGAATAGATGGAGAAAAACAAAGAGAGGGATTACTTTGAAAATAATAAACTTAAATTCAGCTTCATACAGCCACACAGAACTCAAGCAACTGAGACAGGATGAAAATAAGTTCATGACCAGCCTGGGCTATGTACTGAGGCCTTGTCTCAAACAATAAATAAATAAAAATACAACTGTAGGCTATATTTCCAGATGAGAATAAATAATGATCACTGAGCAAGCCAGCTAGCAAACTACAAATGGTATCACTCCCAGCTCAGGAGGCAACATGCAGAGCTGAGGCTTTGGACTGTCAGATGTTCATTCTGCACCTCACAGCTTCCCAGCTGTGCCCCAGCAGGCCCCAAACTGCCAGATCCAATGCAAAACAAAAAACAAACAAACAAACAAAAAAATTATCCCACATACATCTCAATATTCTGTACTTTATACTTAGAGTAAAATATTGGTTCATTGTTGATTTAAGAATGCAAATTTAACTGCTTAATCTTATTTTTGCTCCCTTTGTCTAACAAACTGTAGTATTTGAATACTTGGTCTCCTTTGGTGGAATAGTTTGGGAAGGATTAGGAGATGTGGCCTTGTTAGAGGAACATTTCTGCCATTTCCACTGTGTTTCTCACATTTGCATCCTCCTTACAGACTAAGATATGAGCTCTTGGCTGTTGCTGCTTCCATGCCTTTGATCCACCATCATGGACTCTAACCCTCATAATCCAGATGCCCAATTAAATACATTCTTTTGTAAGTTGCCTTAGTAGTGGTACTTTATCACAACAGTAGAAAGGTAACTAAGTCATAAATCTACACCCCAAAACAATAAAATAATTAATGACTTTATCCTAATATGTTTAAACACAAACACAATTTAGGTAAAAGGTAACATCAAGTTTACAAATCACAAAAGCAAGATATAAAATTGAACAGACTAGTCAACTACACTCTCCTGTCCAGAGTCATATGTTTGATATACAGAGAGAAAAAAAAAAAAGGTATGGTTGCACACACCTCTAATCTTCTCACACACAAGCAGCTGAAGCAAGAAGTCTGCCATAAATTTGAGACCAGGGACCACATAGTGAGCTCTAGACCAGCCAGGGATACATAGGATGACTCTGTACTGAAAAGTACAGGTATAAATTTAAGAAACATGTGGGAGAGAGGAAATCAAGACTGCGCTCTTGATTTGAAAATAACCACCATTTCTCTGGCCAGGCTGAACAAATCAGGTAAAGGAATTTATTGCTGGAGGGGCCCTTGACTGAAAACAGAGAACTCAGAAGGACACCTGCCCCAGTAAATAAGAGAACTACACACTACCCACACACAAAAACCATCCAGTAACATACAGGATACCAAGAATCATACATCAATGAAGTCAAAATCAGATGGAGTCTTAGGGTTTCTACTCCTGTGATGAAAGCACCATGGCCAAAAGCAACTTGGGGTGGAAAGGGTTTGCATATTCTTACAAGTCTTTTATCACTGAAGGAAGTTAGGGGAAAAAAACAAGGCAGGAACTGACTCCTAGCTTGTTCCCCATGGCTTGCTCAATCTATTTTCTTATAGCACCCAGTACCAGCCCAGAAGTAGTACTGTCCATAATGAGATAGGCTCTTCACATCAATCATTAATCAGGACAGTATCTCACAGAATTGCATACAAGCCAAACTTATGGAGACATCTTCTCAACTAACAAAAACCAACCAGCACAAGCTAAAAGACCACTGGTGACAGTAGGCATCTGACCTCAGCAAGTAGCACTGGAATACAGAAGAAAGATTTCCAAACAGGAGCATCTACCACTTGCAGATCTGCTTTACCAAGTGTAAGACTTGCCCAGGAAGGTTCTAGAAAGCTATGGTCCAGGGCACACCACTTCTCAGTAAAATTAGCATCAGGATCTGTGTGACATTTAGATGGGTGTTGGAGTCACTTTTTTTTTTAACTCCAATATCATAAAACTAGCATCACCAGCTACAAGCACTGACTACAACGTTCATGTAGATGAGTAGACACTAGAAGACCAAGGATAATAAGACTTCATTCAGATGATAATGTAAAACTAGTATTAGAGCCTTAGGGATGGATCAAAGGCATAGCATAAAAAGCCCTCGAGTCAATATGGGAGTATGCTCATGAATGTTGTGATGTCAGAGGGATTGTAGATGTACAGGGAAAGGGTGACTCTATACAGAATATCATGAATGTTGACTTGCCACTCAAAGAGAACATGTAAAGATAACACATCCTTAGTGCATACCATATACAAAAGGTTTCTCATGTTGCATTTAAACCCCTAAGCAGGAAAGTGATCGCAAGGTCCCAAAGAGTATATTAAGATATTGAAGGATGCCTTTGTAACATTGGTGTAAGAGATTTCTCTTAATAGTAAATAAATATGCATTTAAGTCTTATGATAGAATATTATCCAGTATTAAAAATAAAGGCACTCCTAATATTTGTGACAGTATAGGGCACTATGCAAAGTGTCATTGCCGAACAAGTACCAATACAGCATGATCATACAGGCACACGGCAGGAGACAGGGAGTGGGGAAACTGGGAAAATCACTTAAAATTTGTCACTATGGTAGTGTGGTGGCACTCAGGGGCTGCAGCAGGAGGATGACCATTTCAAGGTCAGCCTGGAACCTAAGAGGTAAAATTCAGCTCAGCTTGGCAATCCCCTTAAGCTGACTCTCTTTCAGCTGTCACAGCCTCCTACCAAGAAAGGGTAAGAAGCCTAACAGCATTTATTGCCTATTTTGTCAGAGCCATTTCTTCAAAATTAATGGTCTAGATATCTTGTTTTCAAGATGAAAAGATACTTGAAACCATATAATAGTGAGATAGAAGAGAAACAACCAAAAGATCGAGGTTGTAGAGAGCTGTGACGTCACCAAGGGTGTTCTCAGAGTTGCTCAGACACTCACCTGTTTAGAGCAGTAGTTTCTAAGCTTCCCCCACCCTCCAGCATGGCACATGTGTTCTGATAGCACTTACAGCCAGTTAATGTTCATATTAAAATTCTACAAAATGTCCTAGTAACTAAGACAGAAAATACACTTCAGCTTGGCAATTCCCTTAAGCTGATATTTTCAGCTACCACAGCCCCCTGCCAGGAAAGGGTAAGAATGTAACAGCATGCTGATTTATCTCCTATTTTGTCAGAGCGATTTCTTCAAAATTAATGATTTAGATATCTTGTTTCCTAAGTATGTAAAAAATAGAGTCTTTAAGGAATTCTGCCATATGCTTGAAACTAAATCAGCATGTGTGCCTGGAAGAAATCTATCATTTCATGAAGCCAATAAATATTCCTTCTCAGTAAATGTACAGGAGATGGAGCACAAAGAGAAATTACCTCATCTATCAGTAGGCAATAAAACATTTCAGGTATTTCTACTCTCTGATTTTGCATTGTTAGTTTCATTGCTAAGACTGGGACTCTGCTCCCTGATGAAGGTGAAGGGATGGATTGGAACTTCAGGTAGAAACCCTACCTGTGGCTGCCCAGCCCCTCCTTCTCTTCTCTCATCTACCTGCAGAATTCAGGAACCCCAACCCCAACCCCCCACACACCCCCACCCACACCCCGTGCACTGCTAGCAAGTTCCTTAAGCCATCAGTGGAGAATCATTTCTAGGACCCCCAGTGGCCGAAAGCTTCTATTTCAAAGGCAGATAGATAGACAGGCTCTCTGGAAAGACACTAGGCTGACCACTTTCTCCTGTGCCTGTCTTCCCTGGGGATGCACAGAAGAAAAACAGAGACCCATGGCAGAAAACGTTGCAAGAAAAGTTTACTTATTTGTTCCATGTGATGGAAAAGTGTGTCAAGTTACCATATTACAAATAAATTACTTCATCACCCAATACACACAGGTGGGATCCATAGGGATGACCTGTGGTCACACACCTGGCCAATAGTAGAACCAAGTTCTAGGATATATTTATCAGCGGCTTTCAGATCTAAACATGTACCAGTTTCAGATCTAAACTGAAAGGATTTTAGGATCCCAGTTGCCTGGCTTGTTCTCTGTACACAGGAGACCTTGCAACCTATAGTTTTTTTACCATGCGCCCTGAAATTGTGATGTACTTCTGTCTTAGTCAATGCCCAAATGCTTTGAAGAGACCATGACACCTCTTATAAAGAAAAGCATTTAATTGGAGCTGACTTACAGTTCAGGGATTTTGTTCATCATCATCACGGCAGCACGAAGGCAGACATGGTGCTAGAGAGTACCTGAGAGAGCTACATCATGATCCATGGGCAACACTGGGCCTGGGTTGAGCACTTGAAACCTCAAAGCCCACCTCCCAGACACACCTCCTCCAACAAGGCCACACTTCTTTTAAAAAAGCCACATTTACTCCAACAAGGCCACACTTACTTTAGCAAGGCCACACTTCCTAGCAGTGCCATTCCCTGTGGACCTATAGGGGCCGTTTTCATTCAAGCCACCACAGTGTCCAACCAGAGTAAGCCAGCTCTCACATCAGCTTATGGAAAGCAGAGCTTTCCCCCTGCTGAGGAATCAGCATCCCTGAACACAGAACTGAGATAGGTGACAGGGCTTTGAGGTTTCATAGCCACCAGGAGTAGGAAGTATCTGATGTCTTCAGCAAAGATGTTCAATGGCCGAGCTAACCTTGGCAGGTCAATTAATGGAATATAATCCAGCCACAGACAATCACAAGACTTTGTATACAAGCATGATGGAGTGAAGGAAAGGCATAGAAAGAGCCATGGACCAGGATGCTAGGAGGGTGGGCACATGTGTCTTTCTCCTTTAAAAAGAAATTTTCTCTCAGAAAATTTTACTCTTTGAGAATTGAATTATAGACTGCCATGTTCACGTTGGCAGCTGTTGTTTGGCACAGTCAGAACTTAGATCTATAGCGATGTTAAGCTGAGACGACCCCATACTCAGAGGCACATACTTCCTTCTGCATAGATTCCAGGCCAATAAGGTCAAGGTCATTGGTCTCAGAAAGCACTTACCATCTATTTCAATCAATATTTTTCTAACACTAACAGAAGCCCCACCACTAGAGATAGCCTAATACAAGAACACAGTCAGCACAACAAATATAGGATTCCCAAGAGATGGAGTCTCCTAGCCCTACACATTTCTGTACTTGTACTATGTGAAACTGTATTGATCCAGTTGTCTCCTTCCCATCCAACACATCCCACCATGGCCTTGTTGGAGTAAGTGACAATTCACTTTAACTCACACCTACAGCCCAGCTCAGAAACACCTTCCACTGTGAAGCCTTCGGATTCACATTTTCCTTTCTTTGCTTGCACAGCAATTTGTTGATGGCAACATTTGTGATCCCAAGTCATTTGTAACTGTGCTATTAGACAGCAGACTCCCTGGGGCTCAAGATGCCTCGTGTACTCTTTCACTCATTCATCAAAGCGTTCTCCCACTGTGCAGACCAGGCACTGTGCAGGCAACAGGGACCCCCCACAAATAAAGCCCAGTGCAGCCTGGCTCCATGATAGGGAGAAAAGTATTCAATAGCCAAAGACACTTAACAACAAGGGTTAGGGAGCTGTCCAGGGTGCCAAGGAAATAAACGAAAGCCAAGTCTAGCTTGGAGAGCTAGGTTTTCTCCGGATGTGACAGTTATTTGTACCCTGAATGCTGACTGATATACTAATGAATAGAAAATGGAGATTCTCAAGCACTCCAGGCAGAAAGAGCTGCCTGCCTTGTTTCCAGTCACTTTGCCTATTGTAAGCCTGCATGCACACACACATACACACACACACATATACACACACACATATACATATACACACACTCACACATGCAGACACATAAACACACAAACACACACATAGACACACAACCACATACAGACACATAGA
>JANHMN010000004.1:124202951-124243821 GCA_030674055.1 Rhabdomys pumilio
TGATAGAATTTTCTAACCTAGAATGCAAATTAACTAAAATGCTGGCATGATAACTTATTAGGCGAACTTACCTCTATATTCATCAAGTGTCTGCTTTAATGAGCACTTTGTGCTTGAACTCTTTGCCAACTAGACTCAATGCATGCATGCTACGGTTACAGACAGGTGAGAAAAATGAGGCTAATTAAACCAAGACGCCAAAAATATAAAACTACAGCTGAAAAAAAATAAGCAAAATTAAGGCAAGTAGAGACCATCGAATGTAAAATTTTCGAAGACTCAGAAGTTTTAGTATTAAAACATGCTTCACACTTGTAAGAATAAGGGTTTTGTTGTTGTTCTTGTTGTTTTATTTTGGTTTTGTTTTAAGGGGAAAATGCTGTTAAGAATGTAAGGAAGTCAGAATGCCTGCTCCTTTCTGATGGAAACATAAGAACATGTGATCTCTGTAGAAATCAGTACAGTGATTACTCATAAAAAGTAAACCCAGAGTTACCATAAGATCCAGTCGCTCCATTTCAGACTATCTCCCCAACATCAGAGTTTATAGAAGGCACAGACTCCTATTAGTATTTGTCTCGTTCATAGCGACACTATACCTGTGGAGTGTACATGGAAACAACCTGTAGGTTCACTGAAGAACAGATGAGAAATATTATACAGACGATGGAATATTATACAGCTTCCAAAATGACGGACAGACAGTATGACACAGGCTATAACATGAATAAATTTGAATACATTATTCACCTAAGAAAGTATATTGTCTCAAATTCAGGACAAATGGCTGAGGTGCCTGTTAACATATCAAAGTGGACCTGGTGGCTAGGCCAGGTTCTCCCAGCATCCTTCAGTCCCTGTTTATTATAGTGTCTTCCTTGCTGCCATAGCCTGCCACTATCCTGTACTCTCCTGCCCATGGGCTAAGCTGCCCTCTGCCAGTCTGCTTTTCTCTATGTAACTCGGCCATTTTGGCTACACTGTTCCTTTTAGCCCTAGTGCACCTCTGGTCACCACAGCAGTCTTCCCTCTCTCCTCGCCACTGTCTATGTATGGCCAAGCTCAGGGTCACATTCACCCTGGACCCTTCCAGATGCCTCTGGCTATGTGCTCCCTAAGATCTATAGTAAACCTTCTCCTCCACCACACCTGGGAGCAGCCATGTTTTTCCTTTTTACTTCAGTTTTTCACTCAGAAATCTGTATACAATATCTGGCATGACAGGTACATAAAATAAATATACAAATCAAACACTTACTGATAAATTTTAAGGAAATTTACTTTAAAGTAGTTCTTTGATTTACATGTAATTTCACCACTCATTAAAATGAAAGCAAATTCTCCTCCTCATGAGGTGGGCATGCTTGTTTACTTTGCAGATGGACTCCATTTTGGCAGGACATTTTTAAATACTGCAGGACATAACTTCCCTTCGAAAAATTTTGGAGTCAGTCGCTATTTTGATTTTATTATCACCAACAACGAGAACAACTGCTTTTAGCATATAATGGCAGAATGACGTCCAGAAACTTCTGTCCTAGTCCCAACTCAAAATTCTCCTTGATTTTTCTTAAATGTATTAGAAACTCAAACAGCACATTTGAAAAGCCCTCAAACCACAGCAACTGTCAATCACCTACTGCTTCAGTGCCTACCCCATGGAGGGATGGTAGGAAACATTAAACATCGGTATTTTCTACAGTTAAACAAAGACATTTCTGTGAGAGAAAACACTTTGCACACAAAGTCAAAACACAACTCACAGCACACAGTAGTCTCTGATCCTAGCCCAGGAGGTCCAGGCAGTGTTAGTTAGCACTGTGTGGTGTGACTGCATGCACAGAGCAAAGTGGGCATCTTGCATGTCCAAAGAGAAAGTGACAGTGGAGGGTCCTGATGCAAGCACAGGTGAGCACTGCTGGAGACCGTCTGTGCATCACTGTGCGTTCAGAAACCTTTACTGTTGCCATATTTCGTCAAAGCCCATATGGAGTTAATGACCCACTTTAGGAAGGGGTGCCTCGTCCAATTTGCTTATTGTGTATAAATTCTGGAAGCTGGTAGATTGTTCATTTGTTTCCAGGAGCTGAACAATTCTATTCACCTCAAGCTTTCCTCTGTGAACAATGAGTTTCTTTGAAAATTCACTGATTTGTCTTGGAAAACAGATTCAAAAACACGGGTATGTCCTCGCTGTAGTTTCTGTATTCAACACCCGTGGGCGGTTCCTGTTTGGCTTCCACTGGCTGGCGTTTCTGACATTTTTAGCAGCAAGAAGCTCTTGAAAGAAGCAAAGAAAATACTAAGCCCTGTGGGTGATCAGTTAGCAGGACTGCTTGACCTCATGAAAACTTAATGAAACTGGATTTCCCTCTATGGAGAGAAAACCATCATAGGAGAGCAGCTGTGTGGTGCCTCTCCCTCATTTTGATAGAGGCACTCAAATCTTTTGCTTTTTAATAAGGCAACAATGTAGTCAATGCCATCAGCGGAAGGTTTAGGCGATCTCATTATATTCTTCCTACATCTAACAGCTCATTACCAAAAGACTCAAATTGTATAAGCATAGTGGAAAACTCTCCACATGTTATGTTCTTAATAATATAAACAATTTGTATACACAGACTTGGAAACCGATTCAGATATCTCCCTAGCATAATGTGACCATATGAACTGCAGTTTCCTTCCTGAAAATCTACCTGTTGTGCCCTTGGTGGAAAAGTAACCTGTGTAAACTGCTCGGTTTATAAGATATGCCTTTCCTCAAGAACATAGGCACCATGAGTCTAGCTAGCAATAATCATGAAGATGATTATAAGTTTCTGTTCTCTGGGACCTTCCATAAGCTCATTATCCAAGGTAGTTTCTCTTGCAATGTTCTTCTTGCTATGATCAGAGAAGGCTTAATACCAGATGGGACGTTGAGCAGCCCAAAGCACCAACTTAAACTGGGCGGCTGGAGCTCAGGTTCTAGCCCCACTTGTAGTAGGATCCTGAGAAGCTGTCCAACTCTTCTTGACCTTGAGTTTCTTGGCCTCGTTTTTCTTGTTTGAAAAAAAAATGGGTCAATATTTCCTGACTGGGAGGACATCTTTCAGGTTGAAATAAGATACCTTATATGAAAGCACCCAGCATGTAACAGTTGTTCCGTGTATATTTAGTTACCTTTCCTGGAGCTGTTTTAGAGGAATCAGCTACCACTGACATTGAACCCTGCTCTGTGCCTACCTTGTATGGGAAATTTTACTTAAAGTGAATGAGCCACATATATGACAGTATATAATCGGCAAATAAAGACAGCATGCAATAGTAATTCAGAAAGCCAAAAACAAGAAAAATTGCCCATTTTAATTTGAGTGGGACAGTCGTCAACAGACAAGTCCAAGCAGTTGAAGTAGGTCTCCTAGAAGGCTTCTTGGAGGAGAAGGAGGCTTAGATGGCACAAGACAAAGCCAATTAGGTTTGAATCATCAGGTTACATTATTTAAGACACTAAGTACAGTATGTAAAGCACAAACTTTCTAAAACATGCTCTCGTCAGCCCAGTAGAGCATCGACCATAACACGTGCCTTCTATACAGCCTGTACCCCGCCTGTTAACCTGTCCCTTGCCTGCTCAGTGCTTCCTGACACCTTGTTCATCAGAGTGCACTGGACTTTCCCACCATGCCCCTTATCTCTGATGATGGGGACTCCGCAGAAGGGGAAGTAACGGTAGAGAGGAGAGAGACTACAATGGTGTATGGTAAGGGAGGGATTTGGCCCCCAAGAAAGTAGCTCTGAGTGAAAGGGGTTTTATTGCCAAAGGTGGGTTTGGAAATGAAGGTCCGTGGGTAGTAGTCAGCATCTGTACACAGACAAGGTAAGGGCACACCAATGGAGAAAGGGATGCCAAGAGTGCAGCCAGGGCATGGCTTGGAAACCTTTAATATCTCCCACGAAACACAAGAGCACAATGGAACTGTGCTTTGGCTTAATGGAGTGTATACCTTTAGGCAACACACTCATAAGACCATAGGCCTTTCAGTTTTATTAAAATACATTAGGCTTACAGTTTGGGGAAAGGTTTTAGAAAGCATTTTTAAATGTTTTAAAACAGTACAACCTCTAATATGTTTAGATGTACTTAGATAAGCAAAATTCTGATAGGACTTATAATCAAAATTGTATGCAGTGATAATCTCTGGATAATAGAATTTTCAATTTTTTACTGGATTTTCTAGTTACTAGATTTTCTAGTATTTTTTTACAAGTAATATATTGTTTATGCAACAAAATGAAGGGAGGAAATAAAACACAATTTATTTAGAATCCTAGTATGAATATGAATGCTCAATGCTGGGCTTTGCTCAGGATTGCACACACACACACACACACACACACACACACACACACACCTTAAAACAGTCACTTAAAGAAAATCCCTGCTTCACTTCCAGCCTCCCTTCTGCACACATGTGCCAGGCTGTACTGGCTTCTCCATGTGAGCCACACAGTCCACCATACATTTGGAGCAAAGGCAGGCATCCCTGTCGCTGCTCAGTTCCGGAGAGTGAGGTTCTTGCAGGGACAGCCTGCCACAGCACTTGGCTCTGGCGCCACGGGCATGACTCACAGAAAATGTGAGCTAGAGAAAAATGAGGCATAGCAAGAAGGCTGCGGGAGCCAAGGCATCATCCAGCACATGAGGAGATAGAAGACTATTACATGGGGCAGGGGGATAGAAAATGTATCACTTGAGAAAGCCACATTGGACTCCTCCAGGGAGTCTTCCCTCCAGGGAAGCTGTGGGAAAGGAAATTAAGAAATGTGATACAAAAGATATCAACTTTATGTAATTTCATGTTTCTACTGTCACACTGCCTCCACAGGGAAAAGAAAGAGGAAGTCCTGGGTACTATCCTCGGTTCAGCTGAGATGACAGTCACACGCTCATCTTCACAGGCTAAACAGAAACGTGTTTAAAGAGCAATTCATGATTAAGTGAACGTGGAGCTTAAAGTGCGTCTGTCTTCTGATTTGGGAAGATCAGGAAAAATGAGGACTGGTCTATTCATTACAGACTTTTCTAGTGGTTAGCTAGTTTTCCCTGCATTTTCATTTAAGGCCTCGGTCTGTATGTTATTGTCTTGTCAAGAAGGCCACTCTGATATAATTCATAAGGACTATAGACTTGGATAAAATTACATTGGGATTTTTTTCATTAATAACAAGAGTCTTAGTGATGATTTAATAAAAGTTTAGGATGAGCCAAGCACAATAAGAACTTTGAGGTCTGGTGTGGTGACTCATACCTGTGACCCCAGCACAGAAACAGGAAGATCTCTGGAAGTTTGAGGTCAGCCTGGTCTACATTCTGAATTCCAGGATAGCCCTAACAGCACAATGAGTCCCTGTCTCAAAAGAAAGGAACTTTCAAACATGGCTTTAATCTGTATAACAATACCCTATTTCTTCTATAGCATGTACCTGCTCAGTGCCTATGTCTTTAGAGGAAGAGAAATTGTATGGTGAGCTTGTCCATATTCATGTTATTCAATAATATTTGACTAGATGAACATATTTATGAGTTTCACATTCATTCTCTTATCAGTCTGAAATATTACCTTTCTAATATCAGAATCATATTTTAAAGATCAGGAATTATTTTGTCCAGTCAGATCACATAGTACAAAAGAAACTAAAACTCCAAAATTGCTGTTTAAATTGTTCTGAAGTCAGAAACAACCTGAAGAGACAGTCTGGGTAGAAGTTACTGTTTACAAATGCTTTAATCATCTACTTGTAGAGGAAGTGGTTTGCTGTCCTGTCCGTGTGGCAGTGGCTCCCCAGGAAGTGGTTTGTCCTTCTGTCTGTGCGGCCCTTCACTTCGAGTTCCTTCCCCCTAGAGAACAGCTTCACATCTCTCCACTTTCCAGTCCTCATGCAATCAGTTCTCTTAACCAGTTTTGAACTAAATATATTTAATGTACCTTGTCTAACACACCTAAAACTTCAGGGACAGATGACTGCAGCGATAAAACCAGTTACTCTTTTATTACTTAGCTGTCACTTAATGGATTAAGATTGTTCTCAATTTTAAGTAAAATTTGAGTAAAGAGAACTCTTCCTTCAAAGTAAACATACTAAAGGAGGAAGAGCCAGGACCACAGACTACATGAGCACTGACTGTGTGTTCTATGGAGTGAGCACTCCCTGAAATGGACTAGGTGCAAAGAACCTTCATGTGCAAGGACAGCTTATGCAAGTGACAGGAGACAAACGCAATGCCAACCAAATGTGTGATGATGTCAGCTTTTGAATCCCTCAAATGGATGATTCCCACTCCTCTTTCTCCTGATCTGAGAACTGACTAAGGGTTTGTTCAGTCTATCCAAAATTGTGAGCTCAAGATACACTGTGAAATGCTGTCTCAAAAAAAATAATAATAATAATACTGGCCCTATTAACACTGTCTCAAAAAACAATACTGGCCTTATTCTCCCTCCTTGGTGGGTGAAGAAACTCAAGCAATCCAATTTCCTACTGTGGAACTCTTGATTGTTGTTAGATTTGTGGGAGGGAGGAGAAATTATCTTTAGTTGTACTCCTATTGCTACCCCACCAAGCTCTAACAGATAACTCCAAACCCATGGTCACACAGACATCCCTGGTTAAACTCCGTGGACCACAAACAAACTAAATAGATATGAATGTGAGAACAAGATTTGTAAGGAAGAATGAGGAGAGACGGGCAAGTAGGATGGATGTAAGAGGGCAGGGATGAGAGTGGTCAGGGTGTATTATGTCCATGTGTGGAACTGACAAAGAAAACACTCAATTAATTATTAAAATGTGTGAGGAGAAGGTAGAGAGCAATAGATAAAGAAATCCAGCATCAACTTATGGTCTACACACACATGCAAATGTGAGTACACACACACACACACACACACACACACAAACACACACACCAGTAAAAGAATGTTGATAGTATATATCGTCAGATTTCTTTAAATCTCCTATAGTTGTACTAATTCTATTTTTTGTTTTTTTTCTAGTTTCTAGACAAGTGTGCCAAAATCTCCCACTATAATTCTTAGTCATCTATGTATTAGTAGCTTTCAGTCGCTCTGATAAAAATCAATGGCCAAAAGTGACTTATGGGAGACTCTATTGTGCCCTATAGTTCCAGAGGTAGAGTCCATAATAGTGGGAGAAGCAGAGGTGACCCCAGCCATTGCATTCTTTGCTTTCCACATTTGTCCTTTTTTTTCTTCCTCCCATTCTTTCCTTGGAATGAGCACCTGTTCTTAGTCAGTCCCCTCCTCCCCAATATATGTGAAATGAACACATATATTTTTTAGTATTTATCTTTGCATCACAAATATCCACACATATCTTTTCCAAATTTTAATATTAGTTAATACCTCTGTTCTCTTCCACTATAATACATAACCGAAAATACATTTGTTTCATTCACTGCTTTCTACTCATTTCTGCTTCTGTACACCTTACCTTTGTATCTTCTTTTTAACCCCTCAAGGTTCAGTTGTTGACTACACTATTTATTTAAATTAGCCCAAATGTTTAACATTTAATAAGTTATCCTTTGCTTCTAGCTAGAACTACTTTCTTCTACTTAAAATACACTCTGTAGAATTCTTATTGGTGAGATTGTCTGCCAAAATTTGTATTAAAAATAAAAATACTTTTGGAGTACCATCTTCCTTCTGGTCCATACCTCTCATTGCAATCATGGATCAACACCCCACATTCCCCAGCCCACAGCTCTGCCTGCCCCCCAGGAGGCCTGTTCCTACCTAGAACACCCATGTGAGAAACCCATACCCCAACCTCCACCTGCTTTGACCATAGCAAGCTCAGCAGCCAACCAATAACTGGTCCACCTTGAGTCCTACTCCATGGGTAAGCACCAATCCCTGACACTGTTACTGATACTCTGTTATGCTTGCAGAAAGGAGGCTAGCATAACTGTCCTCTGAGAGGCTCCACCCAGCAGCTGATTGAAACAGATGTAGATACCTACTGCCAAGCATTGGATGGAAGTTGAGGACTCTTATGGAAGAGTTCGGGGAAGGATTGAAGGCCCCGAAGGGGATAAGACCAACAGAATTAACTAACCTGGACCCTTGGGAGCTCTCAGAGACTGAGCCACCAACCAAAGAACATCCACAGGCAGACTGATGCTTTCAGCACATATGTAGCAGATGTGCAGCTCAGTCTCCATGTCCGCCCCCCAACAACAGGAGTAAGGACTGTCCCTAAAGCTGTACCCTGTCTGTGATATTGGTTCCCCAACAGGCTGCCTTGCCTGGCCTCATTGAGAGAGGATACACCTAACCCTGTAGAGACTTTATGTACAGGGTGGAGAAATATGGGGGTGGGGGGGGCAGGGCTACCTTCTCAGAGGAGAAGGGAGGGGTGGGGGAGGGATTTTATGATGGGGACTGGAAGGGGCAGTGATTGGAATGTAAAAAATTTAAAATAAATAATTTTTTTAAATGATCAGAAAAATAAATAAATGATTATAAATGCAAATGATTTGAAAATTATTTGTATACCTTCTTTTTTATTTATTTTTTATCTAATCATATACATATACAAATATTCATATATATTTATACCAGGCTTTAATAAGCCTGGATCTGGGTTTCTAGTAGCATTTATTTCACATGATTTTCAAATGTCAACATATAGTCTCATTTCATCTTTCTATTGATTAATTATGTTGTTAATTTTACATATACATATATATAAAGTATTCTAATTATTTTCCCCTCAAACCTCTCTTTTCTCGCTCCCACACCTGTCAATCATTCCTTGACACCCTCCCCTCTTTAACACTCCCTTTCCAGGATTCACCCACCTTTTTTGTTTGTTTGTTTGTTTGTTCACTTGGTTTACCCAGGACCATCTATGTGACAATTGGATTCAAACTCCCCACTGGAGCCTAATGGAGTCATTAGTAGGTACATGACTCCCCTGCCATGAAATTGTAAGGAGCAAATAGCTCAGTAGTGAATGACAGAGATACCTGAGTTCCTCCTGTGTGGAAAATACCATTTGGAAGGGTTTTGTTTTGTTTCTACGTCTCTGACTTTCTTCACTGTTGAGTCTACTATAACTGTTTTGAGACTGGTTACAGCACTAGTTCATGACCCTTCTGGGGTCAAAGGAGACTTTCACAAGGGTCACCTAAGACCATCAGAAAACACAGATGTTTACACTACAGTTCATAACAGTAAAATTACAGATATGAAGTAGTAATGACAATAATGTTATGGTTGGAGGTCACCACAACATGGGGAACTGTACTAAAGGGTCTCAGCATTAGGAAGGCTGAGCACCGCTGGGTTAGAGAGTGTTTTCCTTGTCACTAGTTCTGCAGTTTGCCGTGATACCAATAAATGTCTATCTCTTTTTGTTCATCTTCCTTGAGATCACTTAGTATTCTGCAAATGTAATTTATGATCATCCACTAGTTTTGAAAAGTCAAATATTATTGCACTTGTGTTTACTACTCAAAGGGGGGATCTATGTGCATACTTTAAAAACTTTACTGCATTCCCAATGAGGCGTCCCTTCTCCTGTCTCCTGTATCGTTCACCTTCGTTAAGTGTGTGCTCCCTCATTTTATTTCTCTGCATTATGTGCAGGGAAATTTTGCCTGATTTAGCTTACAATCCATCGATTTTCTTTTAATGCCTAACCACTGTTAAATATCCTCCTAAGTTTTAATGTTGGCAATTTTCATTTTTATTTCTAGCAATTCTATTTATCTGATGTTTTAGTTTCTTTTATAAATTACTCCAATTCTGTAAATTTCTCGACTTTCTTTAGCTTGCTTGTGTTCATTTAATAAACAATTCATAGCAGCTTGAGCCCCTGAAGTGAGGACAGTAATAAGGAACTCTTTGCATCACTCTATACAACCAGAACTGGGCAGTGATGGGCAAGACCCCATCTTGACCAGGACTGCACAATCACAGATAGGTCTGCATCTTGTCCTAATACAGAGTACAGTAAGTGTTTTATGATCTGTTTCTGATCCTTTCAGTAGCGGCTTTTCAATTATAATTATTTTCTTTGTTGTTTCTGCTCATTCTACTTCAAATGGTCCACATGTGTGTATGTGTGTGTGCATGTGTGCATGTGTGTGTGTGTTCATATAAGATATGAAATGGAAAATGTAAAACCAGACTTCACAAAGAGAAGCATGTGACATTGCCTCTTCCCAGGCCCTAGAAAGTAGCTGTATCAGGACTGCCTTAATGTGGGGAGCTGACAGAAGGCAGCTATCACCCTTGCAGCCATCTTGAGCCATATACCCTGACAAGAGACTTGATTACATTAGCCTACAACAGCTGAGCACATTCTGATAACATCTTGTTTTGGATACCCAGGATCTTCCCTTGGGTGTCTGAAACTTAAAGGTATGATTTAGAGCTGAAATTTAAGGGAGTAACTTAGAGATCAGATTTAGAGATGAGGCCTAAGGGTGTGACTTAAGGGCGTGACTTAGAAGTGAGACATATAAAAGGCGAGAGGCAGACAGAAGAAATTACCAGACAACAGATTACTTGACAGAGTACAACTTGGAACTAGGAATTAGGCAGTACAACTTGGAACAGAGAATTAGTTATTAGGCACTTGGCACTTGGAGGAAGAACTTGGAATTAGACATTAGGCACTTAGCACTTGGAAGAAGAAACTTGGAATGTGGAGGCACTAGGGGCTAGGAACTAGGGACTAGTAACTCAAGACTAAGGACTTGGAGAGAAGAAGAGAGACTGAAGAATAAATGGGATTGAATCACACTCTGTCTGGTCTTCATTCCTCGTGTCCGTCCTCACTCTCTCTTGCTGAACCCCGACCCACAGACTGGAGCAGCTTGAGGCAGTCTCTAACAATTTAGCCCCCAAGGCTTTTGGCAGTGCAGGTTCAAACACTGACAGAGCAGTCCGACATTTTGGCCCCTCAAGTGTGGGCCAGCTCAGGCCGAGACATCAAAAGATACGCAGTTCTACACAAGAGCCGGGCAAGCCAAACTTGGCCTTCAGTACCTTGGGAGGGTTGGTCTACTTCATACTAGAATAATAAGAGTCCAGTCATTTATATCCACCGCTCATTTTGGAAGATTATTCTGTTATTTCTACCACCTTGTTACCTTTCCCATCTTCATATCATATAAAACCATTAAAACAAACATTTAAATTTATCAACTTCAGCAAATTATCTCAAGACAAAAGTGACTCTGTGATACACAAGCCAGTCGTTGCTGAGCTGTGTTCTTTTGCATTATTGGTTTGGGACTTTGTCAGCTCTTTAATATATAGATGAAGATGTGTCTTAAACATAGGTTATATGAACATATCACATATAGGAATAATTTGTGCTGATTTTATATAGGTTTTCAGGTCTTTTCAGCAAGATAGTTAGTGTGGGCAACCTAGACTGCCTTCCAAGACATAAACTGGACTGAACAAAGCCTAAAGGTAACATCTGGAGTGGGGTTCAAAATTCTGGCCTTTTACAAACAATTAAACTTATCTTCGTTTCACTTGTTGTAAATTTTTTATAAAAATATGAGTATACTACAACTAGCTCACAGTATTTGGCACAGAAAACGTGGATATAATTAAAGAAAATTATTCATGTCAAGTCACTTTAGGTTATAACCATATGTTAGTGGAAAGCAAATACTGAGAGAGGAGAAAGGTGGCTTGGGTTTGGACGCACGTGCAGAGTACTGAGAATAAAGAAACAAGGCCGCCGAGAGCAGACCTTTTGTTAACTGGTTATTGAGGACAGATGGTCAAATCTAGCCTATTTAGGCTAGTGGAGCCCTGGATTTTGTCTTAACACTCTGATTACGGAGCAATAATACACACAGAATTGCCCATACTGCCGATGACTAGGCAACTTCCTTCCTCTTGCCTGTTTGCATCTTTTACTTCGTCTTTTGTTGGTTAGCTGGAATGTCATCTCAGTCAAAATGCTCATTAAATGACTGAATGTGTGGCGCTCTGGCAGCTGATTTTCTGAGGAGAGGTACTTTACTGCCCCCCAAATGCTCAAAGCACTCTGGCTTGGCCTCAGGTGTGTAAATTGGGCTTCCGTTTCACAATGCTGCTTATGGAAGAAAGTAAGTCTGGCTGTGTGGTGTGGTTCAGCAGAACCTCCCACGCCCACAGACATTCCCGTTCAGTATTCTAGAACAGTAGACAGCCTGGAGGTCTCGGAGAAGTTTTCCTAGCCAAAAACTTGCTCCCACATCAGCTGAATCCTCCCTGAATTTATCAAACTAGATAAAATGTATTTTAAGTTTTACTTTTAGGAAAAGATCAATTGTCAGACTCTCAACACTGGTTTTAGGCATCTGTTTAACATTCCTCAGTTTTAACCCCCACCCCATGCCATTTCTTTCTGCCCCTCTTTGCTCATTGGTTAGTTCCCAGTATCTGCTTTACCTCTTTACTCTTCCTACCCGGACCCCTGACAAGGCTGGTGTCCCTCCCTTGCCTGCCTGCCCTTCAAGCTGACTGCAGAAGCTTGGACTCACTTGGCTTTCCTCCTCCCTGTTTATAGTTCCTGGGAAACAAAGAACAGAAAGGGAAACCCTGCCCTCTGTTGAGCAGAGTTTTCGTTTGATTATATTTTCATCTCATTATGTGTCCCCTCGCATCTGCAGAAAGATGACATCGGTCCTTTTAGCTGAGCACTTTAATCTCACAGAAGGTACATGCCAGCCGCGTGACTCTATCCCATTTGCCCTTCTTGGATTCTCTCCTCTAATTCTGAGCACACTTATGGTAATGAGTTAGCCTGGCTCTAGGCTTCCCGTGACCCTTTTCCCCACAGGGCCATGGTGCTAGTGTGAGGTGTCAGAGACATAAACTTTCATTAGTGAGATTTCCAGGCGATGGCTTGGAAGCCTCCTCCCCCATCCCTGTTAGCTCTGAGGAATGGCTTTCTTTTCTCTGTCCTTATCTCTATGGCCGGGCACAGGACCAAGTTATGGCTGTCATTTTTCAAGTGGCAACTAGGGAGGAAACACAATTTGAAAACATGGCAGTAATATAAACAGCTAACATTTGGATAGCCTTTAAGCCTTACAAAGGGCTTTCGTCTGCACTCATTGAATCATTACAGTCATTTTAGAAGCTAGTTTGTACTACTTGTTCCAGCTTGAAAATAGAGAAGCTCAGAAAGGATGCTAGAGATTACACTGCAAATAAACAACTAAGCTTAAACCCAGGGCTTCTACTGAGGACCTCGTTTTTTTTCTCATATTAACATATACTACATATACCTACCTATAACTTTAGTTGGACTCAACCTAGTTGGAGAATAATTAGACAATTATGGAAGCCTGGAAGTCACGAATGTGCTTTGTTCAACTGCAAAAACCTCCCAGAAGCTTTATTCCAAAAAAAAAAAAAATCATAAATTATATAAAATTTGTTTACAGGAATTTTGAGTGTAATGTGAGAATGAGATATAGTTACAAGCTAATTGGTGTTTAAACATACAGGATAGTGTAAAATATTAGACAATCTTCCTAATATAAGATACCTCAGAGCTGTTAGCACTAATCTCAAATGACATTTTAAAATGATAGCTGTGTATTAAATAAAAATGAAAACATATTGGAAATCTAGCCATGATTTCTACTAATGTGTGCCAAGCACATCTCAAAAAAGGCACAAAATACTGTCACATTTGTACATATATAAATAAAAAGAAATACACACATGCTTTCATGGAAATGTTACAAATTATATTTTTAGGTAGTCTATGAAGTTTTAAAATTATATAGTTTTAATGTGCATTAATTTAATTTTATCAAGCAAAAATAAATTGATTTCCAAATGCTTGACAAGTAATCGTATCTTACCGAGCACATTTTTGTAGGGCAGTGGGCTGTGAGAAACTGCTGGGTGTTTGGTTGAGCATGAGTTTCGAACCCCAGAACCTTTATTGGACAGCAGGAGTTCAGTTCTGTTCCCAGCCCCTGGTTCTTTTCACTTAGCTTCAGTCCTCCAGCAACCCCTCCCACAGAGAGGTTTATGCCCATCAGTCAGAGGACCGGTCCCTCAGGCTCTCCCTCATGCAAATGAGGTATCTCCAAGCTCTCAGGTCAAGTCAATAGACATTATCTGCTGTCAGACCCTAACCCACCCCAAAACTGTATATAAGGGCTCTATTTAGGGGAAGTAAAGGTGCACGCTCAAGAATCATCCTGGTGTCTGAGAGTTTTTGTCACAAGAGCTGTAACACTTGGGGAGAGCTCTGCTCTCTCTCCGAACCTGCCTGGGACACCAAGCTGCCTCCTTGCCAGCTAGCCCGCTCCTTATTGGCTCAGCCCGGGCCTGGACTGGCTCATCGCGGAGAGACAGATGCAGCACCTGGAAGACACCAGTCAGTGGCAGGCAAATGAGAGGGTGGGGGGGGGTGTTGGGGGGGGAAGCAATCTCCCCTCCTGCTCGTACTCTGTGTCCTTTGGCTCAACCTCCCGCATCAGGCCCAGCTGGAGACTACAGACAGTGGAGATGCAAGGGGAGGCAGCTTGGAGACAGTAGAGAGCCCTCCCTACTCTCACCCTGTCCCCAGTTGGGAGATCGTCATAGAACACCCTCCAGAACAAGGGACCCACACATTTTTACTGCCAGTATTACGCTTTATTTATTTCAAGGGCCTGTTATAACTGGTGTCCATAGGTACATGGGCGACCTAGCTTTGCTAAGTCTCTTCCTTTTTCTCACACCCAGACATTTTCGATGGCAGCCTCATGGGTATGAGCATGGGGTAAGGTTTGTTGCCAGCTCTGCCCTCTGCAGCCTTCTCTCCAATAGAGACTCTGCCTAGCTGCCAAAGCGCCTGTAGCTATTCCATGCTCCACATTCTTTTATCCCATTACATATCACACAAAATTCAACAGAAAGTTTTTCTGAGCCTTCTCCAAATGACCTTTGTGCCTGAGATGCCCTTCAGAAGCAATTTTGGGAGGTCTGGCCTTTATTTTGCATGTAATTTACATGTGATTTACATACATTCCCTCACACCTTCACATGAAAGGAAGGCCTTCAGGTAGGACAAAGCCACCTTCCCAAAGGCTCTCTTCCCTCAGAGCTCCACTTCCATACTATCTCAGTATCTTCCACTCAGTATTTTGACTCCACCTCTCCTCAGGAGGATGAAGCCCCATCTCAATCCCTCCCAAGTCCAGCTAACTTGATGACCTTACATTACGACTGGATGACATGTCTCTTTTGCTGAATTCAAAGGTGGACTCTGCTCCATTTGTGTAGTAAGTCCTCATTCTGCTTCTGGCAATTAGGATGCCTTCCTTTAGAATAGCAGCTCTCAGCCTGTGAGTCACAGCCCCTTTGGCAAAAGCTCTATCTTCAAAAAGATCTACATTACAATTCATAACAATAGCAAAGTTACAGTTATGAAGTAGCAACAAAATCATTTTATAGTTGGGGTCCCCACAACATGAGGAACTGTATCAAAGGGTCCCAGTAAGAGAAAGATTGAGAATCTCTAGTCTAGAAGTTGTCTGCGAAGCTACCACATTCTCCTGAAGAGAACAGGACCTTCTTGAAAGCAGCATCTTATGTTCTCATGTGAGGAAAACACATTTTCCTGCTAGCAAATGTTCTCTTGTTTTCTGACACAGGTGCAGGAAAAGTTGCCTGAACTTGTCAGTTGTGTCAGGAACTATTTTGACATCCATGAGCCCTGCTCACTCCTTAGTGGCAAAGGGGTGTTAGATACAATTACATTTCCTCATATTGAGCTTTCCTTCTTCCCTGATAGCATGGAGAACTAAATACTAAGAGGGGCAAAACAGCTGAGGGTCTTTCTAGTGGGTGGGATGGGGGTGGGGGTAACTGTAGCTTCTCTGAAATCTGCCAGCCTTTCTAAGTCAGTTAAGAGTATTTACCAATAACAACCATCCCCAATACAAAGGCTTATACCAATGTGTCTGTTCATCTTGTCTCTTAGGATGTTTATAGTCAATAAAGTAGGTTACTGAAGACTCCCAAATTCGGGAGACCCTTACTCAAGTCTCAGGAAGTCGAGAACACCCACAAACTCCAAGACCGTACCTGGATGCAATTAGCAGAGGTTTATTAGGGAAGAAAGCTGGCAGCCAGCGTTCAAACTGTATACTCGTGCAAGAGTACAGTTTGACCCCGCGTGGTAGGCTAAGGAACCTTTTATAGTAGGGGGTAGGGAAAGGAAGGAATTTTCGCGCGGTTACACATGATTGGTTATTTCAAATATCAGCAACTTGCAGAGGCGGCAGGATGGCTAGTTAGGACTTGTCCGGGCATGCCTTTTTACTTTTCTTTGTGGCCAGGAATGTGTCTTCCTGCTTTGGGCCTACCCCACCCACAGGTGGATTTTCTTCCCTGAGGCTTGAGGAATGTATCCAGGGCAGTGAAGGCCCGAAATCCTACATTCAGTTCCGCCTTCCTGGAACTAATGAGCCTGTATATATTTTATAAAATGGTCTTTATAATTTTTCACTCTACAGTTACCACTCTGACAAATACACACACACACACACACACACACACACACACACACACACACACGCACGCGTGCGTGTGCATGTGTTTACATATATGCATGTGTATCATTAGTGATCACCAACAGCCAATGTGTGCCAAGTGTGGTGATGCATATCTATAATCCTAATAGTGGGAAGGTGGAAGTAGGAAGATTGTGAGTTCAAGACCAGCTTGAGCTACATAGCAAGGTCCAAGCTACTCCATTTTGAAAAAAAAAAATAATTTTTTAAAAAGATTCAATGATGATAATTCACGAGATAAATATTTTTTTAATGTGAGGATTTGCTTTTAAAAAAATTAAAAATGCCCAGAATCACACTGGATAGCAGCTAAATTTTCAGTATCTACATATTCAGAGAATGTAACTGTGCTTAGATTGGTGTCAATCAAACAGCTCTTCCGGTTCAGGGTGGGCCTCATCCTGCTGAGAAGACCTTGATTATGAGTCTAGGAGTAGCTTAAAGATTAACCTGGAGTTGAGTGGCTTGGAAAAGCATGAGCTAGAGTATCTGGGCTGCCTCCCATCCACTCACTCCTCCATCTCCTTCACCCCACCCCACCCCCACCTCACGCTGTACTCTTCTATTTCCCAGGAGCCCCTCTGTGTGACAATGAGGTTTTCCTCCATAGTAATCAGCTTCAAGCAATAGAAAGTCAAACTCTAGTGCTCAAAGCATATCCCGACTCTGCTCACACCCAGTGTGAACTCTTTGGGCACCAGTGAATGAAGAAGCTACAAGCATCACTCTCAGAGGATGTGGAGAAAGCTGTTAAGCCCAGAGGTGCTGGGAAAGGCACAGCTGCCACTCTTTGCCTGCTTCCAAGTTTGGAGAAGCGGTGTCGATTTGGTAGCTGTGTGACTGTGTTGTCACTGTTCTCCATGGGACTCTTTCTCTAGGAACATTGTGATAAGTTGTCACACTGGCTGGCTGACTTACAGCAGAAACTTATTGTCTCCCGGTTCCAGAGGCTCAAAGTGTAAACTCAGAATATAAATAAGACTGCTTCCTCCAGCTGCCCTAGGGAGACATTCCTAAAGCATCTCACTTCTGGTCCTCCTGGCAAGCCTTGAATTCCTTGACTTGCCATAATGTAACTTCCATTTCTGTCTTTGCCTTTAGTTGGCTGTCTTCACCGTGTTCCTTGAATCTTGAAATTTCTTCTTACAAGGCCAATGCCTCCTGTCATTGTGTTTGAGACCTACTGTTATCTAGTATGACCCCATGTTGTGTAGCAGTTTTCCCTTAAGGTTAAAACCGTCTATCTCAGAGGGAAGCTTGTTAAGACAGAGGATGTCAGCTGAGATGAACAGCAGGATATTCTAAGAGGAGACGATGCATTCAGTCCTACAGGGAAACTCATTAAGATCTGGAAGTAAACAACTCAAAGGCTCCAGGAAATCCTTAAAACTGACCAGACACACTAGTTCCTCTACTCCAACCATATATAAGTTATGAGAATTGCTGAGAGACATGTTCAGAGAAGCTGAGCTGCCTAGAAGAGGCTCAAACCAGGACACTGGAAGAAGCAGAAATGATACCAACTGCCTACAAGAAGCAGTGGCCAGCCTGGTTACTTGGAAGATTCTCAGACCAATAAGCTACCTGGAAAGGACATGCCAACCTGCTGAGATGCCTTCAGGTTGTGCAGTGTGTTCCAGGTTTCCACCTTTTATCCCGGGGTAAGCTTGTAGTGATGCAGCTGTCTTTGAGTACTGTCTGTTCATGAAAGTCACTCCATAAACCCATCGGTTTAACAACTTGAACATTGATAGTGTCTATACTTTAGTCTCTTGTTGGTTCCTGTGGTGGTTGGAACAAGTATGATCCACACAGACTCATGTGTTTGAATGCTTGGCTCATAGGAAGGAGTACTATTAGGAGGTGTGGCCTTGTTGAAGTACATGTGACCTTAATGGAGGAAGTATGTCACTGTGGAGGTGGGCTTTGAGGTCTTCAATGCTCAAGCTACACCCAGTGTGGTACACAGTCTCCTGATTCTGTCTGATGGAGAACTCTCAGCTCCTTCTCCAGCACCATGTCTGCCTGGACACCACTAGGTTTCCTCATGATGACAATGGACTAAATCTCTGAAACTGTAAATTCGCCCCAATTAAATGTTTTCCTTTATAAGAGTTATCTTGGTCATAGTGTCTCTTCACAGCAATAAAACCCTAGGACAGTTCCCTATCTGGGATGAGTAGATAATCATTCATGCCTCCCTAAGAATAGTGTAACAAAAACACCCCATAGTGACTTAATGACAACTACAGAATCATGGTTCCTATTAAGTCCTAATCATAGTGCACTAGTGCATCTAAGCTTCTATAACAAAAACATAAAACAAGTGACTTATGTGCAATAATTATTTTTCTCAGTTCTCAGACCTACAACAAGAATACCAATAGTGTATAGTAAGAACACATTTTTCTGCAATGCAAAACATGTCGTAACGTGATGGTAGAAAAACAAGCTTCTTTTATAAGAACACTAATTCCTTCCACGAGACCTTCCTTAGGACAGAATTGCTACCTAACAGTCCTGCTTCCTAATAACCCTCATATCGGTGATTAACGTTTCTACATAAAATTTTGAGGAAAGCAGAAATACTCAGCTCGTGTAACAGAGGTGCTGGGGAATAAGACTTCAACATGCATTTTGGGAAAAAATAACTCAATTCACAACATCCATCTGTGATTTACTAGACAAACATAATATAGGACACCAATGGTTCTACAAGACTTACAAGCCAGTAGCAGCAGAGAATATTCAAGTGATAAGGTGAAGCATAGTGTGCTGATTCCTGCTTCAATGCCCTAGAGATGTAAAGAACATCCCATATAAATAGAAAAGGGAAGTTGTTTTGCTTTTATAATTTGATGGTTTTATTATTTTTTAGGACTCCATACATGAGCATCATATTTATATCATCTCCAGCCTCCCTCTGTCCCTCCCCTATGCCTCTCAAATTCATGACTTTTTATTCTATAATCCTTAGTGTTACATCATTACACACAACAGCATACACACACACACACACACACACACACACACACACACACACACACACACGAGCACGCACACTTGCTGAGTCCATTTAGTATTGCTCATATATACATGTGTTCAGAGATGATCACTTGGGATTCGGTAACTCCCCTTGGGGTTTGCTCCTGAAGAAGACTGTTTCCCCTTCTCTCATCAGCCATTGATTTCCTGAACATCTTCATGTAGTAATGACAGGCAAACTAGAGTACCTCTTTAGGAGGTCAGGCTTATTGATAAAATGATTTAAAATGGAACTCACTAGAAGCAAAAAGACAGTTTTGTTAGAGCTTAAGAGATAAAAACACATGGCAGGCAAGACTTCAACACTTGCATAAGAAAGAGAATGGAGGAGAGAAAGGGAAACACCATGCCATGTAAGCTGGCATAGAGCTCAGACACAGGACCAACAATCAGCTACATGATAGGGAAAGAAGCTAAAGAGAAAGAGTAAGAAAGTCTGGAAATTGGGGGGATAGCTCAAAATGGAGGGAAACATGCTTTGTAAAGAGATAAAAAGAAGAAAAGGAAACTTTACCCTTTGCTGATAAATTCAAAGTGGACAGACTTACAACCCTACCTGGCTGAGATCTGTAGCCTTCTACATTAGGGGCAGGTATTCTGGGAAAGACAATTACATTATAATCATAGAAAACATATTGATTCTGCTGTCTTCATCATGGCTTAGGATAAGGCCATCTTCCTAAGGGTGATCCCTTAGCCAACATGACCAAGACTGACTACCCAACTGGAGTGTTACGTCTCCACCCAGGTCAGAGATCTTATTTTCTTTTTCTGCTGTAAGAGTAGAGCCTTATGAAGACTCGATTGTCCATGTTGACATGTCTAATGATGTTGTCACCATGCTGGTCTTGTTTAGGCAACAGTATTACTGAGATTCCAAGTATACAGTATCCCTGTCATGTCTAGAAGACACTATCTAGTAACACTCATTCTGGTCCTCTGGGTCTTAAGATCTTCCTGTCTCCCTTTCTACAATGTCTTTGCAGTTTTAGGGGGAGGGCATTGTAGATGTGCAAATCGGGCTGAGTGCCTACGGTCACTAATTCTCTTCATTTTGACTAGTCATGGATATCTGTAATGGACTATCTCTTGCAAAAAAAGCTTCCTTGGTGAAAAATGAGACCCATACCTCTCTGTGGGTATAAGGATAAAGATTTGGATTAGAGTTAGAAATTATATTTCCTTAGGAAGATAGCAGAACGTTTTATCCACAAACTGTCCCCAGGAGCAATCAGGAGATTGGAAGGGAAGCTGATGAGAAGACAGACATCTCAGTTCATGTCATCACACAGTCCTGTAGTTGTCTTCTTTTTGTCCTGATAGTGTTCAGTCTTTCAAATTGTAGATTCATGAAGCCAGGTCCAATTTTATATTTGCAAATATAAATGGAGTCTTACACATTGAGAAATTAGCATTTCTGGCTTTAATTATTCTCAAAAAACTCCAAAGTCCACAATGAGTCCAGGTCCCTTGCAGTGGCCAGGAAGCCATTTTGATTCCCTCGAGAACAATCCCTGGGCTAGAGAGCCCTTCCCACTGATTATACTGTGGATCTTCCACATCACATGCTATGGCCTGGTTCCTAGATGTCAAAATTGGTTCTTAAAAATACTTTTCTCGTGCCTTTACATAGCTTTTGGACATGCAGACTAATGATAATAGTGGTTTAACCTCTTTGCCTATTAACATAACATCTCTGTCAGCTTCATAGATTTAATATCATTAGGTTTTATCTTCTTGCTTTTTTGACTACCTGGGAAATTTTTACCGGATTCTAGAAAACGCAGCTATTACTGTGCTGACCATTAGATATTCTTATTTTCTTCCACGCATCTTTGAGATTTGCTCTAGAATGAAATCAAGTTGCGTGAAGGCTGTATGATTGTTTGAGATTTTGCTTTTTGTTTTGTCATATAGAACTGAAGCTTGCCCCTTTGATGCTAATTATTCTCATGCAGAAGTGAGAATTTCACATGTATACTTTCGGTGCCCTGTGATCTTGGGGTTTTCTAGTTTGGATAGCAGAAACAGACATTGTCATCAGTTGTGTGTATCAAATAGTTGCCTTTGGTTTTCTCAGGTCCATCCCTGGACTCCGGTGGTTTCCTCACATACATGTTCTGGTGTTATGGTGCTGGATAGTCTGGGGGATGCTCTCCCAATATCCAGACTCTCCTCCCTACACTGTTCTCCACTGTTTGGTTGTCTGGCCTCTGAACTCCAACCCCTTAGTTTCACATGACACAGCTTCTGATCTGGTAATGACCAGGAAACACTCAAAGCCATAGCTGTGATGTTTTAGTTGGGATTTCTATTGCTATGACAAAACACCAGAACCAAAGTAACTTGGGGAGGGCGGGGTTTATTCAGCTAACACTCCCACAGCACTGTTCATCATTGAAGGAAGTCAGGATAGGAACTCAAACAAGACAGGATGCCCTGGAGGGTGGCCCTGATACAGAAGTCATAAAAGGGTTACTTCCCATGGCTTGCTCAGCCTGCTATTTTATAAAACCCAGAACCCCCAGCTCAGGGATGGAACCACTCACAATGGACTGTGTCCTCCCCAACCAATCACTAATTAAGAAAATGCCTTTTATCTGTTTTTTATGGAGGCATTTTCTCAAGTAAGTTTCCTTCCTTTCAAACACCTCTAGTTTGTGTGTTGCATTGACATAGCAGTAGCCAGCACACGTGGCAGTCACTGGGTCCCCCTTGCTTGCTTCCCATTTTTCAGGAAGCAAGCCAACTGTGGCTTCATGCCCAACATCTTAGTCTATTTGAGCTGCTGTAACAAAACACTATGGACCAAGTGGCCTAAACAACACTGATTCCTTTTCTTGCAGTTCTGAAGACTAGAAGTCCACAGTTTCAGTGAGGTTACATTGTGGTGAGCCATGACCTCTAGTTTAGAATATGTCTGCCTACTCACTGTCTCCTCACATATCTTTCCTCAGTGAATGTTTGTAAAGAAGGAGGTTTTCTTATTATTATAAAGGTACGCCAATTCTCTCAGATCAGGGAACCCTTCTCTTTACAACCTCCTTTCCCCACAATTACCTCTTAAAAGCCAAACATAGCACAGTGGAGGCAAGGGCTTCATCATGCAAAGGGATGGTACAACTCAATCCATAATGTATCATCTTACTAACTATTGCTTGTGCACTTTGTCCCAGTTTCTGATATGGATGTAAATCCTTTTCTTGTAATTTCATCTTATCATGGAAGAAGAAATTATGTCTTTTCAAAATGGACACTCTTATACCACTCACTAAACGTAGCTAAACGTCCTTATCAATTCATTGGCACAATATTCATTGTAAAAGCTGCTGTAAGCTCATCAATCCTTAAAGTAAATTTACATTTTGTTTATCTCATCACTGTGTGCAGGCTTATATATTTGTAAAATAGTGGCATTTGTATGTATGAGTCATTATTGCTGTTTGTAGCCAAAAGTTAGTGTGAGTTATAAACATGAAGAACTCTCGTAGGGACAACAAGAGGGCTCATCGGGAGAAACTTACTGTGCAAGTTTGCCATCCTGATTTTTCAGTTCATCACCTTCTTAAAGATAGAAATAGTGAACTGACACCATACAGTTGTCCTCTGACTTCCACATGAGTGCCAACACACACACACACACACACACACACACACACACACACACACACACACCTTTTAAAAGAAAACTTGTAAAACTAAGTACAGTTATGTACCTTGAATCACACACACCTATTTATAGGTTAAGTGTGTTACTGATTAACTCTAAGTCAACAATAATACACTGGTGTCACCTAAGGGAAGAAATAAAAGTACTTCCCCTGGGAGTCATTTAAACAAGAGCAAATCCAAATTTAAATTCTTTACTTCCTTTTCCCTTTGTCTTCCATCTAGTATCTGTTGTATGTGTATGAATCTGTGTCTACCTTAAGGCCATCTTGTGAATGCGTTGCTTTGTCTGATCCTGTATGTCTCTGTGTGTCTGTGTGGTTGGGTGGCTCAGTGTGGTCTGTGTCCAACAAAAGGATTTGCTCTGTATTTATTGAACAGAACAGAAAGCATCACATGGGTAAGGAGGGAGATTCTTTACAGAAATCCTCAACAGTTTTACAAGGGATTAACTCACTGACTTAAATAGCAAACGGTATCATAAACATCATAATTGGGTCAGAGTATGCCTAAGACACCCCTGCCCAGTATCACTCAAAAGATACCCAGAGGACCCAGATGCCACTAAGATGAGCAAGTAAGTGGTGGAAAGATGAAGAGAATGAGAAGCAGAACAGTGTGATTACAATGAAGAGGGGCAGAACTAGAGACTGAAAGGTGGTGAGGAACAGCCTGATGTGAATAGACTAGGTTGCCATCTGAGTCCATAGTGAGGTCCTGCCATGTCTAGGTCCATGACCCTGTACCAACAGAGGTCTGTTTCTATGTCCATAGCCCATGTTATGACCAAAGGCTATGTGGATGTCACTGGTCTTGACTGCTGACTGGTGCCATATTGATGTCTGAGGACTGAGCAAAGCTGGTCCCACTCCTTTTCCTCTGTGGCACTTGGGAGAGCTGGCCCTACTCTTTGCCTGGGCAGTATGGGTGAGCTGGCCCTGATGCTCGACAGCTACAGTACTTGGGAGAGAGCCCTGAATCTAACCTGAGCAGCACAGTAGAGATGGCCCTAGTGGCATGGTCGTGGGAGAGCCAACCCAGGGGTGAGAGAGTGAGAGAGCTGGCCTCATCTCTCAACTGGGCAGTGCTGAAGAGCTGGCCCATGTGGTGTACGTGTGGGAGATCTGTCAGGCTAACCAACTCAGCTACCACTTAGGTCAAGACCCATAGCTTTGAGTTGGCCCATTCCAACAGGTACAGCATCTAGGAACTGGTGGAGCAGATGAAAGGGCCAGTTCTGCAGATTCAGATCCAAAGTTGCAAGATTTCCTTGACATAGGGCAACAATATTTGAGAGACGTCCCAGTGAGGATCCAGTTTGATGGTATAACAGAAGCCAGAAACCTCCAACCAGAACAGTGACTCACTGAAATGATCATTTGCAAGAAAAGCTATTTGGCAAAGGGTATACCGTAGGACACACCACAACACACTGCAGCTTCCACAGCAAGATATTTCGGGTTTTTTACTTATTTTTCTCTTTTTAATTTTTAATTTTTATTTTATTTTGCAGGGGAGGTCACAAGGGCAGAGGTCAGATATGAAGAGACAGGGAGATAAGTGGTTTTAGGGTACAAGATGTGAAATTCACAAAGCATCAATAAAACATGAAAGAAAACTAATATCATTGCTGATCAACCAATAGCTAAAGGATGTTTTTAACAATTACTGTGGGTTTGTTTTATAAGACTGTTTCCAACCTCTAGTGCTGCTGCTTTCGGCAAATAATTATCAGAACATGCATGTATTATCTGCATCACAGAAAAGGAAGAGCACATCACTTAAAATGACTGCTGTCCATTGGCTTAGGTTGTAAAACTTGATGACATGGGAAATCCAAGCCAAGTGAGGTTGGTTGTTAGGTTGTTCCTTTAAACACAGGCTAAACAAAGAGTCTGAGGAAGAGAGCCATCTTGAGTCTTAAGTGATGTCAAGGTGTATTATTAATTCTGGCTGTGAGGACCAGCAAAAGTTCCAGTCTCTTAAAATTTAAGGGATATTTTTATAAATTAAAAGCAATGCAAAGCCTGCAAATCCTCTGATGAGTCGGATCACGAGTGAAATCTAATGTTCCTGTCCTAGAACAGGTGTAGCTTGAAAGGAGCCATGACACAGAAGAGCAGAGCAGAGGGCGTGGTCATCAAGAACTTGTACCTGTATTTCAATTTGAGTATTCCTCACACGATTCCCAACCGGATTCCAACCCTAGGCCAAGCTCAAAATCAGCCTCTTCTATCAAGTTATGCTCAACTTCCGTGCCGCAGCAATCTGACTGAAACAGAATGATCTCTCCCTTGCATGAGTGCTTTGTATTCGTACAATACCATTCATGTGGTAGAGTTATCTTCAGCGACACGCTAGTACTTATCTTCAACATGTGACATTGTACTAGTTAGCACAGCATAGCTCTGGAAGGACTCAGAACTTGGTCTTTATCCCTTTGTGCACTCAGGGTTTGGTACAGTGCCTGCTCCCTAGCATGCTTGTTTGAGAACAGAAGAAGTGGCCAGAGCCTCTCTGGGAAGCATCTGGGAAGCTTCAGGAGCAGCTGGCATTGGAAGCACATCTAAAACCTTTCCTCTGTTCAACGGACAGCAACTGACCAGGTCTCCAAAGTAGGGCTGTTTACATTCCACTCAGTGCCTGCAGCATGTCTAAAACCAAGATTTCCAAGATAGCATTTCAGCTACATCCGTCAGAGATGAGGAACCCTGGCAGCATTTATTCCTCACTTGGAAGGAAGAACAGAAGAAAGGAGAGGGGAGAGGGAGGGAATCTGTGTAAGTTAGCTCTCCTCCAGTGCAGGTTTTGTGCGGATTCACTTCTCCCCGTGGTCTCCTCAACATTCCACCTCACTGTTGATTCCAACAGTAGCTCCTCAACATGATTTTTGTACTGAACACAAGACTCAGAAAAAGGAATGTTTTCATTTCCTGTTGATCTGTTCAGTGATGACTGTGCCGTGCTGAATCAGTGATGACTGTGCCGTGCTGAAACATGGCCCTGAAATGAGTGAATCGGGCTGATAGGAGGCCACAAAGTCACCCTCGGTGCTGTGCTGACCACTTTCTCTTTTCTCGGTTCAAATAACTAACATCTAAAGAGTCATATTTTTGTCCAAAAATTAAAACTAATAAAGAGATGAGTTAATTTACCTCTTAATGATGATGCCCACAGACATGCACACACATGCACACAGACATGCACACACATGCACACAGATGTGCACACACATGTACACAGATGTGCACCAGCTCTACTCTTGTAGCGGAAAGAAATTATTTGGGGAGATACACCATTTTGCAAAATTGCTAGGAAGCATTTGTCATAGTTCCTTTCGGAGCAATGGCTGTTGTAATTGTTATGCTATATAGACTGTACAGTGAGGTTCTTACATTTCTGAGTTGGTGTTGTTATTCTCTTTTGGCCAGCAAGGATGCCAGTGCTAGGGGGAAGGGCTTAGTTTACTCAGGGTCATGTTGTCAATCCGAGGACTAGGGTTCCAACCTGGCTCAGTGTGTGTGCAAGGCCAAATTTTTAAGTCACATTATTTCTGTACAGCGCCATATAAAGAGCTTCTGAGACTGATTTGTCACACACTGTTTGTAGCAGTCATTCTCCTGTTGGCTTAGAAGAGCAGTTGTAACACAAATATACGCCCTTTAACATCCAGTGGGTGGCCGGTTACAGGAACGTAAAGCAGAAGTGGGGAGGATGGAAGAAAATAGGGCAGAACAGACAAGCAGACAGACAGGCAGGCAGATAGACAGATCAACAGGCTGATCTCGTAACAGACCCAGTTTCAAATCCTCCCCATCCTCCCTTCTGTACACCTGTTCCTTGGCAAACAAATGAAAGCAACTATTTTTCCTGTAAAATAGATGTGACTAATAACAATAGCTACTTCAGGGAACAATGGCACTCTCATTACCTTGATTGTAGAGATATTTCACACGTGTATACACATGTCAAAATTTACAAATGCACTCTTCATGGGTGCAGTTTGTTGTGTGTTAATTACACTTCAATAAAGCTATCAAAACAGTAAGAACTGCAAAAGCCCAGCCGCCTTTAAGAAACAAACAGGACAGAGTGAATAAACACTTCGATGCTCACATGAAGGAAGCTGTCAGAAAGTACACATGCTGTTTTTGGAAGGTTTCTTCAGTGTTTATCTCCATCTACTCTCTCTCCTCCTTCTCTATCTCTCCCTCCCTCACTCTTTCCTGCCCTTTGTCTCCCTTCCCTCCCTCCCTTCTTCCCTCCTTCCCTCCTCCTCTCTTCCTTTCCTTCCTTCCTCCTCCCCTCCTCTTTCTCCTTTCTCTATCTTCTTGTGTCCTACCTTTCCCTTTTTTTTAATCAAAAAATATTTTGACTATAAAATTCTATTTTCTTTCAAGACTCTTTAGGTTTGCAGAAGAACAATTGAGAAATAAACTTGGTATCTTTCAGGTGCACAAACTAATGTTTTGGTGTGTGTACAAAGTAAAGTGCTGGGCACCATCAAGTGAATTAGTGTGTCTGTCACATCAGATAGTCACCTCTATGCTATGTGTGCACAGTATAGCCTCTTACTGAATTTCCAACACAATTCAGTAAAATTACTTGCAATCACAGTGCTGGACACTGGATCCAGAATGTAATATTGAATAATAAATGTCACATTCTTTATGTGGCATCTTCCCACTATTCAGCACTGGCCACCCCAAGCACCTGGCAAGCAGCTTCCTACCCTCGTATTCTATGACATATGATTCTTTAGCTTCCCAATATGAGTGAGAAAGATCATGCAGTGTTTGTCTTTTGGTACCTGCCTTATTTCACTTAACATACATTTCTGGAAGTTCATCTATGTTATTAAATGACAGGATTAGGGGCTGGAGAGACAGCTCAACAGTTAAAATCACATACTGTTCTTACAAGGGATTCAAATTCAATACTTAGCACCTACACTGAGTGGTTTACAACCATCTATAACTCCAGCTCCAGAGGGACCAAATCTTCTGTCCTCTAAAGGTACCTGCACTCACATGCAGATACCCCTATACACACATACACGCACACTCAAACACACACACACACACATACACACACACATACACGCACACACATACACGCACACTCAAACACACACACACACACATACACACATCACATAATATATCACACACCTGTGTCCATGTACACACACACATAATTTTAAATGATTAAAAATAAATATATAAAAATAAATTTTTTTAATTTAGAAAAATAAAATGACAGGATTTTCTTCTTTTAGGGCATTTTGTAATACGGCTCATCTTGATTGATTTCTTTGTGGATTCAAAGGTTGATTCCAAATCTTGTCCTTTGTAAATAATGCTGTAAAGAAAATAAGGAATAGGTACGTGTTTGAGACACTGATTTCATAGTCTCTGTGATGGTTTGATCACGCGGTAGTTCCATTTCTAAGATTTTGAGAAGACTGCTGATTGTTTTCCAACAATACACAGGGCTCCCTCTCCACAGCCTCATCAGGATTTGTTTTGGTTTTGATGACAGTCCCCTAAATATGTGGTGTCTCTTTGTGTATAGATTTGCACTACCTGATAATTAGTAATACTGAACACCACTGGTGGTGTTCTTAAAATATCTCTTTGGAGGAATGGCTACTGAGATCTTTTGTGTGTTTTTAATCAGGCTATATTTTTTCCTTACTATTGAATTGAGTTAGTCATACATTTTTCAAATAACCCACTCTCAGATGTTTGGCTTACAAGTATACACACACACACACACACACACACACACACACACACACACAAAATGTCTGTTTGCTCAGTATAGTATCTCCTTTGCTCTACATAAACATTTCCGCTTGAAACTCTTCTGTTTGTTTTTTATGTGTTTACCTGGGGTGGGTGGGTAGGAGGTGTGTTTCTAGCCAAGACACTGCTCAGAGTGATATCAAGAACAGTTGCCCTACAGTTTCTTCTGAGCTCTTTTCAACGTCTCTCTTTTCAATGTCGTGGCTTAACTCTTCCACCCTCCAGAGGTGACATAAGTGTAAGATATGGTACAGTTTCATTCTTCCTCACAGGGATGCCGTCTTTTAGCCACTGTTGGCTTTTCAGCCTTTCCATCTTCCTGTCCCACTGTGTGCACTGTGCACCATGACTGACAACACATTGATCTACACATCTGATTTTATCTTGTACTATACTATTTGTTACTATAGTTTCATGATATATACTGAAAGCAGATACTCAGATGCCTCCAGGTTTTAGGTTGTTGTTTGGGTAGTTTTGTTTCATATTTTGAGTTGGAGATTCTGGGTCTTTTGTGGTTCAATATAAAGGTTTAGGATTTTTTTCCCAGTGTCTATAAAACATCATTGGCATTTTTGACAGGAGTTGCCACTTTGGTTAGTATGGACATTTTACCATACTTTATTTCCTCGTCAAACCTCCACTAAAATTACATTTATTTCTATCTCTTGTACCTGGTTTCTAATGGGGGAATTGTTGTTATTGTTTGGATTGTTTTGGGTTTCTAATTCATCTGAGGTGGAAAGGAAGGTGGCAGAGAGGTGGGAGATGAACAGGAGTTCCCAGGACAGTAGATGGTGGTGCTCAGAGGCCATAGGAGTAAAAAATACAAGCCTCTTTCCTCTCCCATATTGCTGATGCTCCTGGGATCTGGCCTGCAAAGTTCTCCTGGGCTATACTCCTTGGCAGGCAGCCAGGAGGGTCCTATTACAATTACTTTCATTTAGGAATACTGTTCATTTTATTTGCTGACTAAATGTAGATTTCTTTGCATGGGAAGTAATCATAATGAGAAAGTAAAAGCTAAAAAAGAAAGCATTTTTCACGCGCTGTCATCTGCCAGTCTAATGGCTACTGACAGTAGTTCTGAAGATGCTGTTAATACCCGTCATCAACAAACAAGTGAGGGGTAAAATCCAGCGGAATCTGAGAAATCGTTCCAACAGAGTCCTCCAGGCTCAGCTGTCTGGCGCTCAGTCTGCCCTCTGCACTTTCTATCAAGTAGCCTAGACTAGAAAGAAAAGAGAAATGTGCCTGCCTTTCCAACTCCTGAATCAAAAGTTTATCCACCACAGGGCTGGAGAGATGGCTCAGAGGTTAAGAGCACTGGTTGCTCTTCCAGAGGTCCTGAGTTCAGTACTTAGCAACCCCATGGTGGCTCACAACCACCTGTAATGGGATCTGATGCCCTCTTCTAGTGTGTCTGAAGAGAGCTACAGTGTACTCATACATAAAATAAAATCTTAAAAAAAAAAATGTTCATCCACAGGAAGTACCAGCCAGTCCTGGTGTAAAAACCTAAGTCTATGTGAAAAGCAAGAACGGCAGCCTTTGTAAGACTGTAGGTTCTGTGAGAAAACACAGGGAAGCAAGGAGCTCCCTAATGACCCTGTACTCCCGCGCTGAGGACAAGGGTCTTGTGTGCCCTCATTCTTGTGTCCTCTGGGTTTTGCTGTGGACACAGCTCACTTTCTGATGGGCATAGACAAAGCCCCAGAGGCATGTCACACCAGTAATTGTCTCTCCTCCTGGCAATAAATCAAGAGCATGAAGGCCTAGTTTTTCTCTAATTGATTTAGGCCTGGGCCTGGACTGCCACCATTTCATATTCTCAGCAAGCTATTTCCTTCATGACAAATGACCATGGTGCCTGGCCAGGAAGAGACCTGGTGGGAAGGACTAGATGGTTCTGGAGGCTGGGGAAATAAAAGTCCTTTTCTCTGGTTCAAATGCAATTTGGCTAATGGAGACAGCAAGCCATTGTCCAAATCATTCACCAAGGGGGAGTCAGTCTCCCCCCATACCCAGCCAACCTCTAAGTGGTTTCTCTCTAGCCGGGGTCATTTCAACCTTGTTTGCCAGAAACACCTTCATTGTCATTTCTTTGCAGCTTGGAATTAACCATACCAGCCCCAGAACTAACTAACTCAAGAGGAGTTTAAGGGGGGAGTAAGGTAGGTTAAGGGAAGCAAAGACCCTTCCAGAGCATCCCTTCCCCTAGGCAACCATGCATCTGTAAGCATAGCCTAGAAATACAAAGCACATCTATTATCAGCACATCATGGCCACACAGTATTACCTGCTGCTTTGGTAACCTCGTCATCTGATAGGGTTTTGATGTGACTTTGAAACCAGAATTCTGTCCATGCAACCTGTCACAGAAGCCAATGAACAGCAAGAGCCACTGAATGCTAATGAGTCCTTTATTCAGACAGCTGGTGGTCTGAGAGGACAATGGGTGGATATCCTTCTCACCAGTGTGAGCTGAGGTTTCAAAGAAAAATACTTCTACAATGCTGATTGGACCTGCATAGTGGGGACTGCAAATTGGGAGGCAAAGTTATCCTGGCTGTGTTTAACCCCTTTGGTGGCTCACCTTCTTGTGTGAACTGACACCCCTGTGCCTATTAGTTGGATTGTATAAACCAACCCTAAGCTTCGACCAACTCTAATAGTAAGGAAGGCTTTGAACAGAGGCTTCCCTGTTCCGTTGTTATTCACCTGCCTGATTGTTCCACTCCTGTGTTTGAAAAAAAGCCTGGATCTACTTTTTGTTTTCCTTTCTGCTACTATAAAAACAATCTCACAAAACTGTTACCATTCAGAACATAGAACTGTGATGGCCTGAATCTGTGTTCCCAGGCCAGGATCATTCCCACTGGCTCTAGAATAAACTCCTTCCCTCTAAGGGCAGACCCATGTTTTTTTGTGTCAAATCCTGTCATCTTCAGCTAGCAGATGACACGGGAAGACAAAGCAAAGGAGATCGGTGATGACAAACTTTAGTTTCTCAGTCAGTGATTGATGGCATTTGCCCCGTTCCCTGTCAGCTTCTCTCATCTCTGTATACAACAACTTCCCATACACCTCAGCGTCTGAGGAGATGGCCCTGTGGGTAAAGTGCTTGCTGTATGTGAATGAAGGCCTGAGGTCAACCCCTGCAATCCATGTAAAAAGACCAAGCATGGCAGTGCAAACCTACCAATCAAGTGCTGGGAAGCAGAGGCAGGAGCATTCCGGGGTCTTACTGACCAGCTAGTCTAGCTGTGGTGGTTTGAATGTGCTTGTCCCATGGGAAGTGGCACTATTAGGAAGTGTGGCCTTGTTGGAGAAAGTGTGTCATTGTGTAGGCGGGCTTTGAGGGCTCCTAGTGCTCAAGCTCCATCCAGTATAGAAGAGAGTCCCCTCCTGACTGCATTCAGATCAAAATGTAGAACTCTCGCTCCTCTAGCATCAAGTCTGCCTGTAAGGTGCCATGATTCTCACCATGATGATAATGAGCTGAACCTCTGAAACTCTAATTGTTTGCCCCAACTAAATATTTTTAGTTTATGAGTTGCCTTGGTCATGATGTCTCTTCACAGAAATGGAAATGTAAGACACTAGCCAATTGGTGAATTCTGGGTTAGGGAGACACCCTTTGACAAAAAACAAGCCTAAGGAAGAGCTCCATGGAGGAGGACCGCCAACATGAACCTCTGGCCTCTACTTGTACATGCACAAGCACACACCCACATACAAGAACCACAATTGACACCCTCCCACACAAAGATTACCTCATAACAAACAAACCATTAACAATACATTCAGGGTTATCTACATTACAATATGAAATATAAGCGTGCTCTTACAATGTGGAATACAAAGTGTACCTATCTGTCAGCTATCTTGGCTTATCTTTTCAAAGGTCCCATGTGTTGGAAGCTTGGTCCCCAGTGTGGCAGTGTTAGCTTGGTGGAACCTTTAAAAGTGGAGTCCAGTAGAATCTTATGGCCACAGGGACCCCTCCTTTGTGAAAGAACCAATACAGCTATTACATGAACGGGTTATTTCCCATGAGAGGAGATTCTATAAGTTAAGGCCACCCTACACTTTGGCTGCTTCTCCTTTTGCTTGGCTCTTTTGCCACTTTCCTAACTTAGTATAATATATCCAGAGGGCACTGGTGAGCCAGAACACCAGTGCTTGTGCTATTTAGTACCAGAAACATAAATTACACAAACCTTTTATAAGTCACACGGCCTCAAATAGTTTATTATAGCAACATGAAACAGTCCAAGATGGCATCATCAGTCAATCTTCCCAAACCTGTTTTGGATGCCATCTTCTTCCTTATCATCAACAGACTCCTTGACACTGCCCTGTAGCCAGTCCATCTGTCTTTATTCCTTCGGTATACATAACCTTGTGCAGAAACACTTCAAATACTCTATGTTACATCAGTGATCCTTCATCAATCCTTCTGGCAGGGCTTTTCATATCCTTTAACTGAGGCTGAACTTACTCCCAGTAGAAGTCACATCTTAAGTCTTGTGGGTCTTAGTGAGTACATATGAAAGAATGCCACATTACTGCTGCCCTAGAGTCTTTGATCCTCCAGACCTTACCTCTGACCTGATTTTCATCATGGAAGCTGTCTGGCCTCATGTAGAATTTTACATAAGCAGAATTAATGGTATAAAGAAGGACAATAAATGTAGTTTTTCACTTGGCAAGGTTTTTGTTTACTTCTTTTGTTTGGTTGGTTTTGTTGTGGTTCTTCTGTTGACTGCTCTGTTGGCTGGATTGAGAGCTCAGGGTTACCACACTCAACGCGAGCCCCCCAGCTATGACTCACATCCTCACCTCTCTTTACTTTTTATTTTGAGACTACAGATAACTAAGTAACCCAGGCTGACCTTGAACTTATGATCCTCCTGTTTCAGCTTCCAAAGTATCAGATTACAAACCAAGGCCACTAGGCCAGCTTCAGAAGCTTTTGAGAAAAATTGCTTGTCCCTTTTCATTGGCAAGTGACATTTCATTCTCTACACTTCTTTACTTATTCCACTGATGGGCGCCCCCAGAAGTTTTAGGTTGGAGGAAACTGTGTAAAGCTGATTTTAGATAAATACCTAGATCATGTAGGTTAGGTATATGTTAAACTTCTAGCAATGCACTGAACATTCCAGGTGAGTTGGTTCATTCTGGCAATCCTAATATTCAGAAGGAGAATGATGTTGTGAGTTTGAGGCTAGCTTGAGCTATATAAAGGGACCCTATGTCATAAAAGCTCATAAACAAGGAAACAGGAAGTGGAGGAGAAGGAAGAAGAAGACAGGAAAGGAGGATGAGCAGGGGGCAGAAAATGGGAGGGCTAAGAGAGGTGTATAACCCACTGTCCCTATAGCATGAATGCCCAGCCCAGGGGTCTCTCATCCAGCCTCCTAGACGTGTGTGGCTTATCTGTGTGTCGTTCCTTCGCCTCCCCTGAAGGATGCTATGCCGCTTTCCCGTGTTGCTACTTGAACATTCCTTTCCAGAAGCCTTTGAGTCATTCGCCTTCTTATTTATATTTTCTTTTTGGTCTGCTTTATTGTTACACTGCAATTTTTTATACACCAAGTACCAAACATTTGTCACTATGTGAGTCATGGGTTATTTTTCAAATCTCTGCATTTCCTATATTAATTTTATACTGGTTTTTGATTCACTTTTTTTTATTTTGACAGCTTAATTTATCCATGTGTGTTCTCTAGCAATTTGTGGTTCCTGTGGTCCTGAACAGAAAATATGTGTCTTATAATGAAGATGCTCCTCTGTTGAGAACTGCAGTTTTATCATCTTACTTTTTTATGTGGGTCTGTGATCTGCCTTTAAATGGTGATGTAGATGATGTGAGATAATTGGTTTCTTTATTCTTTGTATGCATGTTGCGTTACATGAAGCAATTTGTTGAGTTTTTCAAACAGATCATTTTGATGATATTATATTCCTATTCAAGGCATCGTGATCACATTCAGCCTCTCGCACTCCCAGGTCACAGCTCCTGTGTGTCTGTAACTACAGCAGCCCAGGCCTATGCAGAAGACGGCACCTCTTCACCGTCTTTGGGCTCCTGCAGCCCCGGAGAGAATGACACGGACATCCAGTTTGGAACCAAACACTCAGCAATCACTTATTCTTGGTACTTAGCCATTATGAGTCCCTGCTTTACCATCACCCACTCCCACGAGGATTTCTGATAGAGATTTATGCTACTGAGTGTATGTAAATATAAATAAATATTTAGAAGGCAGTTAATACATGCCTGTTTGGAGAAGTAGGGGCCTCTGTAGGGCCTGTGACCTCATTAGCAATAGGCTTTGGGGGATTTTGTTTGTTTATTTATTTGTTTGTTTAAAGCCAGCTATACATCAGCATTCAATTTAAGTTTTATGTTTTATTTATAATTGTAAATATGTCCATGTGTGATCATGCATCATGCACATCTGTGGTCTTTTCTTGCACAAGTGTGGCCTTCTCCTTCCATCATGGGTTCCAGGAATGGAACTCAAGTCATCAGGCCTATGTAGCTAGTGCCTTTATCCACTGAGCCATCTTGCCTGCCCAATGTAAGATTTCAACCAATCTATAATAGCAGATATGTATTCTCTCCCATGAAGCATGCCTCAAATTCAATCAAGAAGTTGTTGGTTATCACTTATAACATCTATGCCTCTACTGCAGTAGTGGACATATTGGTCAAGGCAGGTCAGTTTTGTAGCAGGAAAGATCTGCAGCTAGGTGTGATTGTTAACAACTCACTCTTATCCCACAGCCTGCATAGCACCTCGGGGTAGTATGTAGCCAATAGAAAGCAAGCTTCCAATTCAGTTCTTTTCTGTGTCCAGCAAGTGCGGTTGTTAGGGTACCTTTTTTAACAATCACTAGGCTGCATATGGACTGCACATTGCCTGTGGAGTTAGCATTACTTTTGTTTATGGGGAAAAAAAGTATTCACTTCCACAAGGGTGGATCATCAAGTGGAGACTTGATGGGAGGGAAGGCATAGGAAAATGTGTTCTATGGAACAGGGCCTAGTCCACTGTAAACTGACACAATCTGGAAGCTCAGTTACCAAAGGAAGAAGCCAGCAACCAAAGTGCCAGAAGTGCTCAATCAGGAAAGTGATGGTGCAAAGAAGACCTTAACCAGCCGATGCCTGATTTCCACAGTGGCCGAGGTCTTTGGTGAGAACAGTCAAGCCAGCAGAGTTATTGGCATTTGCCTGGTAGGTGCTCCCAGGCCACTGTCTTCTTCCCCTTGTCAAAGAAGAGCTGTGAAGGATGGGCCCTTCTGACCAGAAACAGGACTGTTTCTGGGAACATATCTAGGGAATTGCTCCAAACCTCATCACCACTGCCCTGGAATAAGAAGTAAGTAGCAAGGCTCGAGAGATGGACCAGTGGGTACGAGCACATGCTGCTCTTCCAAGCGACCCAAGTTCAATTTCCAGTACCCACATTGGGTAGCTCACAACCATCTACAGCTCCAAAGAAACAACTGCCCCCTTCTGGCCTCAGAGAGTACTGCACCCATGCATGCACCACCCACGTAAATGCACACAGAATTTTTTTTTAATTTAAAAAATAAATTAATAGCCTAACTTTTGCTCTATTTCCCTTTCATAAATTCTAAAGTGATATCTCATCATGAGTAAGCTGACACTTTAACGTCTCTAAGAACTTCTTCAATCCGTGGCAAATACTTCATTCTGATGTTTTGGGGTTTTGTTTTGTTTTGTTTTGTTTTTGGAAGTAATATTAATTGTCAAACTCATAGTGCATGGCCTTTATAAAAGCATGTTAAGTAATGCGAGAAGTAGCTCTCCAAACCAAAACAGTACAGAACATATCTCCTCTTTGCATTTTGTTGGACAACCCAGTATGAGGGAAAGGTTCCCAAAAGCCAACAATAGAGTGAGAGACAGTCTTTGCTCCCACTATTAGGATTTCCACAAGAAGAACAAGCTACACAAATGTACCATATATGCAGAGGGCCCTGGTTGTTCACTCAGTTTCTGTGATTACCTACGGGCCCAGGTTAGTTGATTCTGTGGGTTTTCAAAATTGTGGTGTCCTTGACGCCTCCGGCCGCCCTCTTTTGCAGAACTCCCTGAGGTCCGCCTTATGTCTGACTGTAGTCATGGTTCTTAAAGAAAGACAACCTTAGTTCTCACAGTCATCAAGAAAAGAGGCTCTAGGAGGGAGATGAAGAACAGCAACTGCGTCTCTAGCGTGTCCTGTGGGACGGCTCGATGGTGAGCTCCCACAAAGGAATGACCGGCTTGCAAGTTGTCTGGGATCCTTGCAGTCTAGGCTCCAGAGCAAACTCTGGACCACGACTCTACATTTTCTTTACTTTGCATCCAGCTCAAACCACAAGTTAAGCAGAGAGGAGCCTTCTTCTCTGCACACCCTCCGGCTACCCCCACCCCTCTCAAAGCTGCATCGACTGCAAGTTCTCAGACAGGAATAATGGTCATTTGTGGTGTTTGAATTGGAACGTTTTTGATTTTTTTTAACATGTTAACTCCGCTGATTTTGATTTTGCGTTTGAAAAGTACCACTTCAACTTTACCTTTAAGTGGGGCAGACAAAAATAAATTTCAGCTGGTGGGGGGAAGGCTAGTTCCTTTGGGAAACAAAACCATAACAAAGCAAAAATCACCTTGGTTTCATGTTAGTATGGTCTGCAGCACAGATGACCAAGGGGAAGAAAATCCCAACTGCAAGATAAACAGCAAACACGAGCAAAGCTAGGTCCCTGTGCTCCTGGCTTTCCTTTGCCTTTGTGGCTTTCTTTTCTTTGTGGGGAAGAAGAAAGTCGAGTTTGATTTATAGATTTGTCTTTTGGCTCCCAGGATATTTACTCTTTAAAGAAAAACAAAAAACAGACATCAGAAGTGCCTAGAAAGATCTAGCTCTGCCTCTTCGTGTGACCCCTTCTCACACGGGTACGGGTACAGTTCTGCAGGACCAGTCTCAGAACCACGCCAGGTGGCTTGAATGAGCCCCTCCTCCCAGTATCCTTGAGAGTAACCTGAATCACAAGACAAAGTATGAAACCATCGAATTACAGGGACAGATGGATGGTGAATGCGGTAGGCAGCTCTCAGTTTCCAGGCAACCCCAGACTTTTTCCAAAGCCTGGAGGCCACAGGGCACCTTCACTAGAGCTGACTGGGAGCCCTAAGCACCTGCGGCATCTTGGCCCAGTCTCCCAGCTTCTCCGCAGTAGTGCAACCCTGCTCTCCTGTTTGCTTCTTCTTTCTGTTAAGTACAGGTTTTATTTTCCATCTACCTTGCCAGCTGCCCAAAACAAACCAAACAGCACTCCTGATTTTCTTCACACCTCTGACCCTGGAGAAATGCCTTGTGTACAGCCAACATCTGGGAAAGCCATTTTTCCTTCGCCTGGCTTGTAAACATTGTCAGAAATACTCTGAAGGCAGCCGTTGGACACAGCGCTGTGACTGCTGATCTGCGAACATTGAGATTTCACATTTAAAGTGTGGCTCCTTGATTTGGGATCAGAAATTCAAATTGGAGCATTCAAACTAGCAATTCTAAAATGTACATCTGTCTCTTTCGGGGGCTTATCTTGGATAGTTGGACTGAGTTTGATACTGTCCGTTTGGAGATTTACTTACACTATGCAGAGCTCCGAATCTTGGGTGGTGGTTAGTCTAGATGTTTTCAGTTACCTGTGGAAACTAACTTGATCCCTCTAAAGTTAATAAGAAAAGATCTGTCACAGTGTGTGGAGGTGGGCCATTGGGGGATGCTGCAGATCCTTCATGCCCCAGAATTCACTTTGGAACTTAATCCCAAGGGAACAGGACTAGGAACAGGGGCCTTTGGGGAGCAATTGGCTTGTGAGCCTTGGATCAGCCCCTTATGAAAGGGCAGAGTCACCAAGATAGTTCTTTACCCACTTCCCACTCTGTGAGGACTGACTCCTCCCTTTCCTCCTGTGTGGAAGGACTGAGGTGAGAACAGAATCACCCCTTGCCACACCCTGAGTTTTCTGGGGACCTTAATATTAGACTCCCAGTCCTCAGAATTGGGAGACCTGAATTCCTGTCATTTGCAATTACCTGCTATGTGGTGTTTTGTTATAGACGCACGTGAGGTGATTAGATTTAAATGGTGTTTTAAGAGTGAGGCCTTCATAATGGAATTAATACCCATAGAAGGAAAAAGAGACTGACTCTCCTTCCTTCTTTCCCTCTATCTCTCCTCCTTCTCTACCTCCCTCCCTCTCTATCTCCATCCCTCTCAGAAGACTGGCATCCACTACCAAGAAGCAGGCCCTGTCTTACCCAACCTACTCATAGCTTGACAGATTTATCTCCAGAACTATGAGGCTCAACCACTTCCTGCAGCTACTGAGCTCAATAAACAATTATACTGCAGGAGGCCCTTAGGCCAGCTACCAGACAGCCTCAAACCCAGGATGTGCATTACTGGATCCATCAAACCCAGGATATGCAGAACTGGACTCATCACTCATTAACTCCTTTTTGCCTTGTGAGAGTCACATCCAGGCCTTGAAGTCTTCCCTTTTCTCTTTGGTAGCCTTGGGTCCTTCCAGCAGCAGATGAACTCTCTTGGTAAATCCTACTAGCTACTAAACTTGAGAAACTTGCATGATAGTAAGGAAAAAGTTATGTCTATGTAGATAAATCAAATGTTGCTTAAGACTAATGTTAATACTCTTACAAACTCTGTACAAACTAGCTCTCAATTTCAATCCACTGAGCAATTAAGTTGGTTCAATAATCCCTTGTCTTCCCAGCCTCCTACCATTACCCCTCTGGCTTACGTTGCATTTTAATTCTTACACCCCAATTTAATTACAAATAACATAGAAGACAGTCACTCCAGTGACACCTCCCCTCTTTAAAAAGAAAAAGGAGGAGTTGTTGGGCAAGTGGAACCATGTCACCAGCAGAATCTGGTAAGATTGAGTAGATTGAACATGCTCCAGACCACATTCCTGTCCTGGAGCACGTGACCATGACACCCCACTAAGAGGACCATGACAACTGATCATTTAGCATACAGCCCAGAGTTCTCCATGCTAATGAGGTATCTAGATGGGCCCAAGGGTTTAGCCAATGAGCTGCCCTTCCCAGGTATCCCTTCCTGCAAAAGGTATTTAATATCTGATCCACCATGGGTAAGTCGTATGCATCTTCATCCGCTATGAATAAACAGTTTGGACAAGCAAGAACTGTCTCCTCTTTTCAAGGACCACCGTGAAGTCCTTCGTCAAACTGAGCTATGCCTAAGTCTCCTACAGATGGCCCCTCCAAACTCCTGACACTCACCCTGAGCTAAGCTGGATCCCCCCTCAACGCCCTGGCTCATCTCAGGACTCCAGCCCATTCTCAACTCTTTGAGGTTCCCAGCAGCTTTTGGGTACCCAGGAGCTTGAGAGCCACAGCCTCTGCCCCAACCCCTGCCATTTCTCACCCAGAGAAAAATGAGCTGGGGCCCCTATCTTAGGAGTGTTTCATCTCCCCTGAGCAGGTGTTGCCATCCCACAAGCGTGGTACCCCAACCAGGAAAAAGGAATGTAACCTAGCCCCTCTGTGTGTTGCCTCCCCAAGTGACATCCTGACACTTGACACCACAGTGGTGAGGTGGGGTAGAAACAAAAAACTGTGTACACACACACACACACACACACACACACACACACACACACACACACA
>JANHMN010000004.1:124243831-124257871 GCA_030674055.1 Rhabdomys pumilio
ACACACACACACACACACACACACACACACACACACACACACACACATTGGGCTACAGAGTTAAAGCTGACCTGCAGGCATTAAAAAAAAGTGAGGTACAGCACTGGTGCCAAGATAGTGAATGGGCAGGTGAATAAATAGCATAATAATGAATAATGAACAGGCAGACAGATGGACAGCAGGTCTAGACAAGGACACAAGAGGACAGGCAAACAATTTAGATCCTGACTATATGTGTGTGTGAAATATTAATATACATACATTAATAATTAATAATATAATTATTAATAATATATGCTTTTCATTGATGTGATAAAACACAGGAGAAAATCAGTTTTAAAGGAAGAAACCTTTAGGCTCACAGTTTTGGAGGTGTCAGTCCATGGCTACATAGCACATCCAGGTAGGAGCATGTGGTAGTGAAGGGTGCTCACCTTGTGACAGCCAAAAACATTGAGGAAGGCTCTAAAATCCCAATAATCTCCCCAAGAGCACACTCCATAGACCTATCATACCCCAAGGGGATACCAGAGTCTTAAAGGTTCTTCACATCCCCAACACACCAACAGCCAATGGCCATGCCCTTAACACATGGACATTTGAAGAACAGTATACTTGTAAAGACTAGTTGCTCTAGGTATTCTTCAGCATCTTCTGGTCTGTACCACCCCTTCCCACCAAGTTGTTGTTCTAAGCTGCCCGGGCTATGAAATGTTCTCTCTGAAGCTGACTCTCACTTCCCATCATTTCATCACTGCCCCTCCCCCACTGTCTACATAAACATCCAAGAGCTAGTCCCTGCCACCACCAGCAGTCAATGAGTTCACTGTTCAGGAGTCCTCTCTCTCCAGTGACAACCATCTGATTGCTCCAACACCACCTGGCAGTTCAAGACAGAGAGTTGAGATTATGACTTAAGGAGTCCAGGCCACCCCTCACATTATCCATGCATTGTGCCTCAATTTCTTGCTTCTGACTTCCTCTGTGGACTGGCCTCCTTCTCCTCCTAGAGACAGCTTTTTGTTGATGGTCAGAAAAGAAGGCTTCTAGAAGCCCCAGATTCACATCCTCCCAGCACAAAGAACTCCATACAAAGAGAAGCAGTCACTCTGAAAGTCTATATGTCAGATGTCAAAACGTAGACAAACACATTTGTCTTTCTACAATGTCAGATTTTCTTGAATAACAAAAAATTCCCAAGGTTACAGCAGCTTCAATGGCAGCAGTTTGTCAGATGATTTCCTTGATAGTCAAGGCTGAGGCAGACACAGGCTTATTTATTTCAATCTTAATTACAAATATAAATTCTCAAATCACATACTAAACACTATATATAGTAATATATTACTATTCTCTCTCTCTCTCTCTCTCTCTCTCTCTCTCTCTGTGTGTGTGTGTGTGTGTGTGTGTGTGTGTGTGTGTGTGTGTGGTATTAAAGAGGCAAAGACCTTGGAGGTGTTTTAAAGAGATCTGACTGTAGGGAAAATGACAAAGCCAGCCAGCTGGGGAAGCTGTTGCTGCTGGTCTTCTAGTCAGGCTACAGAGTTAAAGCTGACCTGCAGGCATGTCGGTAATTGTGACTGGAGAACCAGGGTTCCTCATTCCAGGCTGTGGGTAGTTAGCTGGGAATGCTCTGGGTTTCTCCAGCTAGAAGTTAGGACCAGCTGCTGTGGCTCCACAGTTCCTCGAGGCGCGGCCCCAACAACACGAGAAAGTCCTTGGGTTTCCAAAACAGGTTTATTGGCATGACGGATGTGGATGGATCTGGATGCACCCCCCCCCCCCCAAAAAAAAAACCCAGGGCAGACCTGAGTTAAATAGGGAGGAAAAGAGGGGGGAGGGGCTGGATAGGAATGTTTAATTGACTCCACCCTCTGGCCTTCAGGTACCTCATTAGTATGTAAATCTCTCTAGGGCCTGGGGCCTGCTAATCAGCCCTCTACCTGTGCCCTACATGACTGAAGGGTGCAGGTTGAATGGAGATTAGACCTCATGTCAGGAGCCTGGGTTCTGGGGGTGTGGCCGAACACCTACAACCCAAGAACCAGGATACCCTTCCACGGCCCGACATCCCACTCTCTTTTCTTTCATAAAAGGAAGGACAACTCTGTGTTAATGAGAGATACGGACCACATGGAGTAGTCTGGAATACAGGAGCATGGGAAGATATATGCCGTCCCTGACAGGCAATGTCCTGTTGGGTCCCCAGCTATCTCAAACCCAGCTATCTACCGGGAAGACCAAACCATCTCTTTATGGCCCAAGATCTCACTCTCTTTTAGTGAAGATTTTGGATGAGGGAGTCAAAGGAAAACACTATGAAGGCCATAGGGCATGGCACAATTAAGTCAAAAGGTAAGGTGAGCTGGGGGGTGGGGGTTAGAAAGGCAAGGGATCATTGAAACAATTAAACACAGGTGGTACAGTTTGAGGGTAATAACATCTGTTAATCTAAATAGACATTATGTTTTCATTACTAACATGTAACTTTAGCTATGTGACTTTGGCAAGAGTTCATCTGCAGCTGGAAGGTCTGGATCTGTCTTCTGTAGTGAGCGTATCTGGGTCTAGCATGTGTCTCTGGAGTCTTCAACGTGTGTCTCTGGATCTCAGTGTGTGTGTCTGGGTCTCAGCGTGCATCTCTGGGGTCTTTGGTCAAAAGAGGTGGCTGGAAGAAGGTAGCTTGGCATCCCAGGCAGGTTCCAGGAGATGGCATTGTCTCTACTGGACTTGTGGGAGCACCTATAGGATAATCACAACAGGAATGCAGCACCCCAGCAGGGGGATGTCTGCAAAGGGTATGTAGCAAGCATTAGGCTATTTGGGAGCAAGCACATCATGGTCTGTCGTTGAGATCCTAGAAAAGCAAAGGTGTTTGAGGAAATTCAGTCTTAGAAGGCACCTTTGAGTCTGCTTTGGATGGCTGAGGAAGAAAACATCATGTTAATTATGTATCTGGGGTAGGCAGCAACAGTTTGTCTGTAAAAGAGAACTAGTTGTTAATTAAGAGCTGAAAAATATTGATCAGCATGTTGATTTAACCTGTGGAAGTAGATTAGATGACTTTTGGACCTTAAAGAAGTCTTAAAAGTTGAAAAAAAAATTGGACATATATGACAAGTGTTAGAGAGAAAAGGAAATATTTAAACAAAAAACAAGAAAATTTTAGGTTGAAAAGTACAAACATTGTTGCTTTAGGTGTTCCTGTTAGGGAGAAAAGGAAATGTTTAAAATGTTTGCTTGAAAAACAGAAGCATTGTTGCAGGTCTTCCTGTTGGGGAGAAGAAGCAGTAATGGCAGGTTTAGAAGCAGTGGGGGAGGGGCTTGCTCTGCCATGTGGCATTGGGGTGTTCTGGCAGGAGAGGTCCTGTCTTCCCCCTTTGTTTTTCTTAGAAATCTTAAATGTGGAGAAGGAGAAAAAGGCTAACTTTGAAGAAAGCTTAGAGGAAGAGACATATAGGCTTGATAGGAGAGCCAAGAGTCAGAAAGAGGGAAAGGCTGTGTCTATGGGAGAGACATGTGGAAGCTGGATTGGAGTTGGCAGCTCCTGGGGTAGCAAGCAGGATTTTGCCCCTGTTGCTTCAGGCAAGCTGGCTAAGCCAAATAGCTGTAGCCTGCCGAAAATGACGGGGGGGCAGGGGAAGAAGCTGCCTGGCAGGTAGCAATCAGGCTCGGCCTGGTGTTTTTTAGGCCTGGTGTTTTTTAGCCGAGAGGAAGAACATAAGGGTGAAAGGAGCAAACAGAGTTTGCTTCAGGCGCACTGGCTGGGCTAAGTATCTCTATCGGTCAGAGAAGAAGGGGGAAAACCTATGTTAGCAGGCTGTGTGTGAAGGACTGACCCCCTGGGGGAGAAACACTGGGAACTAGAGTTCAGAGCCAGTGCTCTTGAAAAGCTAGCCGGCACCCCTGGGGAGAGGGGCAGAGTGGAGGCCAGGGAGTCTGCCATCTTGTCCTTGACCTGGAGAGCACATGGAGAGGGAGAGACAGAGAGAAAGAGGAAGAGAGAGGAGTTAAAGCAGAGAAGCTGACCAGGAACACATGGAGAGAGAAAGAGAGGGACCTAGTCTTTTTGAACTAGGCAGGAGCTAGTGGTAGCTAAGAATTAGAAGAAGTTAACAAGGAACACACATGGAGAGAGAAAGGGGGAGGAGGAGACAGAAAGAAGCCTGCCTAGTCTTGTGAACTGGGCTGGAGGTTACTCACTGTCCTGGAGTTTTGTGGAGAGGCTTTTTGTGGGCACCAGCGGGGGGGGGGGGTGCACCCTTGGAGCTGGCTCTGCCCTCTACCACCTGTAGGGAACAGCGGGTGAGTCTCTGTTGTCTTGTGGGTCTATGTGTCTGTCATGGCTCAGTCAGCTGGAATTGTGGCTCAGTATGGCAGAAGCAGAAGTGTGGGATCTTTAACTGAGTTGGTTCAACACCAAACCAGTGGGCGCTATGGGCCCCATCCATTGGGGGAAGTTTTCACTCAGCCTGAAGTTTTGTGGGGTTCAGAGCTCTTGGATGGGGACCCTTGGACAAGAAGGCTTGTGGGGGTCGACTGGTCTCAGACTCCTGGGCTCCCAGGAGTTGCTGAAAGCCACAGAAGAGTTGAGACTGGGGGCCTATAGGCTGGACTAGCCTGTAGCTGAGAGAGGCAAGAGGGAGAGCTCTGGCGAGGCCCCACAGAGTAGGTGTCACTCACTTAGTAGGGTCAGTAAGCTTGGTTGAATCAGTGGGGAATGATTAGCTCATGTGTGGGCATAGGCATGGCTTTTTGAATCTTGTTGGGCTGTTGTGATTCCCACGGCTCCAAAGAGACTGGAACGCAGAAGACATAACTGAGTTCACTCCATTCAGGGTACCGGGCAAGCTCTACGGGGCCCTGCCTGGTGTGAGGAAGTCTCAGTCTGGTTCTGCAGGGGTGCAGAGCTCTTGGATTGGGGATCCCTGTACCCAGAGGTGTCTAGGGACCGACTGGTCTCAAGCCCTCGGGCTCTTGGACCACTGAGAGGCCGAGGAAGGACCAAGATGGGGGCATGTGGGAGCGTGACTGGGCTAGCCTACAGCCAAGCGAAATTGGGGGGGGGGAGGAGGAAGAAAGAGGCTCTGGCAGCACCCCACAGGAGAAAGGGTACTGTACTTGCTTGGTTGCATGGGTGATCGAGTCCCACATTGTCTCGCCTTCTGTAGGTAATTGGCTGCTGGAAAACACAGGGTTCCTCACACCAAGCTGTGAGTAGTTGGCTGGGAACACTCTGGGTTCCTCCAAGGTGAAGTTAGGCCTGGCTGCTCTGACTCACTAAAGGCCTCTCCACGGCTCCTCACAGCGCGGCCTCAATGACACGAGAAAGTCCTTGAGTTTCCAAAACAGGTTTATTGGCATGACGGATGGTGGATGGATCTGGATGCACCCCCCCCCCCGAAAAAAAAAAAAAAAAAAAAAAAAACAGGGCAGACCTGAGTTAAATGGAGAGGGAATGGGGGGCTGGGGAGAAATGCTTAATTGACTCCACCCTCTGGCCTTCAGGTACCTCATTAGTATGTAAATCTCTCTAGGGCCTGGGGCCTGCTAATCAGCCCTCTACCTGTGCCCTACATGACTAAAGGGTGAAGGTTGAATGGAGATTAGACCTCCTGTCAGGAGCCTGGGTTCTGGGGGCGTAGCCAAACACCCACAACCCAAGAACCAGGATACCCTTCCACTGCCTGACACAGGCATGAAACAAAGAACAGAACAGCACTGCATCCAAGCTTGTCAATGTCCAAGTGGATGAATAGCTTGATCATGAATGGGCAGACAAAGGGACAGCAGACTGATGAATGAACAGACAGATGGACAACAGACAGACAAGCAAACAAGAGGACAGTCAGACACATCAAGTGGGTCACTTGGACAAAAGCAACCCAACTGACCTGAAACTCCCGAGACAGCCTGGAGTTTCCTCCCTGTCCATTCCTTGATGTACACACCAGGTGGTCAGGGAGCAGGCCAGTGAGGCTATTGTCGTCATGGTGATTGGTGTCCTCCTCCTGATAGGACCCAGATGATGGAGTTGTTCCTTCCCTCAGCCTGTATGCTTGCCAAGTTCTCAAGCCTGCTTTTTCTGATACGATTTTAATGCACCCACATGTCCTACAGTCCCATTTCTTCTACAGAATTTATGAGACCCTTTCTACTCCCAGGTGTAAGCAATTTTTCAATCCGTACTGCATAGTACCAAACAGACAGCGCCCTTCACATGTCCACGCAGATAAAGTCCTCTGTCCTCAAAATGGAGTAAAACACCAATTGTAAAAAGGAGGAAATGCTCCTTGCAAAATGGAGTCTCTTGGGGTAAGTCATATACTGAACAATTACTGACTTACAGTGAGGAGTCACTAACAACAGAGCCCAGCGTGATCTCACCACAGCCTCCCCAGTGTGTCTGACTGACAGAGCGGAACCACTTTTCTGTGGACCTGGGTGGTGAAGGGGCTTCCCGTAGTACCACAGCAAAAGAAGGAGCTGTTGAAACGTCCCAGAGGGCAGAAGTCACGTAGGCAAGAGAACACATGCCCATGCCAGCACAGAACACTAGCCACAGCCACGCACAGCCTCACAATGACATCACCAAGGAGGCCTTGCTGCCCTGGAGATCTGCACTGAAATACAAATGGCCTGCTCAGGTCTGCTCTGGGCTGGGAATAGAACCAAAAGAGGCCAAGCTTCCTACATGCTCCCCACGAACTGTGGGCCAACGGAGCATCTAGCCTGAGGGGGTAGAGCTGAGAGAACCATGAAAGGGAAGCTAAGCTACCAACACCCACTCTAATACCTGGATTAATCACCATGACTCTGGTCCTATTTGCAGTTTTCTTAGGTCAAAGACTGTGCTTTCTCCAGTTAGGAAATGCAGCTTGCTGGAGTCCGCAATGAGTGGAAGTGGAATGCCAGACACTCAGCCCAGTCTTGCAAGTATTTCCGTATCACCAGCAGGGGCGCCCTGGCTTGCACCCTTCGCTTTCACTCAGTGGACCGTTTCTCTTTTCCCATAGGCACGTGCACCACACATCAATACACACTCGTTAGCAAGTGATTTGGACAGTTATCACAGGTATTAAAGAGAATGCCAGAGTTATGTGGCATTTGTTGTTTTGAGGAGCCTCACACCATAATACTGTCGGGTTTGCTGTTCACTGGATGCCCAGTTTGGGCTGGTCTTAAACTCCTGGCAACCTTCCTGCCTTAGCCTTCTAAGCACGGCAATTTCAGGCATGCAGCTCCACGCTCAGCTTCTGGGTATTTGAGCTTGTATTAGGTACCTTTTATCTTGGATCACAGGAATACTTTGAAAATATTTAATTAGCTCTCAAAACGTGTCTGCAAGGAAGACGCTAGGGTTTGCATCTATAAAATATGAACGAAAACAAAAAGGTAAAATGGCTTTTCCTAAGCTCCTCAGAAATGAGTCATTAGCAGTGTGGCAGCCACAGGTCCTCTCCTGCGCCTGCAAGCAACCCCTTCCTAAACAGCCAGCACCAAGTCCACATGGCTTCTGCTGATAAGGCTCCAGTGCACTGTGGCATGTTAAATTCGTATGGAGAAGGAGAAATTTGAAACATAAAACACAGCTTAAGCTCAAGGTTATGAGGAACTGTAAAGGTCACTTGACGCTCTTCTCAGTCTAGTCTCGAACTGCAGCACTCTCTTTTACAGGATTGTTTGCACTTGGTGGCAGTTAGAGAGAGCTGCCAGCGAGCCAAGCGATGCCTGTAACGATAGATACCAGCGCTGGGAATGTGCTGGTGTGAGCACTCTAAAGAATGAGACTCTGCCTTTAAAACTAAGCAAAACCGGCCTGTGCGGGCTAAACCCGCCAGAGACCACCCCTACCTGGCATCACACTGAAGACACCCAGAGGCCGTGAGCCACCAAGATGAGCAAGGGTGTGGTGGAGAGATGGAAGGGAAAGGGAAACAAGATGTGTGTACAGTGAGGAGAGGTGAGACTCCAGGCAGTGAGGAACAGCCTGGTGCTAGTAGCCAGTGATGTAATCTGAGGCCTTGGTGGGACCCTGGTCCGTGCTGCCATGATTCCATGTTTGGGTCCTTGACCCTAAAGCAGCAGGGGTCTGTTACCACCAAAGGCCATGTGGATGTTCTCAGTCTGAGCTGCTGCCTGGGTAAGTGTGAGAGAGCTGACCCAGACGGCATGTGTGTGGGAGATCTGTCAGGCTGACCAGCTCAGCTACCACCCAGGCCCAGATCCAGGGCTTTGAATTGGCCCACCCCAACATCTACACTATGTAGGAACACATGAAGAGCCAGTCCTCTGGAACCAAAGCTGCAAGGTGTCCAAGCCACAGGACAACAGTACATCCAAAAGGAGTCTCACTGGGGATCTGGAGTTGAGAGTATAGCAGAATCCAGAGGTTTTTAACTAGACCAATGACTCACTGCAGTGAACCTTTGCAAAAAGAAAAAAAAAGCTGTTCAGACAAAAGGGGACACTGCTTCAACAACAAATATTTGTTTCCTTTCGGGATGGGAAGCTGCAAGGTTGGAAAATGAATATGGAGAGACAGAAAGATGAATGGGATCGGAGTGCCTGACACTGAAGACACCCAGAGGTGTGATTCTTCTCACAAGGAATCAATAAACACTTTTTAAAAAGGGAGGAAGGAAAAGGGGAGGGAGGGAAGGAAGGAGGAAAAAAGAAAGAAAGAAAGAAAGAAAGAAAGAAAGAAAGAAAGAAAGAAAGAATTTAAAAGATAAACAAAACAGCAACAGAAGGTACAGTTTCCCGATGTGTCGGCTCAAATACCATCAGGATTTATTGTATCTGCTTCTTTCCCTCTCTTCCTACCTTCTCTTATCTTTAAGTATTTTAAAACTCTTAGTTCACTCCTCTGTACCCCAAGACCAGACACTTTGCCACAGCTCAGGTGACAGGTTTCTTCTCAGGGTTTCCTGACTATCAGGTCCTGATAGCCATAGCAACGGTGCCTCCCTGTGACTTCTGAGACATCGACCTGTTCGAACTTTTCTTCAAACAGGAAAAAGCCTGTGAGCTGCTGAGTCCCATAAGGATGGGGTTTTCAGGCGGCTTGTGGCTCTCTAAAGTCATTGCTCAGACTCAAAGCTTTCCTCACACTGGATCACAGACTTCCACTGAAGACACAATCCCCTTCAAGTGTTAGGCGGAAACTGCATCCCGCACTTACAATATCTCTCTGTTTCCTTTTTGCATGTTCTCTGATAAGGCCTCCATCTCTGAGAGGGCTCTGCCCAGTAGAAATAGGTCCTAGTTCTGATACAGGCAAGGCTGGGACTCCTGTGAACATGATCTGGTCACACCCATCACCCCGAGTAACCTTACATGTGAGTTGAGTGTACCTAGTTCAAAACCTAAGACTTCACAATGACCCACACACACAGAGTCATACTGATGCTTACACATGAGTTCACAGGTACCAGGACCTATGTGACATCTGTACTTTATAACAAGTGCATTTGTTACATGTGTGCTTGTGCAAACAGACACAGAACCCCATTTACCTCCCACCTGCTGAAGCTGTGGCCTTTCAGGGATAGTTCTTCACTTTAACACAAGTATAGCACGTTTCGCCATTCTGGGTAGAGTTTCTTCTCCTGTTTTTTCCTTTTGCCATCTTGATTTTTCTGAATCTCACACATACTATGCAGGAACTCTACCGTTGAATTACATGTCCAGTCTGCTTATGTGTTTTATTTTGAGACAGGATGTCACTATGTTGCCCAAATGGCCTTGATTTTCCCGGAGCCTGGGCAAATTGTTTTAACTAGATTCCTGCTGCTGTGACAAAGTCAGCAACTATTAGCCAGTGAGTGCTCAGAACTTACTGGGTGGTTCTTGGGGCGCTTGGAAGACCATGCTGAGAACAGGGCAGTAAGCAGCACCTTTCCGGTGGCCTCTGTGCCAGTGGCTGCTCCCCGATTCCTGGTTGGGTTATTGGCCTGACTTCCCTGAATGATGAACTAAAAGTATGAAAAGAAATAATCCCTTTCCTCAAAGAGATTATTTTTGGCAATAGTGTTTTAGCACAGCAACAGGAACCTAAGAAACAGGCCTTCCTTGGACTTATAAGGAACCACTGAGGAGGTGATCTTAGGGTCTATGCAGACTGCGTGCGTGCGTGAGGTCCTCTTGATCGCTACTCACAAATCTCTGGTGTCCTAGCTGGGAATGTTTGCTTTCTCTAGCAAGAGAGTGAGTGTCCAGGGTGTTTTTCCATGTGTAGGAGGGTGAGGAGGGTGTATCATGAGTAACTCACATTTCCAAGGACTTTCTTTCTGATGTCTAAGGTCACTCAAAGCTCTTTCCTGGAGGTTGAGGTCCACCTCACACTATCATTTTGAATTGGAAAGCTGGAGTCTGTGAATGTGATGCCTAGGAAAGTTAACTTTGGGACCCCACAACTGAGAAAGACTTTCCATTGGACAGCCCTAGATCTCCATAGGGTGTAAACACTCTCCAAGAAACAAAAACTCCTCACAGCCTGAGACAGACCCCCCACCTTTGGAGAACTTCTAATTTCCTTTTGGAACTGAAAGGTCTTGGGTCTGAATGGGGCTTTGAGCCACTTGTGTGCCTGTGCCCCTCTCTTGAAGTTAGCTCTCTGCTTTCACACTCTTCTATGTGAATCTACACTCCACTACTACTGCTCTGTGTCCTGTTTTGTTCTCTGAGGTAAAGAATCTGGACACGCTCTCACAGAAGATGTCCTCCAGTATGGAGCCAACCAGCCCTTCTCCAGAGCAATACTGAAATTTTACGTTAAAACCATGGCAACAAATGTTTTAATTCACAATAATATCAACAGATCTCAGGAAACCAGGTGAGGTAGGGAAAACCTGGACCTACATCAAAAGCCCTTCTACCAACCCTGAACAGAAACTTTGGGAATTATTGGGTTTTCTGCCTCAACTTCCTCGAGAAGATATCAACTAGTGGATATCAACTAGAAAGTGTATCAGGAGATAAAAAAGAACAAAGAAACCCCAGTGGGCTCCATTTCATTCTGTGAAGTGCCCCATCTGGAAGATGTATCACCACATTAACCATGTCTACTAGTCATTTTTTTCCAGGAGTAAGGTGACTTTGGTGACTTTTCTGAGGCAAGAAACTGATTGCTGGAAACCCTAGATATGTTGGGGGTAGTGAAAGGTGAAAGAACAAACAGTACATGCCCCTTAGGACCTGGCCTGGCCACTGACAAAGTAGCAAGCTGGGGATGGTTCTCTGTATTTCCCACAGATGTTAAAAGCTGTGGGTTTAAAAGTGCTTTGAGATGAGTTGATGAGTCTTTGTACTCACCAAACTTGGAGCTCTGCTTCCCATTGTTTTAGAAACTCAGCTGCACCCTGCAATGCTTTAGGACTTCTCACAGTATTCCAGCTGACTCTTGCCACTTCCACTGACTCACGATGACTCAGCAGAGCCTTGTGGTTTCTGCTGGATTGAGCCGCTGTTTGCTATTGGACTGAACTGCTGGTATCTTGACAACAAAGAATGGAATCGCCCCAAGGAACTACTTTTTTTTTTCTTTCACTTATTCACTTTACATCTTTCTTGCTGTCCATTTCTGGTCAATTCCTCCCACAATCCTTCCCCCAACCCCACTTCCCTTCCCCTCTGACCAGGTTGGGGCTCTCCTGAGTATCCCCCCCCAAACCCCTCCCAGCTTGCACTTCAAGTGTCTGAGAGTCTAGGTGCTTCCTCCACCACTGAGGCAGACAAGGTAGCCCAGCTAATAGAACATATCCCACATACAGGCAACAGCTTTTGGGATGCCCCTCGCTCCAGCTCTTCAGGACTCACATGAAGGGCAAGCTGCACACTTGCTAACTATGTGCAGGGAGGTCCAAGTCCAGCCTGTGTGAGCCAAAGAACAACTTCTAAACAGGCCTACAACCTCCTTTTCCTAGAACTCTTCTTTTTCCTCTCTGGTTAGTGGGCTAGAAGAGAGGTTAAAACATTCAAAAACCCTTTTTAAAAAAAGTAAGCTTAGAGAAAAATATAAGCCTGCAGTTAGCTCAACTAGCTAGGCATTCACACAAAGAAGACAACTGATTCCAGTCTTTCAGTAAAGTGTTTCAGTGTCGTGTGGCACGCATGAGCAGACTGCCTCATGTTCCTCACTTTAATGACAAGTGTGTCCGTTTGGAAATGTCCACAATCTAGAGAATAAATTCACTTGAAATTCTAGAAAGTATTGCTAGATCCAAACATGCGTAGAGAAGCAAGCCTTCCTGACATTAAAGAGGCCCCCCACCTCTTCACCTCTCATGAAAGTTTCATTTTCTAATTTAGTAATGAGAAGGCAGATGGTAGTCCCATATCCTCCCACAAGACCAGGGCCAGACACAACCAATAGTCAGAAGGAGAGACGACATAGTAACCTAGTGACCTGTGAACCTCTCATTTGCCTGGCCAGAGACAGGCATTTTCCCCACCCTTTCCTTCCTGTGATAATTCTCTGCTCCTGGCTTATGTCACAGCCACTGTGTGAGCTGGCATAAAAGAACACACAGGTCTATGACCCAGAGGAGACCTAGACACGTGAGATACTGAACACATGTGGCCTGTGAGGAGCACTAAAACATAAAAACTGTAACAGTTAATGAAATTAAAAGGTTAAAATAAGATGAGCACTTTCAGATCCTCAAGTCTTCTAGAAAATGAGTTAAGGCCCAAGGAAGCTCAGCTGGAAATAAGACCTTTGTTCTGATCCTCACACAGTGGCTGAGCTGGGTCCTCGCAGCAACAGCTGAGTTCTGCCCTTACTGTGGAGGGAAGGCAAGGACCAAGTAGATGGTTTGGTTTGGTTTAAATTATCAAATCAGTTGTAGAAAGAAGTGAACAATATATCCTGATACTATGTACAAACAGAAAAACAAAGATAAGCAGCATGTAAGTTAGTGTTCATTAAGAGTTGGGCTTTACAAAAAGGGTTGAAGTGTGCATAGTGCCCAGCTAACATACACCCATTACTACATGTTATGAGGGTGTGGGGGAGACAAAGGGAATGTGGGGTGTGTGTGTGTGTGTGTGTGTGTGTGTGTATGTGTGTGTGTATGTGTGTGTGTGTGTATTCACTATACAAACAAGTACAGAAATAAAATATTAAAAAACAGAAATGTGTCAATATCCACTATACAAATAAATGCAGAAATAAAATAGTAAAAAAAAAAAAACCAAGAAATATGTTTAATGCCTTTTTTGATTGCGCTGACCGTAATACATATCCAAGAGAGGTTAAAGCTCTCTTGATGTCAGTGTTTCTTACCTCAGTGTCTCAGTGAGATCACTTCACTGAGTCAAAGGGAGAGACCAAGGAGGGAAGAGGAGAGGAAAAAGAGGGAATGAATAGAAAGTAGGGCTCACACTGTGGAGGACCCTTGGGCTACAGATGTTTTCCGTACGTTTTATTTCATATGTGTTTTTATCTATTTGAAATACGTATTATTGTTCCCATCTGGATGAGTTCAGATGAACTCAAACAGAGCACTGCTGTACTTTGCAAGGCAGAGTTGTTTCCCTCAGTGACAAGGAGGGCAGCACCTGGCTTTAACAGTTAACCTCATGCTGCAGTGAGCTCCTTCAAATGTATATTAAAACAGAAATAATTCTGAGGTATTTTGACTCAAAGAAAAAAATCAGGGTGAATATTTCCTAGGTACAGGTTGGACTCGTAGACGAGTTACAAACATTTGCTTGACGGGTACCTATCCAGCAAATTGCATTGCTTCTCACAGGGTGGAGGTAACACGCGACTGCCTGCCCAAATCACCCAGCTATAGGCACGATTATTACACAAGAGAGCTTTCATTTACACAGGCCTAGGAGCGATCGGTTAGAGGAAAGAATCAATACTGTCTGTAGAGAAATAAATCGCACTGGGAAGGGGGGCAGGGGGCGGGGAAGACTGTTTGTGTGGCAGCCAGGAATCCTCTACCAAAGACAACATTCTTTAATCTGCTGAAGACTTTCCCAGGGAAGCCTGGGGCCCAGCCCTGCCTTGCAGTTCTGCTAGCTGCC
>JANHMN010000004.1:124257971-124321232 GCA_030674055.1 Rhabdomys pumilio
AAAAAAAAAAAAAAAAAAAAAAAAAAAAAACAAAACAAAAACAAAACAAAACAAAACAAAAAGACAAAAAAACAAAAAAACAGCTTAGCATCGCTGCTGGTGCTTCTGATAAACAGAAGCAGTGTAGAGGACATTCCTGAGACCAGCAAGCTTGCCCACCGCCCTCACTTCGCCGCCTTCAGCTCCTTTCATGATTCTGTGAGCTGACTTGCCTTCTGCCTGGCCACACACAGCCTTGCTGGAGATGTGCCCGCTTCCTCCCTATCCCTATCCAAGACAGCTGCATCCCTGGCCTGCATCACAGGTTCCAGATTCCAGCCTCTCGGCCCTGCAGGCTCAGCCTTGGCCTTCTCTGCACCCCTACCGCTACTGGCGGCGCCCCCACGTGTGACTCTTGAGGATTTAGTAGGAAATGAGTTCACAGGCTCCTGCATTTTCACAAAATCCTTCTGAAGCTGGAAGAATGTGTCATCGACAGATAAAAATGCTAAATGACAACTCATTTTCATTTTGCAGAACAGAATTGTTTAATATTTCATTTCTATCACCTGCTCATTTTAGGGCAGCCCACACATGACAGGAAGGGCTCCCCGGAGAATTGCTTAAAAGGTTAAAGCTTCCGACAAGCAACCGTCCTGAGGCTCTGCTTCCCGGCTGACGCGCGCCCAAGTACGCCTTCGTTGATGTCTCAATGCTGCCCTCTGCTGGCGAATGTCGCACTGGCATAGCCTAGAAATGAGACACCACCCTGCAAGCCACAGGAACCCAGTGTTGCTGTGTGAAAAGTTGCACAAATGAAGTTTTCTACCTCCTCCGAGGGCATCCCGATCTCTTTTGTGGGTCATTCAACTGCTCTTTCGTCAGCATGGATTCCTTTCCAATGTTCAAGTTGTCTGAACACCAACAATGGAGAGAAGCCATGTGTCCAACAGCTGTCCTTCCAGGACTGATGGATGTGGAAGATGCCTGACAAGCTCAAATGAGGCCAAGTAGAAAAAAAAAAAGGTGCATAGGGAGGACAGGCCGGACTTGAGAATAAAATACAAACGTGCCACCAGCCCCATAAAAATCCTCACAATGGTTCCATTCCCTCCACTCCAGTAGTCTTTCTTTTCCAGGTTTCAATTATCTGCCCTCAACCACATTCTGAAAATGTTACATGGAAAATTCCAGACATAAGGAAGTTGTAAATTTTGTATTGCATGCTGTTCTGAGTGGGGCAATGAAATTTCACAGTATCCAGTCCCATCCTACCTAGAATGTGAATCATACCTTTGTTCTGTGAATCCACACTGTATATGCTACCTTCCCGTTAGTCACGTGACCATTAGATTGACTGTTGCAGTATCATAAAGTTTGTGCTCGAGTAAACCAAATTTACTTCTATGACAGCCCCTTCCAGCAAGAGAGGTAATGCTAGAAATTTGGTCATACCAAAGACAAGCTGTAAAATGCTTTTGGTAAGTGAAAAAGTGCACATTCTTGGCTTAATAAGAAAAGAACAAAATATCTAGTAACATTGTTAAGATTTACACTTTCCATACAACATTTAGAAAAAAAAGAGAAAGTGACTATTATAGATTATTGTAATTTTCTGTCTTATTATTACTGAACCTTATTATAGGTTAATTTATAGATTTAACTTACTAATTTATGAATTAGATTCTGCCATAGGTGTGTGTATATCAAAATATATTAACTATACATAAGGATATATGTATCAGTATGGTGAATATTTCAAGTATCCTCTGAGGGTCTTAGAATGTACCCTTCATGAAGAAGGGAATATACTCTATTCTGTCTGCCTCCATTGGAGCTGGGCTGTGGGGAGATCTCAGCTCCCCTCCCCCTCTACTTCATATCCAATCATGGCCTCATCTAATAACTGCCAGGTGTCCTTGCCTTCAGTCTGTCCCTTCTCAGGCCCATCCTCCACATTATGACAAAGAGATCTGAGCTGAACAAGTGAACTAACACGATGTTCTTAATATGACATTGGGAAAAGCCTTATACGCTCAACTAAATCCAGTTACCCGGTGAGTACCTTTAAGGATTCCTAATAAACTTAGTAAAACTATCGGATGTCAACGGAGTGTGGCGGCTCATGCCTGTAATCCCAGAACTTGGGTAGTAGACAACTCAAGCCTGAGAGAACTCAAGCTCGACAGTTTCATAGCAATTTAGAGGCCAGCCTGGGCTAGTTGTAGACCTAACAAGGAAGAAAACAACAAATACAAATGAAAACCATGCCTCTGAATGATACGACGTCAGCCTCATCTTAAACGCTCTCCAAACTCTACAAATCAAGAGTTTTTCTGTTCTAATGCCTTGTTTTGGTTTGTTTCATTTTGCTTCTGTAAGGTTTCAAGCTGTAGTCCTGGCTATCCTGGAACCTGCTCTGTAGACCAGGCTGGCCTTGAACTCATGAAGATCTGTCTGTATCTGTTTCCCAATGGCTAGGATTAAAGACATGCATCACCACATTCATCTCCATTGCTGTGATATCACCAAAGAGCCAAAAAACCGATGGAAGAAAGGGTTTATTTCAGTTTCTACAGTTCCAGAGAGATATCAGTTCCCAGGGTGGAGAAGCATGGCTGCAGGTAGCCAGCAATCTGGATAGATGACATTTTCAACCACAAGCACGGGCCAGAGAAAGCAAACTGTAAGTGGGGCAAGGCTATAAATACTCACCACCTGCCCCCAATGACACACTTCCTCCAGCAAGGCCACACCTCCCTAAATAGCATTGTCAACTGGGGACCAAGTGTTCAAATATCCCAGGCAACCGGGAAAATTCCCACTCATAGCAGCAGGCTGGCATTATGGGTTTCTGAGTTTCCAAAATTTGCCTGGGTCTGAATCGCTGCTGTTAGTAATGCTGGCCTTGCATCCAGCTGGCCCTCTCTTACCCCACATATTAGTTTCTCTTTCAGGGCTCAGACTTCCCCCAAAGCATCTTCTCTAGTAGTCCCATTGATTTAAATGTCTATTCTGCATGTCCCAAATACCCTATTCTTCCTTATAACTTTCTGGAGCTGCTTAATAGTCTGTTTCTGTGTCCATCTGCTCTCTTCCTCTGAGTTTCCTGAGTGTCAGCACCATCTGATTCACCTTCATATCTCCTGTAACTAGCACAGAACATGAGTCATACTTGAGTAATTCCTACTTCTTTGTTGCTAGAGTAAATAAAGGCAGGGAAATGTTTCATAGGAGGAAGCCTCGGATGTACCTACGAGCCCTGGCCGTCTGCCTCCACCTGCCAGCTGAAGCTTACTGGGCTCCTCTGGGAGTTGGAAGGGGCAAAGCAATTAAACTTGGAAGTCTCTGGCCTGTCAGGTTCACCTAGAGCATCAAACTTTAATTAGATGGCAGGGTAGCATTGAGCTTAGCCCTGAAAAAGGAGGCTATCATTGGAGGAGAGGGAAAAGCAGTTCCAGAGGCTTGGGAACACAGCAGAGATCCAGGCTGACAGGTCGGCAGTACTGAAGACCCAGGAGGGCCACATCAGTGCACTGGGCACACAACAAAAGGAAACTGCAGAAGTTAATGGATAGCTCAGGAAAACGAAAATTTAACCGAGTGTATTTTGTGCACCGACTTCTTGCATTCTGCTTCAGACTCATTCTGTTACTATGACAGAGTAGGACAAAGTGGGTGATTGATAAACAGCAAAAAAAATTTTTTTTGAGGTTTCAGAAACTAGGAAGTCCAATGTCAAAGTGCCAGCATTTGGCAAGGGCTGTCTTGCTTCCAACATGGTAGAGGAAATCACAAAAAAAAAAAAAAAAAAGAAAGAAAAAAAGAAAGAGGAAAGAGGAAAGAAAGAAGAAAGAAAGAAAGAAAGAAAGAAAGAAAGAAAGAAAGAAAGAAAGAAGAGAAAGAGCGAGCGAGCACAATAATGCTCACTGAAGGATCTTCCCTGTGGTCTCGGTCCCATCACAAGATCCTTCTTTTTGTTCTCTTTTTGCCTTAATTTCCTCCCAAAGACCCCACATCTAAAGAATATCCACTTGTGAATTTAGGTAGTGAGTTTCCAACACTTGACCTTTGGAAGACAAAGTCCAGCTAGCATGTATTCCTTCTAAGGCCTTATGACAAACTAGAAAGACAAGCAGCTTCTAAGTGTGAACCTCAGATGAACCTCATTGCGTGTCTGAGGTCCCACCTCTGAGAACACGCCCAAGACTCAGCCTCTGACGTCCCCGCTCCTGTTTCTTCACTAGAAAGCTTCCTCTGCTGTGAAAAGAGATCCAAAGACAGCAGGGCAGGGCTATGGCTACTGCTGGATAAATGAGCTCGCATTTCCTCACTGGGGGTACTGGTGGATAGTCCATCTCTCAAACATGTTGCATTAATACTGAGACACACACCCCCCCATAATCCAGATCCCTTAGAGCTTCGAGCCTCACTGGGTCATAGTCAGAATAAGGAGAGACAATTAAAGAGCTTTGCTTCCCATCCTTCACATCCCACCCTCGCCACCCTCTGCTGGCACAAGTGGGATGAGCGTCATTGTTCTGTCCCACCGTGCCACAGTAGTGATTAGGAAAACCTGACAGATAATTTTAACTTTTAGGAGGAAAAGGGGGGCGTGTATCTTGTTCTTGCAATTGCTGGGTGAAGCAAGCACTGGAAACTATGAATTCGAGTGTTTGCAGTTTTTAAGAGGGAGATTACATCTCAGCTCCATCCCGACCTCAAAATACATTCAGTTCCACGAGCATCGAATAAACCCTGTTAATAGTGCCTTTTATTAACAGTGTTAATATTTCCGTTATCTGGAAATAGTCAGAAACGGCAGCCTAGAGTCACGGCTCTCACGCTTTTGAGCACAGCACAGCTCAAAGGGGCCCCATTAAAACCACAGACTGCTGGGTCTCTTGACAAAACTTCTCCTTTCAGAGCAGTTCCCAAGTGATGCTGAAGCTGCCGGTCCAGGGCTCCAAATCTTTAAAGCAACTTTTTCTCTTTTCTTCGCGTATGTCAGAACTAGCCATATAGTCCTTCAAGTTACCACAGACCTATGGCCCGAACCTCAATCCTGCCTTCATCAGTGAGACTGTCCACCGAGGTGGCTCCCAAACCAACCCAACAAATCTCCAATTTTTCCGACCCATTTTCTAGCACTAGCGTGGGTCTAATAGAGGTTGTTCTTTACCCGGCTGCCTTTGAGGTAGTGTTTCCAGCTGCTTGAGGCACCAAAATCCCCCAGGACCTAGCCATGCCTGGCTGGCCAAGTCCTACAGCTCCCTCCTCACAGTCTATGACTAGTAAGGGGCTATGGCTGCTCTTGATAAGCATGGGTTCTTAGCCCCAAGACCAACTGTGCGGGTGCTCCAACCCTCATGTAGAACTGTACAGTGCTCACAAATGACCTGCACACACCCTCCTACAGGCTTTCAATCACCTATAAGCTATATTTATATGTTTATGATATATTTATAATGTTTAATACAGTGTAAATGCATTCCAGTTATTGCACTGTGCTGATTAAGGAGGGGGAAGTCTCTATGTCTTCAGTATAGGTGCACGTTTTAAAACATTTTTTGTCCTAATGGTTGAATCCAGGTATGTGGAACCTTGCATGTGACGGTACCAGTGACACTCACCCACATGTAATATTCTACCATCTACTTTATTATCTACACCGTGGCCTCTTCCTAGACTTTGGCAGATCATTGCCTATGTGGCTAATTTATGCTTGTTCTTCAACACCTTGTGGAGAGGCCTGTGGATACAGCTCAGTGGGAAAACTCTTACCTAGCATGCGTGTTTATCTAACTCATATATTATACTTAGTGTTTGGTTCCACTGAAATGGTTTTCTCTTGTCTGCCTTCCCAGTAGGCTGTGAGACTCTTGAGGACTGTGTATGGTGGTCATCCCAGGGTTATCAAAGACCTGTCCTTTCAAAAATGCTTCTCTGACACATGTTGACGGTGTAAACTGTGGACTCACAAAAGTGCCCTCGATAGGGTCAGGGAAGAACTCTGGATATTGCATGTCTCAGACAGTGTCACATAATGTCCTCTATCCAGATCCCTGCTGTTTTGCATCATGAAGAGACAACTGTTGGCCAGGTTTGCAGATAAGGGAAGGTTCTCCCTATGGGGCCTTCCTCATTAAATCCTCCAAATCATGCTTGGTGACAATGAAGCAGCCGGCTGATGCCTGGGTCCTGTCAGACAAATGAAACCAAACACCCTGTGTCACCTTACACGATGACATGCTGTGTGCATTCTAAACCATCCCTTTGGTATTGTTTACTCATGAACTTGGGCATAGGGTCCCAGTAGGGACACCAGAGCCCCCATCACTCACCAGCTAAATCAGCCCACACCCTGCTCTAAGGGCATCTGAGGTTCTGCAGGACTGAACAGCTCTGAGCTTCAGGGCAGCACTGAGTCAGTCACACAAGGCTCATTACTCATTAATCCCAAGAGAAAGGCTGTTCTCCTGAGGAAAACAGAAAAGAAAAAAAATGAACTCTGAGACACAGAAGGGCAAATGCTACAGGAGCTGAAATATATGGCTGAAGGGGGGACATTAAACAGAGTTCCTCTTCCAGTTTTGTGAATTTTGGGGAGTGTATTTTGGGGAAAGATACTAACAGCCCTGAAGGTCCATCCTGCCCTTATCCTCATCCTGGGTATCCCTGGGGAGCATACTTCTGGCCAAAGGAGTTCTTGGAAATCCCTCCAAGCCTTGCTCCCTGTCCACAATTCCTATATAATGTCTGGTTTCCTGGTGACCTACTCTGGTGCCTATTGTCAGTGTTCCCTCCCGCACACTGAATCTCCTTCCTGGCCACATTTTAACCCTCATCCCTCCAAAAATTAAAAAAAAAAAGAAATATTAGCTAAGATTGGACCACTTCAGGGTTTTTATGTCTTGGTCTTGCTAATTCAAAAAAAGTTTGCAATAACTCTTTCTATTATTTAAGAAATCCCAACAATGGTTCTAAGGGTGAGTTCATTTGGTCATGACTGCCCTGTTCTTTCTCTGTTGGTAAATGCAATGGGTCTTCATGAGTGGTCAGATCACTTACTATCTAGGATGAACTGACAACATCCTCACCCATTCACATCCCCGGGTACCCTGTAGGGTGCTGGGGAAGGTCCCCTTCCTTAAAATGAAGCCCACATGGTTTTGAAACCTACAGGTCATATTCACAGGCATTTCTTCTGGCTGAGCAAAATTTAATCTACCATGAATACTTTATGTCCTGCCTTCTGCCTTTGCTCTCACCTTCTAAGGTGGTTTGGTTAACCAGGGCCACACCATGTTTGTAAAGTCCCTCTGCTTTGCATTAGCTGTGTCAATTCCCAAAACTAAAGTGATTTGGTTTTTACAAACTAATGTCTTTGCTTCATCTCAGCTGTCAGTAATGAGCAACCAGGAGAGATGCTTACCCATCACCCAACACTCTTGAACTCACTGTTCCCTAGTTTTCCCTGGCAACAGCCAACTGCACACCAAAAGACACCTTCCCATCTCCTTCTACCACCACACCCATTCTGCAATACAGAGAACAGGCCTCAGTCTGTAAGAAGAGCTTGGTATGCTGATTCTCAGAGACAAAGTCAGCAGGAGTTTCCCCCCAAACTAAAGTTTGTGCTGAAGTTGAATCACTCACTTTCTATCTCTCTTCTCCACCACCTTTATAAAGTCTTCATTTTAAAAGGAAAATACCAGGACCAGAAAAAGACTATTTAATAAAAACACCCGACACCGGGCATGAGAAGCTTCTTCTGAGTTCTTGGTGGGTTGTCCAAGAGACTCCTAAAATCATTATAAACTGTTGTGATTGCCCCTCAGAGGCGGAAGTTAAGTCCCTATTGCTGAAGACACCACTCACTTCAGAAGCAGAGCCCAAAGGCCCATAAACTAGGCCTGATCTGAAAGTCACTTTGCTAAGGACTAACTTTTATGTTACCAAAAGGCACTATGCAAACTTCCAAAGGAAGGCAGCAACTAACAGTCCTACCCCCAATATGACATCTATGAACCACAACAACAACCAGCCTAACACAATAATTCCAATGGTACATTAGTAATAGTCACATCTTGGCAGTAACCTGTAGCCCTCTAAATGGAGTTAAGACTACCAAGAAGGAAATATGTATGGTATTGGAAACCCAACCAACTGCCCAGGGCTAATGAAGTCAAATATCCTGAAGGAGAACCTACCCCCACTGCTGTACTAACCCAGCATAATCCCTAACCACATTCTAAATATTTGTCCTTATACCCAGACATAAGTGCAGTCCTTAACCCTCATAAAAGAAACTTCTCTTTGCAATAGACAGAAATCGTCACAGAAAACCATAACCAATCTAAATGCAGAGTGGTGGGCCCCAGTCCTAATGTATTTATCTGCCAAACACTCCCACACCTAAAGCTCAGGGAACATTTTGGAAGTGAGAATGGAAAAACTTGTACGAGCCTGAGGATCAGGGAATTTTCTATAAGATTGTATCTTCCAGCAGTGTCAGACGCTACACCCATAAAGTCTCACCAGCACGACTGCCCAGACATGAGCTGAACAAGAACAACAGCAATCATCATGTTAACTTAGATAGGTGAAAAAAACCCACAAAATCCTACACAAAGAATTACAGGCAACTAAGGAGCCCTAAGAGTAGGAGAATAATCTTCCCTGGGGAAGAGCACACTAATGGGTTATCCAACACCAAATGATCAGCCCTGAAAACGTATATACAGTAAACATTCTACAGACTGAATAGGGTGTGTGTGTGTGTGTGTGTGTGTGTGTGTGTGTGTATTCCTATTTATGTGTGTGTGTGTATATATATATATATATATATTTTAAAAAGAGGCTATGAGAGTTGGAGAAGTGGCTCAGTGGTTAAGAGCAACTGACTGCTCTTCCAGAGGTCCTGAGTTAAATTCCCAGCAACCACATGGTAACTCACAACCATCTGTAATGAAATCTGATGCCCTCTTCTGGTGTGTCTGAAGACAGCTACAGTGTATTCATATAAATAAAATAAATAACACTTTTTAAAAAAAAAATGGGGCTATGAATTTGAAAGAGCAATGAGGGTTATGTGGGAGAATTTGAAAGGAGGAAAGGGAAGAAAACAATAAAGTAATTATATTATAATCTCAAAAAATAAAAGAAGTAACTTTTTAAAAACCAGGTCAGGTAAGAAGGGGCACATCTTTAATCTCAGCACTTGTGAGACAGAGGAAATAAGGACTTTGTGTGTTCAAAGCCAGACTAGTCTACATAGTGAGTTCTAGGCCAGGCATTGCTGCAATGAAACCCTGTTTTTTTTAAAAAAAAAATCATCTATGGGTCTAAACAAGCGGTTCTCCTTCATTCTTGTTATGCAAGGAACAATGGTTAGACACTGAATCTTCTCAGATGCACAAGAAAGACACTTCTTAGCAACGAGTAAACACCTTTGTGACCCTCAGTGATAATCGTTTAAGGAAACCCTTTGGTCTCCCCCACCCTAAGTTCTTTCATTCTTTGTCTGGTATCTGTTTCAGTTGGCTACACTCTGCCCCACCCAGAGAGAAACACTCTCAGATATAAGATCTCTCCCAACCCAGCATTGTCCCTAGGCTCCATGTAATTGAGATCACTTCAATTTTTCCCACAAACTTGGATATGTGCACTACTGGCCACCTACAGAACCAATGACACCCGGACACTAAGGCAGTGACAGCGTATCATTCCTCCCATCTCCCAGCTTCCCCTACTGCTTCCAGAAAAATACACCAGAAATGTCCATGTGCTCAGCTCAAACATCTTTGGTGGCAAAATCTTTGCATATGTAGGACTGTAACCTAAGCTGCCAACACAGTTGGGAAGATACCCTAGAGGACAATGTTGGGTGTCTTCAGACAGGGACACAATGGTAAGGAGCAGCCACTGCATGCATAGAACATTCCCTGGTGTGCCACTTTGGAATCCTAAGAATAACCTCAGTGTAGAAAAGAACCCAGGACAGTGATGTGTAAACAAAGGCCAGACTTAAGAAAGATCCTCTAAAACCCCTTTGAACCTTAGGGCCAATGAAAATAGGATGTCATGTGTCTAGAAACTTAATAACTCTGTAGTCGTCTGCTCTGACATCAATTTTGCAGAGAAGGAAGAAGCCCACGGGGAACCCCATGAAGCATACAGCATTATCAGCGTTCCAGACTCCCCTCCCTAACAGGGACAGAGCTGCAGCCTGCACGCTACAGATCTTGCCAGGGAACCTCCAAATGCTCTTCAGAAAATATTCTCTACCCTCGTGTCTCTCATCAAACCAGACAGCTACTTAAATATGTATATTTAGCTACCTTTTAACTAAATTGCATATACAAATAAACCAAAACAAAGTCAAACAAATGCTATACTAATTATGTTTTAGAGACACATTTTTTTTTCCACCCAAGATGCCAAGTTATAATTCATTCTGTTGGCTCCTAATCTATTCGGCTTTAAAGTGCCTTTGATTGATGGCAGATTTGTGAACTAATTCATTATATATTCATTCATTCATTCATTCGGTTACTTTTCACTGTCCACAGTATGCCTGACTGAACGGGGCCTGTGTGATATATTCACAAAGGATTTGTGCTCCTCATACCATGCCCCTGATCCACCAATCTGCAATGAAGTCTTAGAATAAGCATGTGCTTTTTTTTTTTTTTTTAACTCTTTAAATCAACCAATCCACTGGGATATTTTTTTTTAAAGGAGAAGCTGTGGACATTTATTCTACTATAGAAAGAATATGGCCAGTGAGGTGGTTCAGTTGGTATTCACAGCAGCATGGGCAAGCAAGCCTGACAACCTGAGTTCAATCCCTGCACCCCACAAGGTGGCAGGAGAGAACAGGATCTCCAGCATTCTCCTCAGACCTCCACATATGCACCTTGGCCATAGGCACTGGCACCTACACCTGCACGGGCACACACACACACAGAAACACACACACACACACATTAACTAGCTAATTAAATTAAAAAATAAACATTATTTTACTGAATGGTTTTGTGTGTCAACTTGACACTGGTAAATTATAGTCATCAGAGAGGAAGGAGCCTCAGTTGAGGAAAATCCCTCCATGAGGTCCAGCTGCAAGGAATTTCTCAATTAGTGATCAATAGGAGAGGGCCCAGCCTATTGTGAGCAGTGCGGTCCCTGGGCTGGTGGACCTGGGTTCTATAAGAATGCAGGCTAAACAAGCCAGGGAACTAAGGGTTCCTGCCCTGTGTGAGTTCCAGTCCTGACTTCCTTCAGTGATGATCAGCAATGTGGAAGTGCAAGCCAAATAAACCCTTTCTTCCCCAATTTGCTTTTTGGTCATGATGTTTTAAGTCACAGCAATAGGGACCCTAACTAAGACACATATTAACATTGTGTTAGAGGGATTGGGTACTTTTCAAATATCTTTGCAAACTCTTTCTGAGACTGAGAACTGAGAGACAGACAGTTCCCCCTACAGCCTGACCCATTGTTGGCTTGCATGGCTGGCCAATAGGTTGTGGCGGAAATAGCACGTGGGCTTCGGAGGTTTAGAAAGCAGCTGAGTTCTAGGTGATCCCTGGAGCACTCACAATGGGACACCTAATAGTTCTAGCCACCCAAAAGCTACTGTGCTATGAGGCAGATTCAAGCTGGCCTATACAGGAAGGCTACTTGGAAGTCTCTGAAATTGCCAAAAGGGAGCGAGACAAAAGAGGCCAGCCCTGGCCCCACCTTCCAGCTCCCTACTGTTCCAGCCCCAGCTTTGGTCTACTAGTGGCTACTGGGGCCCTGGGTCAGGTTTACCTAACTGAGTCATCCTGAACCTTGGCCTTCATGAATTGCTTATAAAATGATTATTGCCAGATGCCATTAAGTTTGGGAGTGGCTTATCTCATAGAAATCTACACTAGAGAGCAGGGAGGGGTGGGGGTAACTATAAATCTTTCCTGGGATCTTCAGGATTGATCTAGAAAGTGTTTTCTCTTAACTGCAACAAAACCCACCACTTTTCTCTTCTAATATTTGACCCACTCTTTTCTGAGTAATGTTCTTTGCTCCTTAGGTAACATGGGACCTCTGTTAATTTTTTGAAACTATGAAAAATATTCACCACAGAGAGAGACTCTGCTAAGGTCTATTTGCTTAGATTGTCCTTAAATTCATATGCTGAAACCCGATGCCTGGGATGATGGTAAAAAGAGGTGGGACCTTCAGAAAGTGAAGTCACCTGGGTGGGGCCTCGGTGCACAGAGTTAATACCTTATAAAATGTCAAACAAGTGTTGCTTGACCTTGACAGTAAGGCTGCTGGGCACAAGTGCCCTCCCTCCATGAAGAGCAGACTCTCACAGGGCACACATCCTCTTGGTGCTGTGATCCTGGACTTCCAGCCTCCGGAATCAGGAGGAAATTGTTTCTGTGTCTTTACAAGCCACTCAATTCTGAGTCTGCAAAATTATCGTAGCAACTAGATGAGCCCAGGCAGGCTCCAACCTGCTTGTATTTTAAGGAGAGACAGATTGGGAGGAAGAAGCAGTAACTGCAATTCTGGCCAGCAACTTTCTACCAGAACAGAACAGAGGGAGGGAGGGAGGGAGGGAGGGAGGGAGAGAGAGAGAGAGAGAGAGAGAGAGAGAGAGAGAGAGAAGAGAGAGTCTGGAGTGAGAGCAGGCACACAAATCAATGCTCACTAATCACTGCACAACCTTCCTGGCCAACCTTCATTCTCTTCCCCCCACAGGAAACCCTTCAGCTCTGCCTCTCCTTTTCAAAGACAGAGTGACTGACTTGACAAATGGCTGTTAAAGGTGTCTGAGCAACAACCACCATGACTGACTATCAGTGTCGTTCCATTTAGCTGGAGACAATTCCATCTCACCAGATGACTTGCCTGTGGCGTGCCTCCCAACAAATGAATCGGCTGAGGGCCATCATTCTTGGGAAATCTGATGTGCTTCAGAAATGGGAACTTTTTTGGTGCAGAGATACAACTGGATAAGGAGTGTCCTGGAAAAGGCTAGAACCATGTCTAGTGCAATTAAAAAAAAATGTCTCAAAGGCATCAGAAATACCAATAACAACTAATGGGAAGAGCTGTGGGCTTAGTCTCTAAAAAACAGAGCATGGGAAGACTAAAGGCCTGTCTTTTGCAATGACTCTAGAAGCAAACCAACTCGCTGCAGTAATAAACAAACGAGTCCACTGAGCGGCTTAACAGGAAAGGCACTGGTTTGGTGCTGCTATTTTCAGTGGTTGGGCTGGAGAATGAAAAGAAAGGGCCATGTTGCAGAAACTCTAAGCATATTTGTGTCCAAGTGAATCTTCAAAATGTCCAGCCTAACCTAAGCATTGGAACAGTATGAGAAACACAGATGGAGAAGGCCACTCCAGTCCCTGCCCTGGCAGGAAGCCTGTTGCTGATCTTGTCCAGAGCCCTGGATTTCATGCCATGTTACATAACTGACTAATCGGGGCTTCTTACTGTAAAAACCTACAACAGACTAACAATAGCTAAGGCAAAGAGGATACACAGAACAGTAGCCTTGTGTGGGAGACAGATTTTCAAGGAAAATAAAAGGCAGAGATGATGAAAGAGAGCCGAAGCAATCTAAGGAACTAGTTCCGACTGTGAGACATTATAAAATACAGATGCTCCCTCACGTCTCAGAGTTCAACACACAGCTTTTCATTCATCTGTGATGTAACCACACACCCATGCCGCCATTCTTTTGACTTTCCATCCAGCAATCAATTGATTAAGATAGTCACACTTTACTATGATGCAGGCTCTGTGTCACATGATTTGGCCTAGCTGTTGACAAGCAGAAAATGTTCTGAGAGTGTTTAAGACAGGCTAGGCAAAGCCAGGATGCACAATTGACTAAGTAAACTATATGTATTTTCTTCTCAAGGTGAGATATTTTCATGTTACAATGAGCTTATGGGGATTTAACCCCAGCATAAATCCAGGAGCATCTATCATTCATTTGAAAGAATATGAAAGTCCATCCGTGGCAAGTAAGCACCTTCACAGGGCTATGGGTCAGCTTCGGCCTCAGCCCTCTGTGCCCAAGTGATTTTGTAGCAAACGAGGTTGCCATAATTTCTAGACCAAATGTGTTTACTGGTATCACTACCAGGGAATAGCTTTCAGAAAGCAAAACTTGAAATATCACGCAGCAGGAACTCAAAATGTTCGAGACTGGCCACATTGACACCAAAAATGGTGTCAATTGCTAAATAAGAATTTTAAAAAACATAGTGAAATCATTCGTGTGAATGAACAGTCCATGGCAGCTGGTTAGTGTCTTTAAAAAAATAATAATAATAACAAAAACAAAACATTCTTTCCCTTTTGCTTCTTTCTGTCTCTTCCAAGGGCAGTGAACCCTCCCCCCAGTGGGCAGTTAGTTGGCCCTGATGTTGAGACCCTAAAGGACAAGTGTCTCCTAGCTTGATGGACAGATGAGGACAATGGACATTTGTGAAAAACGACACAACAAGCAAGGAAAGGTTTCCACAAGCAAAGTTTCATAACTACCTTGGCTACCATGGCTTACAGAAAAGCTGGTGAGAAGAAGCTGTGATTGTCTGAACTGGGCAAAGGCACTTTCTGAAAATGAATAGCCAGTTGGACTGGGTATAAAATTGCCAGTGTAGCATAGCTTAATAAGTTACCAATTGAGCTGATAGTAATCAGTGGATTATCAAGTGGATAGACGAGAGGCAGTGTTCCACAATTAAAAGTCGTTCTGTTTCTCTTCACTTCATAAACTTTCTATTTTTAAAGCAAGTCAACCTGAGACTTAATCCTAAATTGAATCCATTTAAGAAAAACACTGGTGGAGAAAACTCTTTGGGCCCCAGTTTACTGTTTAACCCATGAACCTGAAAGTCTTCTCTCTTGGTTCCGGTGAAGAGAACTTCTACTGTGGCAAAGTCACTGCTAGGAAATGGAGAACCAACAGCAGCCCCATGACTGCCCATCAGGAGGCGGTGTCTCCAGCTAATGTCAGAGCCACACTCAGGAAGCAGGAATTAGTTCAAAGTGGATGTGCAACTTCAGCTCATCAGCTTCCTATGCTGCTAGCAAGTTGCCTTTTCTCTTGTTGGCTCCTGGTAGGCACAACTATCAGCCCAAGGTTGCTCAACAATGGAAAGAAAGAAAGGGAAGCATGGAAGGATACATCTAACAAGTAAAACAAAGACACCAAAGCAAGTAGAGATGAGAAATGGGAGGAGGAGAGAGACAGGAGGCGGATGCTGTAGCAGGTGATGCTATGTCCTCACCACTTACGTAGGATGAACAGGAGAGTGAACCTTCCTCTGGACTTCAAGCTAGAGCCATCAGCAAGACCTCTACCATCACAAAGTTATTTTAAGTTGTGTTTCTGGCTATTATAATGCAAAAATCAATACAGTTTATATGATTGTTATATGACTGTTCTACTTCACTGCCTCTAAGAACTATCAATTTCACTGGACACAAAACCAGTTATCATCTATGGTCCCGATATGGGAATAAAATGATGCTGTATATAACAATTTGGACAATATGGATAATTCACTGACTATGTGCTGGTGATGGGTACTCTCATAAGAGAGAGGGATAAAGAAAAGGAAAAGATGAAAATGTGAGATAGTCTCTGTCAGTATGGAGGGCAAACCTCCACAGGGTTCACAGGTAATCTCTAACTCCTTGTATACTTACTGAAATTCATGGCTGAATCGTAATCTGTATTACATTTGGAATAAGAGGGGGTAAAAACCTCATGCCCTTGAAAAACACACTGCTCCATTTATCAAGCCAATAGGGTTATTTTTCATTAATTGTTGTTTTAATATTAATTAAGAACATTTATATAATGTTGAAAATTCAAACTGAAATATATTATCTGTCACCAAATTTCATCTTGTGTGGCTTTCTTACTATTAATCTCTGCACTGTATTTGCATATCCCCTGTTAAGATTCCCTCCTAGCAATTGTTGTGGATACTAAGTAGGAACTTGTTTTGACCCTGAAATAAAACAAGGAGCCAATGAAGTCTTTCTCATTAGAAAAAAAAATTCCTCTGGACTAAGTTAAACAAGTGCTAAAAATTGGCTGACTGTTTATTTCAGACCCTCCAACAAGGAGAGGCTTTTGCCTTTGTTTTGAGACCTATTATACATGGGATGTTGGACTTCTAAAGGGATTTGAGAGAAAAGCTCAGTGATGTCTCTTTCCATTAGAACGTAGTGAGGAAAGTAATATATCTCAAACAAGTGAAAATATGAGACTAAACAGATAACTAACCCTTTACGGGTAAGTCTTTTTGTGTGGGACTCTCTGGGCCCAGCTGTCAGGACATGTCCTGCTCCCACTCTGTCCTCAGCATCCCTGACAACCACGAGGGTCACTTCCATACTAGACCCACTGCTTTTTATAGGGCTCAGGGAGGAGAAGGCAGCAGAGAAAGCCATGGCTTTCTTTTGGCCCAGGTTGTCCTCTGACCCTATGACCCCTTGAGGGTTGCTTCATCTCCGTAGGCTTCCTCATCCACATCTCGTCAGTTTGGAGCTGTGGTGTTAGCTGCTGCCGAGAGGCATGCTGGAGAACAGAGATGCAGTGTCCCTGAAGCTCTCCACACACTGTCGCTGTCACAGTGAGCCAGCATTTCACCCACACTTGCCACTGTAAGCTGTCGGTTTAGCTGACGCTCCTCTTGTCTCTCATTCAAGTCCTGCTTGCTTGGGGGTGGGGGACACATTTTATATTCCAGAGTCTGGGTGTTCACGAAAGGATCTCCATAGACAAAATTAATTCACTGTAGTCTGGAATCCTAGAGAACACAGACAAATTTAGGAGAAAAAAAAAAAAAAGATCAATGGTTAAAAACAATGATTTTTAAAAGATAAAAACAATTAAGTTTGATCAGATATGTGAACGTAGCATGTTCCCTGTGCAAACAAAGAAGTCCATGTCCAGACAGGAACTAGCAGTCTTTAAGACAATGAACAGCAGTCATGGCCAGTCAGACAAGGACTACCCACAGACAGCTCACCCTGTTCCACACATGAGCATCAGGTCCTGTAATCTATGAGATGCTCTGAGTGTGAATGTTGCGTGTGACTGTGCATTCACTGCTTTAGTTAGAATCACTGTTTTAAAACTTAGTCGGTGACAGAGGGTTTTCCAGTGTTGTTCTTTTATGAAGATTTAAATGTGGAAAGGTAGCCCCAGCGGAAAGCCATCCTTCTGGCTACTTGCAGTGGAGATAGTTTACTGCCTTAGTGTTTTTTAATGACTGCCTTGTATCCATTCCTTTTAAGATAAGTAACGTTTGCACTGAAGGTGAATCTTTTCTCTCTGTGCTTTTGTTGTGTCAGAACAAGATTTAAAAAAAAAAGTCTCTGAGAATCAAATCAGAGTCCATTCTTTCTTCTTATTATGTTTCCAGTGAGGAAAAAAAGCACCGTTGCCCCCATCCCCCACACCCACACTCACCCCCCCATTCACCCCTCCCCCGCTTGCCCTGCTCCAACTTGCTTTTTGTCTAGTGTGGTCTTGGGGCCACTCCAGCACCAGGGCAAAGCTCTAGTGTAAACATGGATCAAAAGGCTAGAATCCAGGGCTGGCCAAAATACAGCTATGGTCACTGCCTTGCACTGGACTGTTCTCTGTAGGGCTTAATCCCTGGGTATTATTAGGTCCAGAGGACCAGAAAGTCTGCTGTGAGCTTGTGCCTCTTAGAAATGGCACTGAAGCTTCATAATGATACCTCGACAATATGGCTGTAAAAATGAGATCCACAGAAGGATAAATGTCAATAGATCCGGTAAGTGGAAGGGGGAAATCTGTCTCACCCCTAGACAAAGAACTCCAGCCAACTCATGACTGCGCAGAGAGGGGGAATTAACCTCTTCCTGGGATGAGCTCCCTAATGAGTTATTCAATACAAAGTGAGTCAATCATGAAATCAGAGACATCCAAGCCACATGGATTTAACAGGTTATATCTATATATTTATGCATATACATGTAACAATAACAAGAAGAGGCTATCAACTTGAGAGGAGGTGGGAAGGGAAATGGGAGGAATTGGAGGGAGGACAGGGATAAAGTGAAGTGATGTAATTATATTTAAGAGTTTTTAATAAAAATGGAACAGTATAATCCATAATACTCTACAAAGGAATGACCAAATTACCCTGACAGATACTTTACCAATTTGGGAGTGTAAAAAAATCTTGTTAAACTAATAATAAGAAACTGTTTCTAGTAATTTTAAAACCATAGAAATTTTTTTAAAAAAATTAAAATGTAGGGCTGCAGAGATGGCTCAGTGGTTAAGAGCATTGACTGCTCTTCCAGAGGTCCTGAGTTCAATTCCCAGCAACCACATGGTGGCTCACAACCATCTGTAATGGGGTCTGATACCTTCTTCTGGTGAGTCTGAAGACAGCTACGGTGTACTTTTATATATATATAATAAATAAATAAATCTATTTTTAAAAATTAAAATATAATTTTTTCTTTGAAACATTGTTTATTAGAAATGAAAGTTGGAGGAATAATTTAAGGCATTAATATTTATACTTTTTTTAGTTTGCCATAATAAAAATGTATTTGTTGCAATTTTCTGGTCATAAAATGCGAATGGCTTTTGCTCTGTATCAGGAACAAGAGATTTAAGGAAGTTACAAAATCACTGATGGAATTAACCTTTTTTTTTTTTCTAGACAAAAGAGGTCTGAATTATAAACTTTTTAAAGCATCACCTATCTCTCTGGTTTTTACTAATTTGTGATAAGCCTGTGACAGTAGAAGAAACCACAAACCTTAATAGGGAAGACAGTCATTACATTTTGGTGCTTCGAACTGTCAGAGTCTTTTTCAGAAAGAGCAACAGATGTGGGGGAGGGGCTGTGGCTCCCCTCAAAAGCCTTTCCCTGATGACTAATACCGTCTAATCGTGTTCTCTCTGAACTGCCCCTTCCTCTGGTGGGAAAGCCTTATCACGTTCACAGCCTTCTGAGAAGTCATAAGATCAAACTCTTGGCTCTCAAAATGCCTTTCATTTCCTAGTTTGCTGTTCTTTGTTCCTCTTCCCACCCTCCTACCCCACCCCCAACCCCCACCTAATGTGTCATCTTGTAGGTCAGGCTGGCCTCAAACTTGCCACAGCCCTCTCTTATAAGACTCCTCAGGGTTGAGACTGTAGGTGTCAGCCAGGACATCTGACTTCTTCAGACTCGATATAGGTCAATATTTCTTACAATACTTGTAAAAAAAAAATTCGTAAGTAGGATTCAGGAGACAAGGGAACCAAATGATGAGTTTGAAAAGCTTGACACTAAGCTGCCAGGAAAAATGCATTTGACAGACAAGTTCTACTCCCAGCCTGAGCACCTGGAAATAATCCGAATTTTACCACAACTCTGAGGACCATGAGAACAGGTCTTACTTGCTCCCCTGCAGTATCCATGGCGATGGCTACACTGCCTATGAACCCATCATTATGTGCTGCATATGAGTGGTTTTGAGTGTCAGGAACGTATGACAGAGTCCCCATATTCTTTCCCATAGTCTTTCTGCTTCCTCTGCTCTGTCCTTAGGAGGAGACACAGATCAAGAGTAACTCAAAAGTATCTCCCTTTACCTGGATCATCTCTGAAACTTGATTCAGTCCTACTAGAGCTAAATATCAGATACCTAAAAAGTGTCTAGGGACCCTGTACCTCAGCCTGTGACACTGTTGGGAGGTGGTAGAACTTGTAAGAGTGGAGCCTAGTAGCTCACTGGGGATGCGAACCCTTGTCCTCCCTTGTTGGTCTGTCAGCCATGAGAGGGCTCACTTTGTTGAACATATGCTTCTGCATACTGGGAAGTGAGGGACTCTAAACAAGACCAAATGCCAAATGGCCGTAGACTAAAACCTCCAAGACTGGAATTCAAAATGAACCTTCCCCCTTTATAAGCTCTCTCAAGTGGAAAAGTGACTACCACACTATTATGGTTTCAGTCTCTTCTGAGGTTCTTAGCATTTAACCCAGAAGAGACCTGTACCAAGGGTCAGCGCTCACTTCTCATGGGTACTTCAGAGTCTTGGTTCCTATTCCTTACCATTCACTGCTTTTCAACGTCTCTATGTTCCAAGCCTTCTTCCAGAAGGCAACTTTTGCAATCTGAGTACAGTCCATATATTTGTTCATTTTTATTTCACTATAAACCTCAAGAAAGTTCCATGCTGCGCTGCCTTAAACAACATAAGCATAGAATATACTTCCAACTGCATCAATGTATGTGTGTGAATGGGTTTCTGCTATGATCTGCACTGATGCTTTTGAATGCAAATTGCTTTGACAGCAAAGAACACGTTTGAAATTCTCCCATCTTCCCTAGATCCTGCAGGCCACAGTGTCTGTTCACTCAAATTTCTACTCCTCCACAGATGTCATGAAGCCTTTATGAGAGTTTTATCTCCCAGAGTGGTTCCATATTTGTGTCACAGATTTCAAGTTTCAGAGATTTTTGTGGGACAAGTTCCAACACATGAATGAATGTACACATACACAGAGGCACACATACATGTACACACAGGCATGGATGCACATAGTAAATCCAACGTCAGAGCCATCATTTTTATCCCTGCCAGGTACCAGACATGGTACTAAGTATCTTCCAATGATATCTCATTTTGTTTAGCAATGTTGGTGAGAGAGAGCTATCAGCCTGTCAGCCTCATTTCACTCATGAGAACACTGTGGTTTAACTAGTCCTAATGCCAAAGTGCTATGTAACAGAACTGAATTTTTAGGCAAGCACTCTGTCTTGCCAGCTCCTGTATTCTTATGCCTTAATATGTTTCCTACTAAGGGCTGGGGTGTTTCCAAAATTGTCTACTGGGGAAGGTTACAACTGTCCATGTTCTCCTGTGCCATCAGTGATACAAAAAAAAAAAAAAAAAAGACAATCCAGAAGACTGAATACTGCTTTTTTTGGCACTCAAAAAGGCACCTTCTGGCTTTTCAGCACCATATATACTCATATAAAGGCACCAGAACTTCTGTTCTTTCGCTTTTGATTTTTTTTAAATGTAGAATGACTTAAGTGGATAACTAACTCTCAAAGCACAGAGACAAGAAATGGTTCTTCACTTGAGAGAGCTACAGGATTGCCTGCTTTTTTTAAATGTTTCTAGGATGCTCTCTATGTCAGGAATTCTTTTGACAATTCCTAGACCTCTTGGTAGATAAGTTTAATTTACAACTATTTCCTAAGACCTCAGAATGATGCATGAGGTGGTCACCATCTTTCTCAAAGGAAATTGTTGTTTAGCAAGTAGCTTGCTAATGTGCGGCTTCACCAGTACCCAAGGTAACTGGTAGCCACATAAAGCTCAGGATTTGATCCACAACACCACAAAACCAAACCAAAAGATGACTGGTGGGGTTTTTTGTTTGTTTTCTCATCTGACCCATTCCCTGACTGCAAAGTGGCTTGGGCATTTGTCATTTCTGTTGAAGTTGTTCCTTGTGAGCAACTGTGTAGAGATTTCAGTTGGCTCAGAGTGTGGGAGATTTCCAGGCAACTTGATTCCGTGGTGCTTTGCTGAATTTGCATCCAGCTCTTCTGCTGTTGAGTTTTCCATCTGTGAGTACAGTTGATTCTACCAAAGAGCTGTGTGGTGTCTGGTAACGTGTGGAGCAACAAGAGTGTGCTCCAACATCTGTTGTTGCATGGCCTACAAGCTGCAAATGGTTTCTGACCCCCAAGGTCATGATTGAAGGAGACAAGTATATATCTCATGACATGTGAAAATTATCCACATTGTAGTCTCCCTAAAGTTCTCTTAGAACGCAGCCACCGTCATTCATTTCTGAGTAGTGTATAGTAACTTCTTCAGCCTGAGACAGGGGTGAATGTCTCCTAAAGGTCACAAAACCAAATATTTACTACCTGGCACTTTTCACAGAGAGTTAGCTGACACCTGGTGTATAAATAACGCGTGCGTGTACACACACACACACACACACACACACACACACACACACACACACCTTGTTCTTTGTACCTTAGGATCTTTTGACTAAGGGCTAAGATGGTTCAAGATTTTCTGCATACATACATACACAGTTATATGAACACCTCTTTTATAACCTGGGGCCTTTAGTTCTTTGTGCTTGAGAATCTTTAAGGATGTATATATTATTTCATATGTATGTGTTGTGTGCTTGGGTGTATATATGTGCTCCACAGGTGTGCAGGAGTCTGTCTATAGGGGCCAGAAGGGGCATGATTTCTTCTAGAACTGGAGTTATAAGCAATTGTGAGCCACTTGGTGTGACATATCCTCTTCAAAAACGGCAAGTGCTCTTAACCATTGAGCCATCAAAATATGCATTTTGGCATAGCTTACCTTTTTCTATGGCTAAGTGGCTAAAATTTTAGGATACAAACAGTTATACAAATTACAGAGGAATAAACCCAGAGATTGGAAAAGACTCTAAGAATCATGTCTTGTCATACAAGAGATGTTTTCTTGTCGTCTTTCTGTCTTAGTTTGCTGCAGCACCTCATTCGCCTAAGACCGCAGGCTTCCACTGTAAGGTAGTGTTGGGAGTGTGGGCTGTTCCCATGTCTCAGAGCTGCTAGAGAAGTGTCGGATGCTCTGGATGTCATTACAGTCAGAGCAGACAGATGCAGCTATGGGTATCTTTCCCAAACTGATGTTCCATGTACCAGATGGGCTAAATTACTGATGGTTATATCTGGAGCCTCCCAGAGACTGACAGATAAACAGCTTGTTCAAATAGAGTGGGTACACTTTGTTGAAGGATATGGCTCCTGGCAGGTCTCACCTGCTCCAGTGGCTGGTCACACACTCAAGAGTGCATAGGCAGCACTGATTAGACTGGATGAAGAAAGACAAACAAACAAATAAGGAGAAGAAGGAGGACATGGAGTTGAGTAACTATAGAATGAGGGGTGGATCTGGGAGATGAGGGCAGAAATGGAAGTAATCAAAATACAATGTGTGAAATTGTCAAAGAATTAATAAAAATACGTTTTTAAACCAGCTTGTTAAGTTATCGCTTATTTGAGAGGGATACCCCCTTTTCTCTTGCTGTGTCTCAGTGTTGGGCCTGGTGCCTGCATTTGATAGGTGAACGCTACTCACTGACAGCACTTCCAACCCTGCCATGTGTGACGGTTCCATGGCTATCTCCACGTTACAGATTAAAATGAGATCCTCACAAAGGTGAGCCAAGTCATCAGGCAACAATAGACCCCAAACCCGCTCCAGAACTCACCAGGCCTGCTGCCTCTCCAGTCTCAGATACTTTTCTATCTTTCACATCTATGAGAAGCTGATCTCTGCCCTGAAGACTTTACAAAGTGAGGCAGCCAGGGTATTGGTATTAATTTACAGCCAGTGTGTGCTGTGCTATCTACAGGGCTTCACCTGGCTAAGTATTTCTAGCCGTTAAAGAAAATGTAGTCTGATCTCTCTGCCTACTTGAATTATTCCAAAGCTTTCAAAAACGGTACAAGTGTTCATTACTGTGCAACCAGCATAGCAAACTCTAATAAACTATCTTACAAATACCAAGAGAGTAAATGATAGGCTGACTCTTACCTGCAACTGAAAAGAAGAAATTGCATACAGTGTTAGCAAATTTAATAGTGAAATGTAGCAAATTTAATAAAGAATGTAGCAATGGATTTAATACAGCAAGTTCATGGTTTTGTCTGGAAACTTCCTTATGGTTAGAGGAGAAATTCACTAAGCATATGTTTGGAAATAGTGTTTGAAACTGAACATAGGAGTGTGTGTTGGGGGGGGGCGACTTTTAATAGCTGTAGTCATCTTGTCATGACAATAGGATTGTACAATATCATTTTTTTCTTGTTCCTTATTTTTAAAAAAGCAATTTGAAATATAATGAGAAGACTTCAGTCATAAAAGACAAGAGAGAGAGGCATTCTGGTGTATCTCTAATCCCACTCAGCATACAAGAATCAGAGAAGTTCAAGATTAGGAGTTCAAGACCAACGTCAGCTCCCTAGGGAATTTGAAACTAGTCTAGTCTGCATGAGATCCTACCTCAATAAAAAAGCAAAGAATACTGGTCTAGCAAATGTTAAGGCCTAGGTTTACCCCAGCATGGTGGAAAAGAAAGAGCAATCAAAAACACAAAATGCCTAGGTGTTTTTGATTTCTCAGTAAGAGATCTGCAGGGCTGACCTTAAGGGACTTCTGTGCTAACTTATAGCAAAATTCATTACCAAGTCTCTTTTAAAGTCTATAAATTTAATGTAACTTCAATCAAAATTCCATATAAATATTTTAATAGCTGTAATATCTTATGGTTGTACTTATGCAAGGCACTTAGAGTCGCCAAGTTCCTAAAGATGCGAAGCATTTAGGATGGTTGCCAGCACATGGGGGAGGCAGGAAATAGGGAGGCTTGCCTAATGGGTCCGGAGAAGCAGTTTTGCAAGATACATAACCGTCTAGACGCTGGTTGCACAACACCATCAATATACATAACACAACTGAACCTGACACTTAAGACATAAATGGCTAACAAGGGAAATTTTAAGCTGTATTGTTTTAACTTTTGTAAATTAAAAAAAAAATAGTAATGCCATCGGAGGTTTTTAAACCTTAGAAATTTTTTTACTCACAGAAAGGGGGATTCCACTCCCATTGATGGTTGAGTTTAGTTGGCCTTCATGGCATGTTAAAGTTGGACATGGGGCTTCTGTGAGCAGAAGAGTTAGAAGGAAGTCATCTTAGTAGTGACCTGCGAAAGGGCAGCTCACCAACTGTGCCCATATTGGTTTCTTCCTGATGAATTTTGTATCCTGGCTGTCAGGACCACTGCCTCTCCCGTTGGTCACTTAATGGTGGGAGGAGGGATTAACTTCCCAAATGTGTTATTTCCTCTTTCTTGGAGGCCGAAGAGAGAAGAGCAACTGGGAATCAGCAGCAGCAACACCTGTCCCCCACCCCAGGACAGTGAACAGAGTTAAGAGAGGCAGTGAGGCAGACTCCAGTATCTTTTGAAAAAAGATACTTGAAAGAGATTTCAAGTAGATTTCAAGTAAACAATAAAGTAATTTTTTGTAGCTGTCCCCATGCAATATTTATATTAAAGCATCTACACCTAGAGAGATATATCCTTTATATTTCGTTTTACATTCTATGATCTATTTATGTCGCATTTATGTATTATAACTAAAAAGTACTGGTTACTCATTCAACATTGTAAGTTCAGTAGATGTCATATCCTCAGGTTCTAAATTAGAAGGAAGCCTACAGACAGCCTGTATAATCGGTTCCAGGTGCCAGGCACTTTTAAGGCAATATCTTAGGTTAGATCTTTAAAGTGGTGTTTTCATTATGTTGCAAAAGAGAATAATGGAGCCTCACAGAAGTTACTAAAAGTAATGAGAATCAGATATGGCCTTCACAGCTCCGCAGACTGTGGTCTCATCCAGAGGAAATCCCAAATGGGAAAGGATGTGTGCAGGTCCTAGGGAGGCAGGGGGAATCCCTCCTCACCCTTCTACCCCTTCAGGCACCTGGTGGAGCAGACCACCAGCCGCATTTGCTGGATGAACTATGATCCTGTTTAAGACAACATGGACTCAACAGAGATGAGTACTTTGAAATAAGAAGCTGACTTGGGAGCATGCTCAGACCCTAACTCAATGGCACTTCCTGCCCAGTGAAGAAGGGTCTTTCTAACAAATTAAGCCCAGACTCAGCTTGTAATAAACAGACTCATGTGGACATATTACATGAAAGGGTTACAAACAGAGAGAAGGGAGCACAAAAATTAGAACAAAGTAACAATCCTTGGATGAAGATTTGTATTTAATCTGGTTAAATCTTTATGGCTTTTGAGTTTCCAACAGCTTCACCTGGGCTTACACATGAAAGCATCACCAGAGATATTTTGTATAAGCAATCCTCAGCAACTGAGAGTCTTCACAGACTATGAACCAAATGGTTAAATTTGGTTTGGAAATTAAAAAAAAAAGTTTCTGACAACAATCCTGCCTTATCTTCATGTTTTCTTCCAAGTATTCTTAGGAAGGTGCATATTACCCAATGATAGACAGATCATATTACCCAATGATAGACAGATCATATTACCCAATGATAGACAGATTGTGAGAAAGGTGGAGAGGAGGAAGCAGATACTAAGACAGACAAAGACGTCAAGATTGAAATGAACTGCAGTATAGTTCTGTGGAGTCATCTCATACTAGAATTACAAGACCAACAAAAATGACTGGCTCAAAAAAGTTTCAGTCAGACACCATTTCCTTCATAGGAAAGGAGAAACTTAGAGTCTATTTATCAGCTAACATTGCAAAGTTCACTGTACTAAGTACTGGGCCGAGGACTTCTGTACTGTTGCCCGATAAACTCCAAATGCCTAAAAGAGTGTTTGCTATAGACCCCAGTGTCTAGCCGATGAATGACTTAAATTCCAGCTTACAAGGCAAGAGAACCAACAAACACCCGGTAACGCTCAATTCAGAGGAGCAAGCTAGAGAGTTAAACTCTGAACCTGCAAAAAAACGAGAAGATGCTACAAAGATTTTCAAGTAACATTCCACCTCGAGTCCCCTGCTAAAATTTTGGCACCGAATCACATCACTGGAAAAATGGGGATTGTAAACAAAGGGTATACTTGTCTTCAAAGAAAATACCCCACCATCTCTGGGTTAGACTTTGCTACACTTTGTTTACATATCTCCAAACTCATGTGTTGAAACTAGGCCTCAAGGTGATGACACTGAGGCGGGGGTCTTTAGAATGTGATTAGATCAAGTAGAGGCAACCGCCATGATCACGGATAGCTAGTGTCCTTCCAAAAGAGGATGGAAAGACACCATCTCTTCCACCAGGAGAGAAAGACTAGGTCTCTGAGCAATGAGCCTTCATTAGACAACGATACTGCCAGTGTCTTGATATAGGACTTCCAAGACTTCTGATTTTGTGCACAATGATATCTGATGTTCACCAACTACTCAGCAAAGATATTTTGTATAAACAGCCCAAAGTAACTGAAAGTCTTCATAGACTAAGAACCAAATGATTAAATTTAATTTGGTTTGGAAAGAAAAAAAGATTACTGACAGCAATCCCGTCTAATCTTCAGTCTTTAACTTGCTAGTCAATGACTTGAGTTTTGAATCGTCCTAATTTTTATCTGTACTGCTTTATGGGAAAAGCAGAATTAACAGCATTGTCTAAAGCCTATCGGGACAATTTCTCAGAGGAGATACTCCCCCTGATTTCAGGGTCCATCCGAGGTCACTTTCTCTGAAATGAGCGTCAGTTGTGGCCTGAGCTTTCCTGCCTGGTGTGTTATCGCAGGTAACCACTCAGTCACAAGCCAGCTTTTCACCCATTCCTTCCAATGAGCCCTGGGAACCTGGCCCTCTGCTCTGAGACAGGCTTCCAAACCCCAAAGCCTGTCTTTTCTTCTCAGTGTAATGGAGAAGCCCATAGAGGGGAGAGGGGCTGATGCATATCTCTGAGCTCCACAGTACCTGTAGGTTTAGCCAAGAAAACTTCCACTGCTGAGTCTCTGAAGAATAGAGAGGAATGAAACCCAGCTGTCCCTGTGGGTTTCTGTCCAAGCCATCTGCACCTGAACTGCTTGTCATCCTGCCCGGAGCTCGGAGCCGCCACCATCCGACACCTACTCAGGTTCTGGCACCTGCTTCCTGGTCTAACACACAGGCCTGAACTCAGAGCTCTTTGTCCAGGTGTCTCATCCTCCTCCAGTACTGCCTTTTGTAGACTTCCAAACCACACTTCAACCTTCTGAAGTTAAGCCCTTTCTAAATATTTTGTTCTCTTTCCCAGGAATCCACCTTTTTGGTTTTATCAGAGATCCTTCTCTTGGCTGTTAAAGTACTAGCTACCCCCTATGGTGGGGCCTATGTGTTGTTGTTATTTTTCAGCAAGTACATTTATGCCTTGACCTTACTGTTTGTCAGTCTTGGTATTGGCTTCATGTTTGAACACTGTTCAACAAAATAATCCCTAACCAACCAAAAGCCCACAAAGCCCCCTCTCCAGAGCACTCTTCTGCTCAGATGCTAAAGGGAGGGGCTTAAGAAGGGAGGAGAGGCAGGACAAATGGCACTAGCATATAACAGTACTGTGGCCTACAGCTAAGGGGGTGCTACTGGCTCAGCAAGAGAAGTGCCAGCTCACCTGCAGGAATTACAACAGGAGCAGGAAAGGGTCCTAGACCCCAGGTGGAAGGAACTAAGACTCAAAGTGGAGAAATAACTGAGTATGTGTTGCTGTGAGTCACACACCTGGCTGCCATTGGTACTTTGTCCTACAGTGTCGTCCTGTAGTTGCTGACCCCAAAGTGTTTGGAGTTTGAAGATTACTTTGTCTGTCTCTGTCTCTGTCTCTGTCTCTGTCTCTGTCTCTGTCTCTCTCTCTCTCTCTCTCTCTCTCCCTCCCTCCCTCCCTCCTTTTTGGGACACTCTACGTGGTTATTTTTAATATTAAGAAAATATATGTGAAAGTATATAAATGGGCCTGGAGAGCTGGCTCAGTGGTCAGGAATGCATACTGCTCTTACACAGGACCCAAGTTCAGTTCCCAGCAGCTCACAACCACCTGTGACTCTAACTCCAGCTTCTGGGGATTTGACCCCATCTTCTGACCTCCAAGGGCATACGCAGTTGAGCACAGGCAGACAGAGACACAGACACACATTCTCTCTTTCTCTCTCTCTCAAAAAAAAAAATAAGATAAATCTTTATTTTGCTTTTATTTCCTTGTTTTGAATTTTTATTTTGGTTATTCATATCTTTTCGTTTTGTTTGAAACAGGGTCTCACTATGTAACCCTTGAAACTTTCTGTGTAGAGCAGGGTTGTCTCAAACTCACATAAATCTGTGTGCCTCTGCTTCCCAAGTAACGGGATTAAAGGTGTTTAGTATATATTTAGGAATATACACACACCAACAACAACAATTAAAGAAAAAATGAGGCCATGAATTTAACAGAAGTGGGATAGGGAGTGTGTGTGGAGGGGTTTGGAGATGGAAGAGGGTAGGGGAAAGTAATGTAATTGTATTACAATCTAAAAATTTGTAAATACTTTTTAAAAGTAGCAATGTATTTTTATCGATGAGGCAGTGAAAGCTTAAAGCTTTACTATAAAACAAAAAGCCATACATTTCCAAATGGTGTTCACCACTAATAGACCCTACTAGGGCTGCATAGAATCCCTTCTTACTGACTAGACACCTACCTGAGGTAAGAGGAAGACAATACATCTATAATGCTTTCTCCTGATCTTCATAGCCTTGTGGTTATTTCTTATGTCTGACAATGTGTATGGGTGTGTGTTTGGGTATGGTCCTGTGTCCTCTGGAATATAATAAACTGATGTCCTGCTCTTATTTTCTTCTCGTAAATGCTTAAAAGAAAGAATCTGAATGAGATTTTTTTTTCTTGAATGAACTCATGCTTCAGATATAATTTAAAAGTTTGGCATGAAATAAGTGTTTTATACTGGGAAGGGAAGGAATATGCCACCACACTTTGCAAAAATATGGCTTTAGATATGCCCTGAAGCATGTTTTGGTTGGTCATTTGCAAGTTTCGTTCTCTACAAGCCTGGCAGTTTTTCTTGAAGGGGGTCAATGTACTTGATTGTCCACGGTCACCCTGGGCCCCCCTCCTCCACTCCCACTGCCTAGATGCCTGAGGACGATGATACAGGATCTTTGCCTCACTAGGGTCTCGATTCAGGCAGGATTCAGAAACGTCTTCTGCCTTAAGGAGTTCTTTCTGTCAGGTATGAAAAATGGGCTGAGTGAGAAAGGACCTGGGGACAGAGAAGTCAGCTATGAAACCGCTGAAGTCCCATGACAGCATCTGTCTGCAAAGCCTATTGGTAGGCATAAGCTACACACAGCCGCGCTGTATATGCTAAGTGGTTTTTCACTCCCTCCCATGAGTACTGACGAAAGCATGTACTTTTTAAATATGTCTATTACAATTATTCTTTTACTACAAAAAAATTAAAGCTTTATCTAATCTTTTAAAAATCTCATTAAAATCTGCATGCTATCCGGGCAAGGTAAGTGTCCAGATGGCGACTGGAATGGGCATCATGACTCAACAAGACGGCTGGAGCTAACGACGTTAAGCAATGTGCATCCTTTGTGATCTGGGTGTGATTTTTATTCTATGACAATTGCATCTACTTGAGTCAAGGACTACATGACATTCCCTAGGGTTTCCCATCACTTCTGCCCAACGCCAAAGAGCGGTGCGCACTGCCTGTCCCTTTGAAGTCCATCAGTTTAAATCTGTCGGAACAACTCTTTAACCCTCTTTCAGCTCAGAGGCTTTGAAGTTGGCCAAAGGAGGAATCCAATCTGACTTCCTTTTATATGGACCAGGTTTCTCCCTTCTGTTGCCTACAGCCTGGGTTTTTATTATCTATACTAAGACATCTTCAGAATGAAAGAAAATTCACAGGGATGATTTTGTTCTTCAAGAAGAAGGATAAGTTAATTGTACTGCCGTTCATGCCTTCTGACAGCGCAGTATACTGCACACTGTTATTACAAAGCAAGAAATGAACAAAAATATCAGATTTTATGATACATGTCTATTTTGTCTATTGTGTCCCGACCCTGGATATAAAAGCCTGAGGACTTTGTAGCTGGTGTTTTGTTGCCTGTGAAAGGGGCACAGATGAGGGGTGACATAGGAGACGTCCTCTCCACTCGACCCCACCCAGCAGAGAGAGAAGACCCCTGATGTTTGCATTCTTTAAGACAGCCCTCCCTAAAGTTCACCCCTTCCTGCAAGCCAGCTCAACTGTCTAGCACATGTCGACCCTGCAGTAATGAATCGGCAGAAGCCTAATTCTCATGATGATTAATGGAGGTTCTCAGATGCAGCCCATTATTCCATCCAAAGTTAAAAGAGTGATTCATCATTAATCACTGTACGAAATGGGCTCCGTGATTCATAATTCTGAGCCAGCCCATTTCCTTAAGGGTCCTTCTCGCATGTTGTTATTCCAGAAGTAACAAGGTCTACAGCCTCATGCTGCCTGCATTCAGACATGCTCATTTGCTGATTAATTTTCTTTAGAAGTCATATACCTCAAGGATACTTACTTGAACTGCAAACCCCCTGAAGAATCATACTTCTTTCAGATATGAGGATACAACAGCCCTCGGTTCATCCAAGTTAAAATAAACACACTCACTTAGAGACTAACAAATCCATCCCAAGTCAGCAGTCCTCCAGGCTGCATTATGGCCTCACCACACCACAGCATTTGGATGGGGACCCTCGAAATGAGCCCTAACCCCTTACTTAAATCTATACTCCTACCCTGCATTCCACTTGGGCCCTCGCAAGAATCCAGGGAAACCAAGCAATGTCATTTCTAAAGGCCCACTGACAAACGGTGTCACTACTTTTTATGTGGAACTTTACATTACATGGATTACTGTGTATTTTCTCCCATGCTACCTGAAGAAGTTATTTTTCTTATTGCTGTCACCAAATACCTGACAAGAGGCAACTTAAGGGAGGAAGGACGCTACTTTCCGCCCAAATTTGAGGGACTGTTGTCACTGTGGTGGGGAAGTCATGGAGGTGAAGAGCTTGTCGTAGATGGTTAAGAAGTAGAGAGCAGACACGACATCAGGCTGGATTATGAAACATCAAGTCCCAGCCCCAATGACCTAAGTCCTGCAGCTAAACTCCACCTTCTAAAAGTTCTACAGCCTTTTAAAACAATGCCACCAATCAGGGATGAAGAGTTAATATAAATGAGCTTATTTGTACTCTAACTAAAACAGGACCTATCCTGAATTAGGGAGGTAAAATACCTCTGCCAGCATAAAGGGGATGAAAGCCTTCTATGATAATTAAGAATGCCCCCCATAGGTTCATATATTTCAATGCTTAGTGGTGCTATCTGAAAGGATTAGAAGGATTAGGCTGTATGGCCTTGTTGAGGGAAGTGTGTCACTGGGTGTGGGCTTTGAGGTTTCAAAGGCTCATTCCAAGTCTAGAGGCCCCCTCTCTCTGCCTATGTATCAGGATGTAGCCCTCAGAGACTGCTCCAGCACCTGCCAGCATGCTGTCATACTCTACCATAATATTGATGGTCTAAATAACTGAACCTCTAAGCAAAGGCCCCCCTCCCCCATTAAATGCTTTCTTTCATAAGAGTTGCCTTGCTCACTGTATCTCCTCATAACAACAGAGCAGCGACTAAGACACCTTTACTCTGCTGCACCGCCATTGCCTTGTGAGGAGCGGGGACATGGTGCCTAAGCTCTTACAGCAGGAAGGGCATCACACATGAGAGCTAACAGCTTCTTTGCTTGCATTCCACCTTCTCATCCTCCTCCCTGCTGCTTTAGTCCTTTCTCCTCTCACTATTCTCTCTTTACCCTCCCACCCTCCCCTTCATACACCTTGGGAGACTAGCAGATGGTGCCAGGGTCATAGCTTAGCACATTCATGGTCACATTAGCAGCAGATAGCTTGGGAAGGGCATAGACCACATCTCTCAAGAAGATGTGATTCCTAGCTAGAGAAACTAGGCAAAAACTGAAGTAAAGGGAATCCTGTTGGATGCAATCTAGGGAAGGAGAGCACTGGTCTGGTATGCATGGAACCTCAGATCCCTAGGTTCAAGACTAACACTGCTTATTCGTTATAGCAATGACACAGCCTCCAAAACAGAGTAGACGACAAGTACAATTACTTTGATTCACAGTTGCCTTGGCTTGGCATAGAAATCCCTTACGATTCCATGTTTTAAAAATTCTCATTAGAACTAATAAGTAAGTTTAGTAAGATTTTAGAATTCAAAATATAATATTTTTAAAAAGCCATTGTGTCTGTATCATACAAACCATAAAAGGAAATTAAGAAAAGAATCTCACAGGTCAGTAAGTAAAGCAATTGCTGTCAACCTGATGACTTGGGTTCAGTCTTCTGGATCCACATGGTAGAAGACGAGAAATTACTCTTGCATGTTGATCTCTAACTTTCACATGCATGCATGTAAGAGGTTTGTTTTGTTTTGTTTTGTTTTGTTTTGTTTTGTTTTTAAAGAATTCAACTTAAAAGAGCACCAGAAAAAAAAAAAAAAACAAAACACTTAAAAATAAATGTAACAAGTAACTATACAACTTCTACTCAGAATATCATGGTAAAGATCATTAGTTAAAGATAAACAAATAGTTAGGCTTTGTTCACAGACTGGAAGACTTAAAACTGTCATTGACACGGAAAGTCTTCCCCCAAACGACCTACAGCTTCTTTGCAACCCTTCATCTCAGTTAGCTCATCTCTTTACAGAAATTGATAAGATGATTCAAAAGTTCATATGGGAAGTCAAACGGACCTAGAATAGTCAAAACAACCTTGGGGGTGTGAGGGGGAAGAACCAAGATGGAGGACTCATATGTCCCAATTTCCAAACTTATTATAAAGCTACACTAATCAAAATGATATGGCATTATTAGTATAAGATAGACATAATAATGTCAACTTGATTGAAAACTCTAAAAAAGTCCACACATGGCCAATAACTGATTTTTTTTACATAATTTGTATAATTTAAATAAAGGATAAAAAATGTCATTTCTCAAATGGCATTGAACTAGATAAGTACATAGAAATAGATCAATTTAACCAGGAGGTCAGAGAAGGCCTCCATGATGGGATCCATAACTTTGTAAGGTAAAGAGGAAAGCTCCCAGTGGGCACACTTTGTGACTCTTGTCATGTGATAGCCCACATCATTTTATGACAGAGAAAGTGGGTCAGCACTGGTGCTATATTAGTTTAGATTTCCTAGCCCCCAGAGCTAAGAGAAATACATTTCTCTTCTCTATAAAGTTACCCAGTTTGTGCTATTTGGTCGCAGTAACAGAATACAGCCCAAAGCAGGAGACCTGAGTCAATTTCTACTTCTGCCAGAATTGCGCTTAACTCTGGAATCCTAACTTACTGTCCCCTTTCCTCTGGATTTCTATTTTTCTTATTGTGCAAGTTCTAAAGTGGTAATAAGTACATGTCAAACTATATTACTACATGTCGTTTTAGGTTTATTCTGCTTTTTGTAGCACATTATAATTTGCTTGAGGACCAGCCCCATTTCTGATGTATCTGGTTACTCTAGCCAGGAATAATTTGCTCATACATACTAGAAACATTGGTTCTGCTGCTGGAGATCACACCAACATGAAATATTTCTCCAAACACACAACCCTTGAAGTTTAGTCATGATAGCCTCGTCAGGAGACCCTTCCATCCTTCAGACTTAGCTCCGATGTCCATGAACTACCTTTTGGAAGAGTTTGGCATGCCATTCAAACAAATCACCCTGACTACACCGAGTGAATATTTCTACAGGTGCTAGCTACTCTCTGTTACTATCCCCATGCTGGCTCATCTTTGTCCATCGGTGACAGATTGCTGAAGGATGGTTATTCCAGTTTTCTCCCCTTGGAGCTGCTTTGCACCTAGTCAGTAGCTACATGTAAATGTCTGAAGAATAAACAGATCAAAAATAAAATGCAAAGGCCCCCAGAGACTCATGGCTTCTCACTGAATACTGCTTTTCTGCCCTTTGACCCCAGGTGTCAGACCCACCAACATTAACAAGAATGTCCTTTGACTCCCACCCCATCGCACCAAAGCCCCTCCCATAACTCCACAACAAAACAGCAGTGAGGCTCATGTGAAGACAGCCTACACTGAAGTGAAGCCAAGGAGAAACGGTTGTTTACCAAACTTAAAAGACAAACATTAGCACGCCTCCATTTAAACCGAGTTCTGAGGCTTGTAAAGTTCAAGTTTCATTTCTGCGTGGCCAAGTGGAATTTCCTGATTTAATGTAAGAAAAGTTTAAGGGTATCTATGAGAAAACGCTGAGGACTTTGGGAGACTCCCATTTTACTTCAGTGATTATCCTCACATCATTTTCCTTAAAAGGTATAGGCTTTTGGTTGGTTTTGCTTTTGTCTTTTGTAAATCTTGGCCTTGGTTTTGGTATGATGTCTTGAATGTTGCTCAACACTACACGCAACCAGGTAGAGATGATTCCCAAGGTCTGAGGGTCACTATTTCTGTGACGGGGGAAGGAAGGTTCTGAGAAGCAGACTGGGGGTGGAACATGAGTGGGCTCTGTTGTCTACCTAACTCTGATTCATTGAACATTAGGACAGCTACTGTGCCTCTATGTCCCTGTCTGGAAAATGGGTTAATCGCCTCACCTCCCAGGGATGTTGTAAGAGTTAATGAGTTAATGATGTTTGAGCTCTTTGAGCTGCACATGAAAGTGATAGCCCAGAACAAAGCCTGCTGGTGATTATGCATAATTAAAGCTCTGCTAGAAAGATTGGTCTGAGTTACCCCCAAAGCCACTACAAGAGAACTCAGAATAGACCCAATATGCAAACCCCTGGGAGTTTTCACCCCATCCTGTGATTCTACTAAACTAACTGTCATGTTTCACTTCCACGAGCAGAGCCCTCCGAGTCAGTGTGGGAAAACTTAAATCACTACGGTCACCCTGAGCCGATGTCTACTGCTCTAACCCTTGAGATACGGTAATCAAAGGGCAATCAGTGCTCACCCACCGTGAATTCCTTTACCTTTCTATACAATTTTAAGGACATCAAGCAAATCCACTTCCCTTCCCCTCCCCCAACCCCCGTGTGATCACGAACCCCTACAGTTCATTTAGAAGAGAAAAACCTTTTAAACTACAGAGTGTAAAGGGAAATGGCGGCGGTGCAAATTAGCCCCACAAGGACATAATTGAGCACAGGTCACCGTCTCCACCCAGCACAGCTCAATCGGATAGGGAAGAGGGGATTGAATTCAGGAACGCAGACGAGGACTTCCCAAACAAGATGGATGGAACATCAAAAAGTAAAGATCCAAACCCCAAAGACTGACACAAGGCCCTGCGCCACACTCAGCCAGACAGAGAGCTCTTTCTTCCCTGCCAGAAAGCAGCCTGTGTTCGCGCCACCCTACAACCATGCACAAGCCACAGGTCCCAGAATCTCTCCAGAGTCAAACAGCCACAGCCTGTTGTCGCCCAGGCTAGTGCCAGAGAGGGGAAGGCATGGGTTGTGGTCCGCCTAACATGCCCACCTCCCTCGGCATGCTTTTCTACCTCATGACCCAATACATTGCTTAGGAGCTTAGGAGCACTTCGTCTGTGTGAAATGCTCTTCCCCAGTCAACCCAAACCTGAGTTGGGACGAATAAGGCACAGGCTTCATAGAGTCTGAGAACAGATGTCTGTCTGTATTAGCCACAAGAACCGATGGAGTGCTTGTGGGGAGCAGGAGAAAAGGACTGCCACACAAAGATCTAGGCTGTCAGGACCTTCAGAGGAATGGAGGAGCCTCTGTCAGGAGGCAATGAAAGCAGCAACCTGGATGGTCAATCTGAGAACCACAGGCAGCAACTTCATAGATGAGCAGCAGCGCTGTGCTTTCCGGGAGCACGGGCTGGGGCTGGGGGATTAGTTTTAAGCCAATAAAAAGGCCTTCTCTTTTTGTTGTTTCCATGTGGACAGGCTATCCTTGTGTGGCTAGGATGGCTCGAAACTGGAATTCCTCCCAAAAGAAACCCACTTCTAACAGCATTAAACCGGCTTCCCAGGCATGAGCAAAGAGGGACTATGTGGGGTTTGAACCATCGGCCTTTTCAGGGAGAAGCACTGGGGGCTCATATTCTGCTGTAAGGAGGAGATGATACTAAAGACCCGTATAGATCCTACGCATCATCGCTTTAGAAGCTGCGTGTGAAGCAAATCCTCTCGGGGCCGCTCTTTCAAGTGTCTGTCTCTCCTTCTAGATACTCATCTGGGAGAATGTAAACGATCATGATAAAGAATAATTTCCCTAGAAAATACAAAAACTTCCACTTTGTATTTCAAAGCAAAATCTGTAACGTCAAACACCCAGATTTCGATCTAAATCACGTGGCGAAGGGACAGTAAGAAAAGACAGCAGAGACTGGGTTCCAGAAGTCCTGAGAATACCAGCTGCAGGAGTGATGGTATACCCACTCCGTCCTCTAGGTGGCAGCATTTAGTTATGGCTGCGCGTCCACGTCTCCTTTCAATGGCGGTTGGAGGACGAATGGGTTGAGTGAGTTTGACTTCGTCCGCTTCAATTTTCAAACTATGGAGCATAATCAATGAAAATTTTAATGCCATTAAATGAATGCCTCTGCTGGGGGAAAATAGTCGGAATTCAGCTCTGCCTGACAAAGAGGAAGTGGCCTATTGATCACACTCAAGGTCATAGCTGGCTCAGAACTAACTGCCAGCCCTATCACATTCCTTCACCTCCCCGGATATGCAATCGTTTTCCCCTTCTGCCTTGAAACCTACGTTAAAGCAATATAAGCTGGTTATGACTATTCCTTTTTTTTTTTTTTCAGGTAGTTTTTAAAAATTTAAAGACTGACGAAGCTGCTAACTGTATCCAAAAAAAAAAAAAAAAATTAAAGTTATATACTGTGTTTACAGCTAAAAATCAGGACATTATGGTAAGACTGTATATTATTTAAACTAGAAAAAAGACTTACAAAAAAATTTCCTTATAGGCCACTTATGCCTATAAAGAAGGCCAAACAGTCTGGTGTCTGTGCAAGGCAGCCACTGTAACTTATTGATAGGAAGTCTCGTAGATGAGCTTCCAATTGCCATTTGATTCTGTCCTTAGGGAAACAGTCTATGAAGTTGCAAACGCTCCTCTGAGGCAGACATTCCCAACCAGAAGATCAGGGTCAACCAGCCAGGCGCCTAGCTTACCTGGCCAAGGCAGAGCTGCCCACACCCTTTCTGGATCAGCAGGTTTCTAGCCTGTGATTCCAGTTGGGAAGAGAAAGTGCAGTCTCTGTACTTGCCTCTCACAGGGCCGTCCACACTGTGCTGGCCCAGGGCTGAGACCTGATGACCTCCCTGTGAGAATTGTTCTACTTCTCTGATGAGGGTGAGGGTCACTGCCATGGGGTCAGAAAGCCCCACTCATTGGGGAGTTTCCAAATCTTAGTGTTTGTTTGGCTTCCTGAAACCTTCCTTCTGCCTCTAAAAACCAAAAGCTGTTTTGCATAGGTACTGGTTGGGGGTTTTGTTGTTTTTTCTTTAAGTTAAAAAAAGGAAAGAGTAAGCTTTAAAAATTCCATAGCTCACCTGAAAAATAACAAGAGCAGCGAGGAAAGCATGAAGGAGTTCTGAAAATGACCACTTTGGCATTTGTCAGTAAATACAAACAAGGCCGGAAGGAGAAACCTTCACCAAGGAGTGCTGTCAGTATACAAGTTAAGGCTTCCGTGTGTTGCTGAAGGTGGTTACGAAGAGCAATGGGAATTGCACAGTCAGGCTTCCCCACTTCAGGACAGCTTCAGGAGACTCTCCTATTTGTTTGCTCAGCTGCCATGACAAAGTACGACAGTCAATAACTTACATAAGAGACAATTCTGAACTCACAATTCTGGATGCCGGAATCAAGATCCAGCTGTCAGAGAAGCTGGTTTTGTTCTGTATGTTGTTTTCTGGTTTTGTAAGAGCTCACTCCTTGGCTGGAAGACATATCTCTGTCTTCTTGCATCTTCTTCCTGCTCTGTGTGTGTGTGTGTGTGTGTGTGTGTGTGTGTGTGTGTGTGTGTTTTAATCTTTTCCAACGAGAATAGGTGTCCATATGCAATTCACTTCTATGGTTTTATTCTGGCATCAAGGATCCTGTCTTCCAACATAGTCAGTCAGATGTTAGGACATCAGCACAGAATGCTAGTGAGAAACATAACTCAGCATGTAAATTACCCAACCTCTTTAGGCTCTGTGTGTGTCTGTGTGTCTGTGTGTCTGTGTGTCTGTGTGTGTCTGTGTGTGCATGCATACACACACAAACATGTGAACGAACATATATATTATCTATTTTTGCATCTACACACACATACACACACACGCGTGTGTGTGTGTGTGTGTGTGTGTGTGTGTGTGTATATATATATATATATATATGAACAAACATAAAATATATTATGAGGATAAATTGACCAAAAATTATAATGCATCTATTCCTGCGTACAACTGAGGTATACTAGACAAAGTCTTTGTCACCCCTTACCAACAAGGTAACAGCTTCAGGGACATACCTGTAGATCAGAGTCACTTTAGTATGGCAGGGACTGGATGGACTGGATGGGAGGGGATTAAAACCAGCACTCACTCAAGTCCCTTGCCCTATCTCCCATGCACTGATAGCTTAGAATCAACACATGTGGAGAGAGACCAATAGAAAGGGTTCATTCACAGGCCTGACTTCATGGACTCAAATCAAACTTGGGTTCAGAATGAAAGCAAGAGGAGCCCCAGGATCCAGTTCCTCCTAACAGAGTTAGTGGCACTGCAGAGAAGGAGCAGTGGCCAAACAACCAGACCCCAGGGGTCCCAGCACATTGTCTGGGACAAAGTTTTAAATTCAGACTTCTCTCAGAACAGACAAAGGCAAGCCTGTCTGTCGCTGCTTCTCTGGGGAAAATGCCTCGGCCATTAACCCAGTCACCCTAGCAGTTGTGACACCTGATGCTGGCCTTGCAGTAAGCTTCGGAAACAGCGTTACTAAGGTGGCCCAGGGAGCTGAAGCGAGCCAGGACACACAGATGCAGTGGCTTCTTGCTGGGGGAGGGGCGAGGGGGCAATGAGCCAGGGCAGCCAAGCATGTGTGTTCCAGAAAGAAAAGCAAACACAGATCCACCTGGCACTTCCCTGTGTCCCCTTCACTGAGCCTTCTCACTTGTGCTTGCTTTTAATTTATGACACGAGGCACTAAAGGGACCGTCTATAGATTTAACATTGACATTTCCTTCATGCTGTAATCCTCTGAATCCCATTTGCTGTAAATCTCAACCAAATGACAGAAAAATGACTCCTCCCCCTCCCCACCAGTGAGCACACTATAATGAACTATCTTTTTTCAGGGTTTGAGAAAGACTGAAGGAGACCCATAGGCTTTGGACAGCCACATGCACCTCACCCAACCTGTTTTCGGGAAGAAGATGATCACTAAAAAGTCTGGACCACAAGCCAACACTCTGTGCACTGCTTAGAAAGACTTTATGCAAAACAGCTCTAACCACAAGGTTTTCCCACTAAAATAACTCAGGCTGTCGCATGGGGTAGGGGAAAGATTGCTATGTGGCTCCAGATGCCGACTTCAATGGAGCGGGTTTGCTGACTGCTTTTTACTTGCCTTAATAAAGCTATACATGGTTGTTATGCATAAAGTAAGGGACGCACAGAGGAAAAACACATTGCCCAACATGTCCTAGAAGAATTTTGAGATTTTTTGATGAACAAAAGAATTGGATTGTATTAAACCAAGTGTGCCCAGGTCCCTTTCACATGCTCCACTGAGACACATAGGTATCTCTCCCTTCACACTCACTCAGACTTCTGGTCCAGTACCCACTGGTTTTCCAGCCTAATAATGCTACGTCCCAGCAGTAACACTTATGGGATGCAGAATAATAGTGTCCCAAAGATGCCAAGACCTAGATCCCTGAAAACAGGGAATTAAAGTCACATGTAGAAATGAAGCTTTTGATCAGAGGCTTTCAACATGGGGAGACTGTTCCAGATTTTACAGATAATCACAAAGGGAGAAAAGATGGGGAGTCAGGTTTAGTGTATCTGATATAAGAAACCGTTAACCTGTGGTTTCTTGCCTTAAATTTGGAGAAGGGGCCATAAGTCAGGGCATTGCTTTCACAGTTGGAAAAGGCAAACAGCACACTTTCCCTTAGAACATCCAGAAAAGACAAAAATCTTACCAACCCGAGGAGCCCCAGGTTAAATTCTAACTCTGAACTCGAAGGTATAAGCCAGTGCTATTTGTTGACACTAAGCACACAATAACTCATTGCAACAGCAGAAGGAAACAAGCATTTCCGCTGCCTGTCCAGCTCAGAATCTTTGTAATCACATATATAGCCTACCTATCTGGTTTCTTCTCTAGACTGCCCTCTCACACATCTCAAAATACAATCCATCGTCCAACTGAAAACAAAACAACGTGAAACAATGATGGCCATTAGTCTCTTCTAAAACATCACGACTACAATGGTTCCACATAATTTTCGAGTAAAAACCATTCACAAGGGTACACATCCTCATGAAAGACAGATGAGTCAGGCACTGTTTCCAGCACATCTGATTCTACCAAGGAGGAAGCAAGCAGGGTCATCTGTAGGATATACGTGAATCTCTGAGGGCAGGAGGGCAGACCGCAGGCTGAAGAGTTTTCAGACTCCCGAAATCAAAAGCTCACACACTTATGTCATGATAAAACCCCCAAAGTCGTTCTAGAGAAGTAGCCCTGTCAAAAGCGTTTCTCCCAGGGTCGTGTCTGCGACCTTTCCCAAGCGTGCCTTCATAGAATGTTAATAACATAGTATTGCCATTTTGATAAAGAACATTTTGTGCCTTGTGGTTACTTTCTTTCCTTAAAAATTTCGATTTTCTTGGAAGAAATGTCTATCTGTTTGTTTCTGTCAATCAAGTTAATGTAATACTTTAATAGAATTAGAAGTATTTTATTCCAGATAGTAAATTAAAAATACTTTTTATGAGGACTTTAAAAAACCCAGCTTCTTTTTTCTATTTATGTAAAGGCGTTATTTTATTTAAGATTGTGAACACTGAGTACTATGTATCATATACATAGTATCAGATGAAATGAATTCAGCTGGGGAAAGGCTTCTTTCTCATTCACACCTCTCCTCTGGCTATATTTCTTGAATGTACAGAAGCATTTCATGAACTTGGTTCAGTGTCTGACTGCTGCTCTAACAAATTTCCAAAATGCACAAATATATAGCCTTCTTTGGGAAGGCAGAAGAACAAAATTAATCTTGGATGGCTGAAATCAAGACTGGCTACTTCAGAGAGAGTGTAAGGGTTTTCTCTGAGACTGTGTCTCCTAGTAACAACAGAAGCTACACCCATAATGTATTACCAGCACAACTACCCAAAAGTGAGCCAAACAAGGACATCACCAATGAACATGCCAAAGCAGATGCTGAAAAGCCCATGAGGCCTGGAGCCTACTCAAAGAACTATAGGCAACGAAGGAAATCTGGGAGTGGGAGGGGTGGTCCTCCCCAGGGAAGACCGCATGGATTGGTTGTCCAGTGACAAATGGTCAGCACTGAAAATATATGTATAAGTAACAATGGACTGAGCAGATTATATTTATATATATTGTATATATTATATATGTGTTATTTATACTTATTATATATGCTTATATAATATATTCATAATATGCTATTAATATATAATTAATATAATATATAATTGTGTATTTATATATACACCTATGTAGAATTTATATCTATACAAACATGCATAGAAGTTATACATATATATAAAGTATATACATAACAAAACCAAAAAACTGATTACTTCTGAAGGCTCCAAGGAGGGTTTTTAGCTCTTCCATATTCTAGAGAGGATTCAGATTCTTCAGCTCCTAGTCACATCGTTCCAGTCTCACTTAGGGCCTTTAACATAGTTACATCTGCAAAGTCTCTTTTCCCATGGGAGGTGACTAACAGCGACGATTTCTGAGATCAGGGTCTGAGTGGGTTCATTATTCAGTCTACAGTCTCCCCTCTGGCTCTTGGGGTGTCAGACCCATCCTACAAGCATAGAACACTCACCATGCTCGTGCTCCAGACAGAACTCATTACACCTTCCAGGCTGAATCATGTCCAACTCTCACCAGCTTAAATACTCCAGAGTAGATGAATCTCTGCATGTAATCCATGTGAAGGGGAAATTCTCCTCTGTAAGTGAAGCTGTACAATTATAGAAATGTGCCCACCTTAAAGGGGGAACAGGTAATAGGACAGGCACATGACAACAGTCCTGGATGTCACCGTCCAAGGGGGAGAAGTAAAAGGAAAAATGGGAACCTCTTGTCCCAAACAGTTTCTAAATAGAACAGACTATCTACTCTGTTCTAGGGCTGGGATGATCCTCTGTGGTTCTTGGTCCCCAGTCTCCTGTCAGAGTCACCCCCACTTTCTAGAAGGCAGCATTTGTTTGCAGATGAATAGCTTCCGCAGCCTACTTCCTGTCTGGAGTATTCAAGGCATCTGAGATCCTGCTTTCATTCATCCTTTGTGGGTCCTTTTTGGTTCAAGTTGGCAGTTTTTCTGATGGTATAACTCTCTCAGAAACCTTATGGGTTATTATTCAGCCAACACTGGCACGCACAGAGTAGCTGATCAAGGAAAGGAAACATGATTTTTGAAGGTTGAACTTGACCTCATGCAGAATACAATTATTCAACTTGTTAAATGTGCATTAAACACATGTAAGGTCTTCATACGATCTTACCTGAAAGGCCTTTTATCTGTGACCCTTACAGAGATAAATCAGAATGAATGTTAAAAGGAGAAAGTGCTTCCAGAAGGGTACTGGTGCTGGCCAGAGAGTCAAAACAGTGGGGGTGGGGGGGACCTCAAATCCCCGCTGCAAGCACTAGGGAGAACTCCTGGAAATCAAACTCATCTCAGAATGTATTATCTATTTAAACAGATTCTAAGCAGCATGCTTTCCTGTGTGATAGCCCCCATACCTGGAAAACTGAACAAGAAAAGAAGCTACAGTCAAGCCATCCAGACCCAGATACTGGAGAACAAAACTCTGGGTGGAGATGCTGGCAGGTGTGGGACCAACAGAGTACTAACTAGGTCTCCTCCATCGCTGTATGTGTCCCAGAACCCATAGGCTGACTTTGCCTCATAAGAATTTGTCGTGTGCTTGGGGGGATCATTGGGTCATATATTTAACACAAACCATGACAAATGGATAAGAAGATTGGAATTATGATTCCACTGCTGTGAGTTGGTAGCAGTTTTAAAAGTCCCAAATCCGTCAGTCCTAATCTCAGTTACACACCCTCAAAAAAAAACGCTTACACATAAGCCCCTTTAAAAAGTTGAAAACAGCACTGCACACAACAGAAAGTGCCAGTAATCCAAATATTTACAGACATGAAAATCAATCATTGCAGTGCTACTACATGCTCCCACCAGGAAATACTCTGCTGCAGTGAATATGAAGAAGTGACAGCTCTAGGTTTCAACACAGATGACACTGGCAGTTTAGTACTGCATGAAATATGCCAACCATAGGCAAGTACATAGTTGGACATCACTTAATAAAGTGGTAGTTGAGCCGATGAAACACACTGTAGAATATTAGCATATGTCACAAAAACGTAATTTTTAAAATGGCAACTGAATACAAGATCCAAGACTGAAGGTTATAGATCCATCACAGAATGTCCCCACACATTTTATGTAAATCAGGTTAAAATGAGGGTGTCTTCCATCTTTGCTCGATGCCTTTTGCCTCACTTCCCTGGATAGCAATGTCATGGATGTATCTCACAAAGGCCAGCTTCCTGTCTCTCTATCACCCGTAAATTTCCCTGACTTAGACCAAGAGGAAGAGGGACAGAAAAACAGAATATTCTTATGTTTACTGATATTGCATCATAAAGAAATTTATTTTATTTTCTAATAACATATACTTCCATTTTTATTCATTCTGTACATATTTAAGCACTCAAGTAAAATACCTTAAATATCTAAAAAAAAATCTTAACATAATTTTGTATGCATATAATTTTATCATTTATTAAAATTTAAAGCAAATTTTCACACTAGTAAGATAACAATGCCTGCTAGTTTTTACACACAGAATTCAATCTTGACTGAATATTTGATACTGCAGGACACAGAGTAATTTCAATGTCATTTGGAGTTGATCAATATTTTCATTTATAATTGTCAATGCTAAAAAATGTCACTTTGGATAGTGTGTAGTATAACTCAGGAGATTCGTGTTTAGGGGAACTTCAGAAGCTCAGTAATTCTGTCATAATCCAAAGGCAAAATTCAGTGAATGAACTCAAGCAGTAATGTTTGAAATCAAACATTTTACCATAATATAATTCATCGACATTCTAATTTGATATATGCTGAAGGCTGTTCAAGTTCTCTGTTTTCTGTAAACTGTCATGCTTTGTGAGAGGAAGAGACTTTGTATATAGGAAGGAGAACGCTGAAATTATATTGAACAATAATTCAAATCTGAACCAAACTGTTTGACGGAGCATTCACTGCTGCTGAATGCCATGTTGGCACACTTGCCGGAAGCTGTGTGTTGTACATTCACTGTCAGGGTTGCAATGATGTCATGCTATATCCCCTGGAGAGGACTTCAGAAATTCTTTAGATTCACTATGTATTTGATTTTGACTCCGTTTTTGGCTTCTGTGTGGTAAGAAATGCTACACACTGTTGCCACATATTTCATGACCTCCACCTTCAGTCACATGGCCCTGTAGGAAGTCACACAGTGACTAGTTTAAGGGGCCAGGAGTTAGATCAGACATGGCCTGGCTTTGAGATCCTTGGACATTCCAGTTTGTAGCGTGGATGTTCTGATGGATCTTTCTGGGAGTCCTTATCCAAGTGGTAGGCTCTACATTTTACTCTTTCAGACTCCTGTACGGCCCCGGGGTTTCTTATCCACCCATCATATGCAGGATCTCTGTAGGAATCCCTTCGCTGACCCTATGATTACTGCAGGCTACACTTGCGCGCATGCGCACTGCCCCCCACCCCCCACCCCCCACCCCACCCCCACCCCCGCTAAAGGCAGTGTAAGCTCACCCAACTCTGCGGTGAGCACTCCAGCCCAACTCTGTGTTACTTTTGGTTCTCAGGCCTGTATCTCCTCAATTGCGTCAGGCTAGGACAGCAACCATCAGAAGGCCAATGTCACTTTCGAGCTCACTGAGGACAGAGGCTGCTGCTGCACTGTCTTGAACATTAGACGGACACAGAGGGGACAGCACGGTATAAATATAACTCACCTTCGCCGCTCTGATCACAGTTCCTGGATGAAGTGGAGGTTGGCTTTCTGAGATTGGTTGTGAAAGGCAGAATCGAGGTCCCTTAGAAAAGACAGAATCAAGTAAAATAAATAATTAAACTGCATATGAATAAAAATCTTAGAAGATACATGTTACTAAAACCTAAGAAGTTTTATATTTGAATAACCCAAGTGGGAGGAAGTAACCCTTTGTATGAACCATCTTCTCCCATTCAGAAAATATTCCTCTTATCGTATGGGGGAGGGTGGGAGGGCCCAGAAAAATGCAGGATTGCCATTGAAACTTAAACTTCAGATAAACCATGAATATCTTTTATAAATATATATATATTCTTTACAACTTGAGGGATATACATGTGGGAAAAAAATGAAATGAGTATCTGAATCTCAGCCTTTATTAGGCATCCTGCTTTCTTGTTTGCTAAATCTCCCAACTCTGGTCGTAGGAAGCCACTTGTTCCCTAGACTTTGCATTCCCCGGGTTGCAGGTCAGTTTCAAGCCAGCCTCCGCTGGTTTGGCAGGCTGTTCATTTCAGCCATACACTCTGCTCCGTTTCTTCTCCAGCTGGACTGCAGGAAAGCATACAGCTTTCTGGACTGTTCTATATTGCCAAGAGCTTTCTTATCTTCAAAGCTAGTCTTTAATTATAGACCAAGAGGCTGTTGTTTGTGTTTATTTAGTAACGATGAGTCATGAGTGATGGGGTCATCAGTGAGAAAAAGTGGAATCCTACCCTCATGAGAGTCTGGCTTTGTGGGGAAAGACAAATCTGAACAAAGCTGTGCCCAGAGATCTACTTGCTTGATTTAGGAGAGGGGAATGTGATTACCATGCTGTACTTGCTCATTAAAGATCTTGAATTAAACCACGCGTATTTATTGTCTTCTTTACCTGTCTTATTGCTGGGACAAAATTCCCAACAAGAAACAAACATAAGCAAGGAAGGGTTTATTTTGGCTCACAGTTTGCAGATGCAGTCCTTGGTGACAAGAGATTTGCAGCAGTTAGATCTTGAGAGAGCTGGTCACATTGCACCCACAGTCATAGAGCATCAAACGATGAGTGTTGGGGGCTCAGCTAGACTTCCTCTCATTCAACCCAGGACCCTAGCTTAGAGAATGGAACTGCCCAGTTGGGGTGGGTCTTCCCACCTCCAATAAGTGTGGTTTGAGATAATGTCATGTTGATAGTATTAACCATCACACTTACTAAAAGGCTATGGATTTTTACCCTTTAGTAACACAGAAAAAAAACAGGAAAATTCTGCTGTGTAAAAACCCCAGTTGACTATGGCAGACAGGAGGCGGCTCCTCTTCCATAACCCATACTGGTCTCTTACTTTCACAGGTCTGATCAAGTCGCTACCGAATGCCTTGCAATCTTTTGCTAGTATGGGAGTTTAGATATGCTTTTCTATTCTCTCATCAGCCTCTCTTGGCAGTTATTGTCATGACTGCTTTTCATTATTAAAGGAAAACAAAATATGTAGACTTTCTTCCCTAAAGTGTCTAATGCCCTGAGCAGCTTCTTTCCATCGCAGTGAATGGAGACTTTTAAAAAAGTTTCAATGCCACATAGATCTCCATCATCCCCCTGTCTCTGCCACTGTGACTAGGCTTTATAGGGACAAATTCACATTTGCAGCTCATTAAGGTTTCATTGTAGTGTTCTTTCTACTTCTGTAAGTCCTCACCACTCAAAATGATCTTTCAAGAGCTCGTCCATTTAAAGGTTATATATGCAAATTACCAAGGTTTGTAGTATACTGCTGTCTCCGCCTCTCATTAACTTTCCAAATTCAGGATTTCTCAGTGTTAGCAGCATTGACATTTGGGGGAAGATAGCACTCAATACAGGGAATTTTTTTCAATAAACTGTAAGGTATGTAGAAGAGTTTCTGGCTTCTCCACACTAAATGCAAGTAGTTGAATCCTCTTCCTACCCCAAATGTAACTACAAAAGTCATCTCAAGACATTGATAAATTTTCTAAAGCAGAGCACATGGGAGAGAAAAGCAAAATCTCCCAGTGTAAGAGCCTCCTTGTCCAAGCCTCTACTGTGTTTCACCTCAGGTTTCTTCATATAAGGTATATGTTAGGATGACCAGGTGTCCTACCTTGCCTAATACTAAGGAATTGCCCAAACCATAGAATGTTTGGTGCAAAATTAAACAGAGTTCTGGGAAATCCAGAACAAACTAGCTGATATGGTGCAGGTAATATAGCCTTAAATTTCCATAATTCACTGATATACTTCTTTCACTCTATCAGATTATCCAATCCAGTATTATCCAGACAGGTTATTGTACTGTGAATTATGAGATGTCTCACAATTTTTCTGGATATTTCTAGGTCATGGGACAAAATCCAAGCTCAGTGTGATTATATTTGTTTTCATGGTTCTTTCTTCTTCCTACCTGTGCTGGCTCATTTTATGTCAACTTGACACCGTCTATGGTCATCTGAGAAGAAGGAGCCTCAGTGGAGAAAATACCTCCTAAGACTGGGCTATATACAACCCTATAGGGCATTTTTGTAATTAGTGATTGATGTGGAAGGGCCCAGTGCATTGTGAGTAGTGCCTGGGCTAGTGATCCTGGGTTCTATAAGACAGCAGCTGGAGCAAGACTTAGGGGACAAACCAGTCAGCAGCACCTTCCATGGCCTCTGCATCAGCTCCTGAATCCAGGTTCCTGCCCTGTTTGAGTTCTATTCCTGACTTCCTTCAATGATGACCAGTGTTACGGAAGTGTAAGCCAAATAAACCCTTTCCTCCCCGAGTTACTTTGGCTGTGGTGTTTCATCCAGCAACAGAAGCTCTACACAAGACATTAACTGAAAACTAAAAAGTTAATATTTGAAAACGGGAATCAAGGATTTTGCAGGACTCTAGTAATTCACTGATATATTGTTCATTTCCACTCATCTGTCCCAACTGGACTCACTTAATTCTATTAAACACAGATTCTCTCTCTCTCTCTCTCTCTCTCTCTCTCTCTCTCTCTCTCTCTCTCTCTCTCTGTGTGTGTGTGTGTGTGTGTGTGTGTGTGTGTGTGTGTGTGTGTGTGTGTGTGTGTGTGTGTGTGTGTGTGTGCATATAAGCTTTGAGCTCAGGAAAATCTTCTTCTGTTGTTAATATAATTATTGTTTTTCCTTCCACTTATTCTTTTGGAATTTGCTTAGTCCAAAGTCTGCCTGAGTACTTCCCATTCTGTACCCTGAGTTATCATTTTAGTTCTGGTACCCAAAAGGCTTTCTCAGTCTTCCAAGTTCTTATTTATCCCAACTCCTCCAGGTGACTCTACAGGTAAAAAACCTGCAAACTGTTACTTTTCTTCTCCTTTGTGAACCTGCAGGTTTCTCTTGCAAAGCTCCTGAGCCTTCCTTCCCATCCGTACAGCAGAAGCTTCCCTTTTCTGCCCGTGGTATTCCCCAGCCATGAGGACAAAATCTGTACCTTACAAATCCTCATCGTTCCTCAAAATTATCATCATGATTTGTGGACATTAGTTGCTCATCAAACATATATTTGACTTAACTGAAGGTGTTCTGTTATGAAAAGGCAAGCCATGAGTTTGAGGACATTCATTACGGTTTTAGTGTTTTAAGCGAAATGTAATTTGTCTTTGACATGCACAAGGGAAATAATGGGTCTCATTGACAGAACTCAGAAGCACATATGTTTTTGAGTTCTCCTCCATTATATTTCAATCAACAGCTAAATGTTTAGCAACTTTTCACATTAACTATAGTTTGTATTTGACTTTTATCCCTTATGTAATTACTTTTGTACCCAAGGGGACCAAAATTTTTATTACTTCATAAATTTATTTATATTATTTATTACATACACATGGGATATATTTTTTATTTTATTATATGTATGTATAATATGTATAATTTAGATTCTGTAGCTAGATAAATATTACTGGAACCTTTCACCCATTCATTTCTCTCTCCTACCTCTCTCTATGTTCCCACTTCCTTTAGGTATTTAGATAAGGTTTCACTATGTCCTCATCCCCTCCCTAACTTTCCGCAGCACTTACATTCTGAGCATGCGCTATGACATGCTGTTTTAGCATCTTTTGGAGCCACACGTTATGATAATGATCAACAGCAGAGCTCATAGTCACTAAAACAAAATACGCTCCTCCTACCGACTTTCTTACTAAGGCAAACTGCATGTAGATTAGTTTGCTTTCTATCGCTGTGATAAAATACCGTTATCAAGCACAGTTAAGGAAGACGTGGTTTGCTTTTGTTTATGGCTCAGAAGGTTAGAGTCCATCAGGAAGCCAGCTGGACATATTGTCAGTCACATACAGGAGCAGGAGTAATGTTTCATTCACATAGAGTAAGAGAGGTGAGACAAAGACATAAACTACCAAAACTAAACCCGGCACTCCCAAACATACTTCCCCCAGCAAGGATTCAACTCCTAAAGTTTCAATAAGCTTCCCAAACAGCACCACCAACTGGGATCAAGACTTCAAATGTATGAACTTTTGGGGGGAGATTTCTCATTCAAACTACTACAGAACCTACATTTTATTATTAGTGATGTTTATAGTAAACCTTCTGCCATTGTTACAAAATACCTAAGTTAAATCAACTTATAAGAAAGAAATATTAGTTGAATGGTAGTAGCTCATGCCTTTAATCCCAGAACTCAAAAGGCAGAGACAGGCAGATCTCTGTGAAGGGTAAGGGGAGAGAGAGTGGGAGGAAGAGGAGGAGAAAGAGGAGAAAAAGGAGGAAGAAGAAAGAAGGAAGTATGGAGAATATTTACCTCAGCGAAAAGCTGAGTAGTTTCAGGCTATAGTTCATTGGCCCTCTTGCTTTTGAACCTGTGGAGGGGCAGCATACCATGCTTACAAACTCACCTTGTTTTCTTGAAAGCAATGAGAGACAAGAAATGACTAGGACACCAATTTACCCCATGGAGGTTCACACAGAATGACAGTGTCCTCCTAGATTCTACCTTCTGAAGGTTGCATCATCTCCTAACAGTGCTGATGACCAAGCCTTCAATACAAGGGCCTTTAAGCTCTAACTTCTAACAGTGACATATAGTACACTAACCAGGCTAACCAGGATCACTGTGTGGTCCCGGATCTGCTGGCTTGCTTTTCTTTCCACTGGCTCTTTGGTAAAATTAGTTAGGGTAATTTTTCATAGTACAAGCAGCTATTAACTCTGTAGAAAGAACATTTTAGATCTCTAACACTCAACAGCTTTGGAACTCAAACAAATGTATAACTCTAAAGAAAGAATGACTGCTTGGTGGCTTTGCCGGTCTATGCCGAGCCATTCTGAACATAAGAGATCCATTCAGCGTGGGGCCCCCGGGCAGCAGCCTGCTTTCCTGCTCCTGCCATTGTGTTACTGAAACTATAATAAACCTAGATGAGGCACAGGAGACCCAAGACCTTGGCACATTTTCACCTAGACCGAGTCACAGCACTGAATGTCAGTTAGGAAATATCAATAACTTCCGAAAAGTGGATTGCAGTTCAGCGTATTTCCAGCTGTCGACACCTCGAGAACTTGAAGGAAATGGCTAGGGAATTGAGATATGAAAATAAAAGAAAAAAATCACACAGGGTTCTTTTCATGTCACCTCTCGCATGCCCCTGCAACCTCACCTGACCAACTTTCCCCAACCGAGGAAAACATAAATAGTAAAGCCAGAGGGGGTTGTTTTATTTCATCTGTAAAGATACGGGGGCAGTGAGATTATAAAATTCCAGAAGTATTCATTCTGATGTCCCAAAGACCACTTTCCATCCCGTGCTTATATTCTATAATCTAACCCAGATGGTTTGAATTTTTCCCAAAGAGCTTATTTCGGAGAAATAATGTTTCAGTGTGGCATGGTTTTCAGTCTTAGACACATCTTTCCTACCTATCTTTCCTCCTCTTTACAAGTGCCAGAAGATTCTAAAAGTGAGTATCCTATTACTAAGTGGATTTTTCAGACTTCGTGCTAACATAGAAACATCATACACCAGCGTGGTGACTATTATACCAAAGCGCATGTTGGCCTCCAGGATCACTCAGTACTGGTGGTGACTCTTCTCAGTCCTTCTGACCCCACCCCCTACCCTAAACTTCTCCAGCTTATGGCTTCCCTTTCCCCAGCCTCTGGTTCCTATAGAGGCCTGCCATTTCAGCCATGCATTCTCTTGGACCTCTCTTTTGTCTTCCTCTCTTGCTTCTCCTCTCTCCCTCATTTTCACTCTCTCTTCTCTTACACATAATTCAATCTGCTGGACATGTTTGGTCTTCCACTTTCTCTGTGCTCTGAACTCTTCCAGTACCTATGGCTGTACTCCCCCTCATTCTTTCAATAAAACTTTTCTCCTCAACTCTACCTTGGAGTGACCATCTCCTAACTTTATACCCTAGGGTGAGATTTTTGTTTCTCAATTGGCATTTAATTTTAAAATGTGTTTAAGCAATTCCCAATGATTTGAACTCTAAAAATTACTTGGGAACAACACACCAACTTGAGAAAAGGGGAGCCTCAAAACACACAGAAAGGGCCAAGGCCTCCAGACTAGGTGCTGTTCATTAGCGTTATTTCATTAACACCCAAGGGAAGGGAGGGAATCACTGAGTTCAAAGTGCCCTCCACACTTGTTCCTGTGTGATTAGAGAAAAAAATTGCCCAGTTTCAGGATGATGAATTAAACGTTATAAAGTTTCACTCTGAATCACACAGTTTGCATGTTCCAGACTCATTGAAAACCCAATAAAGATGGTCGTAAAAATAGATGAAAGTGGAAACTAGAAATTTCCACACTTCCTGATCACAATGCTGACATGTGACCACACCTGGCCTCCTGCCCCGCATTGATCACCAAACTTGGCAGATAAACAAACACTCTAAATAACCAAGTGTCCTCATCTACATTGGCCCCAATTTAGCAAATAGAGGTATCGACTAAGCACCTCCCATGTCACAGAGCCAGACAATTCTGCTGTGACTGTCAAGGTCATACAGACAGCTTAGCACATCATACTGCAGAATGCAGAACAAATACAGCTCCCTGTCCCCACTGCCTGCACAACTCGGCTGCCTGCCTTTCATCCAAGTCTCCACGTGCCCCTTGTTGCTACTTCCAGATCCAAGCAGACAGCCTGCCCTAGAGATCGCCTTGGAGACTGTCTTGAAGAAGCTGCCCTGGGTTTCTGCTTACTTTAGATCAGCCCTCCCTGAGGCTTCCAGCCCCACTATTGCTTATTAAGACAATAGGACAGCGGGAGAGGTAAGGTCAGCTCAGTCCATCATAAGAAAACAAAAGCTACCCAAGGAGTTAGGGCGCCATCCTGCCCACTGCATGGCAACGAAATAGTTCTCACATCACAAGCTTGCAGACCAGCCGGCCCACTGAACTCCCTCAGATCCTAGCAGATGGCTCCAGTGTGACCTTGGCTCTGCTTACACCAACCCTGAGTTCTGTGGCCCTGTCCACAACAGAACATGTCCTCTCTCCTCCCTTCCAGCACCAAATGTGAACGTGAAACACTGATAAAGCCTCAGCCCAGTATTGAGCTGATGAGAGCTCGGGGTAGCTTATTGGTACAGACTGCAAAAAAAGTAGATCACCTTGTCTGTAAGTGAAGGCTTCCCCAGGCACTATAATACATTTTGGGTGAACATTTCAAGGATCAAATAAGGAATATAAAATAGGGTAGTGTCCTAGCTTTGAAACAAAGCATAATATCACACCTAGGGAGACGCAGGTTGCCTGTAACCGTAGAGAGGAAAAAGCAACATAGAAATATACCACTGTCAATAGGAAAAAAATAGACTGAATTTTGGTGTGGGGCCCTTGGCCTTTTTCCAGTGAAACATATTAAAAGCAGTATCAGGAATGGGACAGCCGGGGCTGCAGGCATGACTCATTCTCCTGACAAATAGCCACCCAAACAGTTGGCAAGGTTCCCTGCTCCGCCCCTCTTCGTGATCTCACCACATGTAAGCATCTGGCGCATTCATCACCTTCTCCGGAGCATGAATGAATACTTAGGATGTAGATAATTTAGCAGAAATATATGTGCGTATTATCATGCAGATAAGACAATTATTTCATAATAGACATGGAGCCTGGATTGTCTCTGCTGACTTTTGATCCTGACAGCGTGGCAGAAAAGCACATGCTGATATGTTAGATGGCCAGGAAACGGAGGCACAGACGGAGAGGGAGATTACAAGCCACTGGGCATCGGCTAACACACGCTGTGGTCTTAGCCCTTTCTTGAGGGTATCTGACTTCACAAGGAAAGGCAAAGGTGAACCAAGGAGACCCCACCCAGCATGTACCATTTTCCCCACACCAGGGTATTAGTGAAAAATAAATATAAAAATAGCCCAAAGATTATAAAACAGCTCAAAGGGAATAAATGAACGCAAAAAAATTTTTTTTCAGTCCTGACTCTCTTGACAAGATGATAACACTGGAGTCAAATCAGGTTGCTTCCCCTGAATCACCAAAAGTAAGTTTATGCACAGACATCAGTAGCAATAGTGATTTTCTGCTTTAGATCTCAACATAGGACAAAGGGTCAGTACCTCCTGCTCACTATATTCTACAGCACTGAACTTTTGGTAGAAAAAAAGTCCTATTAATGTTTTGATTTAATTGAGCAGGAGTTGGAAGGTGTAGGAGACAAAGAAGGAAGTGGGAGAGGCAGTGTGAGTAAAAGGTAGACTGAGCCTGAATCAATAGTGGGGGTGAGGAGAGTGGCCATAGGGAAGCCATGGCTCTGCTGCCCTGCACTGCAGTCAGGACGCTCATCAGTCCTGTTTACCAGACGATCATGAGTTCAGGGCTTACAGTCAGACACTTCCTTTACCTGTATCATGAATTACCTGTGTCATGGAGACTAGTCTCAGTCCTAGTTGGAGATTAAGAAGACGTGAGCAGTCTATGAACTACTTCCTCACTTTAATCCAGACCGGTGCACATTTAAGCAGCAACGTCAGTGCTCAGCTCCAAGTCTCCCCTTCAGCCTTCACAGCCGGCAGAGCTTTGTCAACACTGAACGGTGCTTCTACGTTGTTATTCAGATAAACTCAGGAGTGCTGGGCTGATCTGTCATAATTCCTTTGAACTTTTGGTCCTGCCTCAGATCAGTCCATTGCTCTTTCAGCTGGAGAGAAATGAATGGCCCCTGGGGAGAAAGATACCCACACACCTCTTTCATTTGCCACTAACTGCTAAGTGAAAATAGCCACCTGCCACCGTCTGGCACCAATTCACCCTGTTCCCCTTGAGCAGGCCGTAGTGCCTCCCACTCCTCAAGCTTGAAGACTTCTGGAAAGCCCAGCTCTGCTGCTGGGGTCAGGATAACATGCTGCCTTTGTAAGAGGTGTGAGTAAAGATTACATGTGAAGTGTGGCTATCCATTCAGTAGGTGGAGGAGGCAGAGACCATCTGGAGGTGGGGTGGTGCTTTCTATTTCAAATATATGCTACCACTCAGACTCACTAAGATCATACAGCCCCTCTGGGTGACCTTGGTGAACAGTCAACCTGGAAATCGTTTTTTTTTTTTTTTCCTTTCTGGATTCCCATGGTACTCATACACTCAACATTGTGTAAATGTGTCACACACATTAGTGGCAGGCACTTGATACACACTATATTTTCACAAATAGCCAAGAAGAAAGCTAGTCTAATATCCTTCCGAAACACACTACCACCACTATCATCATCTTCAAGATGAAGGAGTCAGGACAGAACAAGATACATGACTTGGTCATATTCTTATGCCAACATGCAGAATAGTACAGGCTTAAACCAAGATCAAGGTAAGACTGGACAAGACTAAAGACGTGGTTTGGGTTTTCTGCCTCCCAGGTATCATATGTTAATAGAAAAGAGGGGCATGATCTGATTATTCATTTTAATTATAATTTTTATGCCAAGCTCTGTAATAGACAATTAGAATGCACAAGGCAGACTCTATACAAAATAGTTGTACCTGTCTGGGAACACTCAGGCAGTGCATAGTCCCTAATAGATAAGGCATCATTTCCTACTTTTAAAGAGGAAGTCTCAGCCATCAGTTGTTGGTTTCCTTACAAAACATCTTTGTATAAGTATGATTCAAATACAGTCATAGTGTGGAAGCTATTAAGAAAAAAGCCAATGAAAGAAAGTCTGACAGTCCACGGCAGATTTGGCCCTAAATCTTGTCGTATTTTACTCTACAGGGTACGTTAATTTCCATAGACACAGAGCAATACAGATAGTCAGTCAAGAGTCTTCCCTGAAGAGATTTTAAGACAGAAGAAATATAATGTGTGTGTGTGTGTGTGTGTGTGTGTGTGTGTGTGTGTGTGTAATGGATATAGTTTACACATAGATATTCTGCAACTTATAAGAGACAAAATAAATGATTTCCAATATAAGATTTATTAACAAGGAACTACTCCCATTCCTTATCATGAACACACAAAATATTCCAATCAGATCAAGGAACTCTACTTTAGGACAGCAAGTGCTAAAATGACAGAGCCCGCGTGTGTAATGATAGCCCAATACTGCCCTCCCCAGAGGGTACAGATGTGAGCACAGGGAAGCCTGAGCATTTCAGTTGCAATGTATTAATCCATCTCACTGAGTTCAATTTTCCTAGATTGGACAGTGGGAGCTGCAGGTAAGAGCTATTGGAAAATGGTCTGCTCATTGGCAAGCATATACTTATGGTGTGCTGTGTTATTTTATGTCTCTGAAGGTATGAGCTGGAAGTGCGATTTTATTCGCTCACAAGTGCTCTCAACAAACCCTTTAGGTACTCTGAGTGGAAGGCGGTGAATGCGGCTGTTAATTGTACTTAGATCTGTGTTCTTAACCTTAATACTCTAAATTGGGGTTTCATTAGTGTAATTTGTCACAGAGATAAATGTATCTCTCTGCTTTACTTCTTCTCTTAAGTAAATTGGACAACCCAACTAAATCTAGTTCAATTGTTTTGGGAGTACATTTGTAATAACATTATTTACTATGCCAAATATTCAACCAGAATGGGACATTAAAATACATGACTTCAACAAATTGAAATATAGCTATCCAATGTAAATATAACTATCATGTTAAACATTATAAGCCAAGAAAGCTAGTAGAGGGGCTTAAAAACTATCAAAGATACATTGTTTTAGTTTGAGTATTTTGTGCTAGGAACATGGGTCTAGAGTTCAGCACATCCAGATGAGAGTTGAAATCATAGGAGTAGATAAAATGGCAAAAGAAGAAAACCAGAGGCAGCTAAAAGATTGTCAGAGTCAGAGAGGATGGATGGCACCAAGGAAACTGTGTCTTCCATTCATGACAGGATTGATGCTCACATGAACTCACAGAGACTGTGGCAGCATGCACAGGGCCTGCACAGGTCAAGCCAGATGGTGTCCCAGCACTGAGAGAAGGACGTGGAGAAGATCTCCCTTCCCTAACCATCTCCAACTGACAACCACTTGAAAAGACAGAATCCATTTTCTCCAACAGAGTCTCACTGAGAGTATTAACCACACTAAAGGGTAGATGCTATGCACAGAAGTAGACAGTCGATGGCCAACATAAAATTAACTCACTTGTGGTTTTGTAGACTGTCTCATAATGCTTTGCTTGTACATTATGATTTTGTGGTTTTTTTGGATTGTGTGTGTGTATGTGTGTGTGTGTGTGTGTATGTGTGTATATGTGTGTATGTGTGTATGTGTGTCTGTTTCCTGTGGTATTTTTGCTGTTTGTTTATTTATTCTGATTTATTTGCTTTTTAATTTACATATTTGTTTCCTAAAGAGAGAGAGTTTTATAGGTGACGAGGAAGGGAAGATATAAGAGAACAGGAAAGGAAATTATGATCAGAATACATTGGATGAATTTTCAATAATTGAAAAAAAGAAAGAAAGAAAGAAAGAAAGAAAGAAAGAAAGAAAGAAAGAAAGAAAGGCTGAGAGAGAACACAGGACAGATACTATATGTAAATATCTTTGCTAGATGCATCCTTTGCATCCCCTGAAGGCCCGTGTGTTAAAGGCTTGGTTCCCAGTTTGGGAACAGAAAGATGGTACAGCCCTTAAGATGCTGGGTCCAGTAGGAAACCTGGCACTAGAAGATTGGTCTTGAAGGAGACAATAGGACCCTAGTCTACCCCTGTCACTTCCATAGCATGAATGCATTTGGTCCAGCCAGATCCCTAGATCACCCACTTCTGAGCCACCATCAAACAGAAGCCAGCAAATAACACACAAGTGTGAGCTGAGCCAAGAAACTTTTTCTCTTAGAACTTTGTTTCTTCTGGTGCTTGTTTCAGTAACAGCTGATGAACACAAGCTCCAAGGAGGGGTCAAGGAGGGGTCAATAGCAAGAGCACAGCCAAAGAAACCATCGAGGAAAGGGGTGGGGGCAAACAGTGACAACATACAGGTCCCACTAGACTTCCTTTTTAGGAGAGTAGAAATAGGTGGTAAAATTGACTGGCACCTGAGTAATTCAGATATCTCCCACCACACATTCAACCATCCTCTGGGTTGTTTTCCTCTGTCACCTGGAGAAAAAAGAATATTGGGGGAAAAATATTTGTTGTTTTCTTGTGAAGTTAAACACAAAAATTCACCACAGAGGAACCATGCTGCTCAAGTAGATTTCTATTAAAGACCTGTGTACAAACCTTGAAGATGAACATCAGAATCAACACCTGTGTACACAGATGTTCAACTTACAATGGTGTCATTGCTGGATAAACCACAGTAGTAGAAAGGGCACTTCCTACACTACCCGTGGACCACCAGTGAACCAGCTAGTGGAGGATCCCTGGCCAATCCTTGAGATGTGGTCGCTGACTTTGCCCAGTGTTTCTTATAACACATACCGTGCTTCTGTTACCAGGAAAAGAGCAGATCTGATGCACGATTTCCACTGACTATGTGATATTTTATACCACATTAAAATTTTTTTAAATTGGATTATCCTAAGACTGGAACTATCTGTGTATAGATACATTTGAAGGGAAATGCCTTGTATTCAGCAACATTCTATGACCATAATAAAACCCAAGAAAATGTCACAGAACCATAGAGCAGAGTAGGCAAGAATTAAGTGAGATACTAAGCACACAAAGAGCATCCCCCAAAGGCATTTTCTCTGTGATCCCCCAAACCTCTGCACACTGCTCTATATTCCAGAAAGATATTCACAGAAACGACATAGACCTGAGAAGACTGTCCTGCCTTGAGTGGAGCTGAAGTGTTGTGACAGACTTTTAAGAGATGGGGAGGGGAGCAGATGGTGCCTTGACTGTAAGAGAGGAAGGAAGAGGTGGAGGGGGGTCTGTAGGAGAAAGGAGCTGCAAATCAAACGGTGCAGACTCTTCCAGAACATAGGAAAGAGAAGGAAGCAGTTTGTCCCAGAGACCAGGAAGGACCTAACCCTCCAGGCACCTTAATGATAGCCCTGCCAAAGTCCTTCAAGACTTCTGGCTCCCAGAAGACAAGTACATTTGTCTTGTTTGGGCCCATGGATATTCTGCTAATCTGTTTTAGAACAGCAGAAAACTACCTCACTTTGGGAAAACAGTCTACCATGCAACATGGCGTACAGTTACTCTCTGCCCTTCAGTAAAGGCACCACATTCTCTAGTGGTCAGGCTCTGAGCCCAGGCCATCCTGTCTTCTTGCTGCCTCCATGCAGAATGGAGTCCATGGGATCTGCCTCACACACATGTGGTTACAGTTGGAGTGAGAGCTTGGTTCTCTGAGCACAGATAGGAAGAGCTAGATATGAACCAACTTGCTGATGGCCGCAGGAGAGTGGAAGCCATCTTATCAGATCAAAGATCATGGTGCTTGGACACCCCCAGTGACCCCCTGCAGACCCCCTTTCTGCCCCTGAATCTTAGAAGAGCATGCTTGCTTCAGCAACCAAGGGACTGAAGACTATAAAAACATCTGGAGATCCTTAAAGCATTGAAAATATGTGTCACTTATTGGAAAATGTCATCAAAGGATGGTGCTTCTCAGAAACAGCTATGACAACAAGACAAAGCAAAACCAAACATCTAAATTTAGTAAAAATCAAGGTGTACTCCAACTTGGAATAAAGCCTTCCAGGCTTGGGTGTATCAGACACAACTGCTCTGGAAACCTGAGGGTGACGCTAAAACAAGTCAGGGACAGCGTGCACGGTGAGAAGGGCATGTACAAAGCACACTTAACAACAAGTGACCAGAGAAAGCTGCGAGGCTGGAGAGAAGTGGGAGGCAGAGGTGAGTGCCCCAGGACACAGCACTCCCAGGTAGCAGAGCAGGAAACAGCCAAAGACGGTGGAAGGAAGTCCTGGTGCTGTAAGAGAAGCCGGGAGGGGGAGTGGATATGAAAGCCAATGCACACAAGGCAGTCAAAGGACAGGAAAGGACTGAGCAAATGTTGACTCCAGCTACACAGAGGTCACAGTGCTAGGAGGGAGCCCCGAGGGCGGGGACATGTCAGTGAACTAAGCAAGAGAGCGGTGACCCCTGAGGGGCCAAGTCAGGCTGTGGCCACACTTGGTTCTGCCTCTTGTGAATACTTCAGTGTACAAACCATTTACTTCCACACAGAAGGGAAGAAAACAGAGAGGGGGAAAAAGGAAGGCAAAAGGGCTTAGCATGGCTCTAACCACTCTCATCCCTAGGGGATTTTTGAAAATTACATAAAGTAAAAGGATTGGCTCTCTAGCTATGCAGCATAGATGGCACCCAGCTCCCTTACACAGTGTGAATGGCACCTAGCTCCATTTCAAAGGAATGACTTGATGTGCACACCATAGGAGGGAGAATCAGGAAATGGAATGAACAGGAGACAGACCAGGAGGCTGTTAAGGGACCATAGGAAAGTAATGTAAAGTAGAGAAAGATGCCTCATGTGGTGTCCTTAGTAGGAACTGAATTAAGGAATTAGGGAGTCTCTTGAGGGGTATGTGAGGTGAAGGGAGCAGGAGGTGGTAGAGGAGACCATGGATGGGGCTTGCCGGGAGGCTGAGAAGGCTGGCCTTTCTTTCCCAGCTGGAAGCCTGGCGTGATGTAGCTAAACTGCAGAGCAAGCAAGAGGTTACCAGAAGGCACACTGATGAATGACCTAATTTTTCTCTGTGACTCAGGAGGTGAGGTCTGTGGGGCATGACGGAAGCAGCTACAGAGACAAGGTCTTCAGTGGAGTAATGAGGTCTAAACAAGTCGGCGAACTGAGCAGCACCGAAGGTCAGAGCACAGTTGTACCTGAGCACTCTGGGAGATTCCAAGGGCTGCCTGTTGGTGGTTGCTGGCCTCTGAGAGTCCTCAGAGTCTGTGAGAACCCTCAGGTATCCTCTGTGAAGGCCAGTGTGCCTGGCCACACTGCTGCCCAAACACCGAAATGCCAGTCATGTTTAAATCATGACAAGGCCTTGAAGTAATTGTTACTTCTGAAGTAGTAGCTTTTACTAAATGATACCAGTCATACTAGTGGATTTTGTTTATGCTCGTAGAACATATAGCTTGCATATATAAGTATTTCCATATACATATAATTTAGTGATCATTCCTTCAACTCATAGTTGCTGTACATTTTTGTGCCAAGAACTGTGCTAGGAACAGTAGAAAAGAGACCAAAAACAGATGAAGAATCTGCCATTATGGAATGAATGGTCTGATGGGTAATCTGAGGAAATAATATAAAATGATAGTTTATTTCTGCAAAGGGTTGTCTACAGAGCAATAAGAGTATACCATCAACAGAGGCTAGGGGGTGGGAGAGAACTTTCATCCCACCACATGCCCTCACTACCTCACATCTTCCTCGGAAGGATGAACATCATGGCCTGCCTTTACCACAAGACACTTAGGACCACGCACTCAGCAGGTGCCCCATGTGTGTTGGAGAACTAGACCAATGTCCTGAAGTTCATGTTTGTCATCAAGGCTGCTTAAGTGATCAGTCCTGCTTTCGCAAAACAACCACAGGTGGGCACAGTAATTATGGAATCTTCCTGGTTGTTCTGTGCATATGGCCAGGGCAAGTCAGTCCAACTCCGCTGTTCAGACTCTGCCCCCTAAAGCGCGGGGTGCCACTGGCATTTCTTCTTTTCTAAACTCAAATCGGAGTTCTTTTGCACTAACAAACACTGAGACTCTGTAGAGCCAAATCACTCATGTTTCGGGGAGAGGATGCTGCCCTTCAGCAGGCTCCCTGGGTAACAGTGCAAGGCTTTTGGAGGAGGGATAACCATGAGAGAAGATGGGATGGGAATAACACAGGTACAGGAGCTAAGAGACAAGGGCTGGGGAGAGACACAGATGCAGGAGCTCACAGGAAGCACTTAGAGCTGTCAGCAGCGAATCACTGGGCCTTTTATCAATAGCCAGCGAATAGCACCTGCATGTTCTCATTATGAAGTGTTAAGGTGGTGCAGACGATATAATACAAAACCACCTCTGCTTCTGCCCAGTTTCCTTCCGTAGCCTTTGTCTTGTGTTTATCCATGCATATCCATGTAACCCGTGGGATATTTAGATATGTTCTGGCCTGAAAGTTGGTGTTCCTCCAACACTCATATGTCGAAATCACATCCCCTGAGGATCTGGCTATTAAGGTGTGGGGCCTCCATGAGATCATTAGGTCACAAAGCCGCTCCCATGGGTCATGAATTGGAATTGGTGGCCTTATATAAGGACCAAGGGGACACATTTGCAGCCATCTGCACTTTCTGCTGAAAAGTTTCTAGTCTGGCGTTCAAGAGACACTGAGGCTGGTTATGATTTGGGGTAAGAAATTTATTAAAAGAGTCATTTACAGACAACCAACTGTGGATTTTAAGCAGATGTCAGGCCCACGAGGCAGAATGAAGAGTCTTTCTTCGAGGTCTCTGGGGAAAGGAGAAGTTTCCTGTCGTGTGGTTGGTGAGCAGTACACACTAGCCCGTGTTTTGAGGAGAGAAATGTGGGAGAAGGGCATGCCTAGCTGAGGTGTACCTATGGTATTAGTAGCCCTCTGGTGGGCTAGACTCTGACAGACTTCGACTTTAAACTTTCTTGGTATCTTTATTATTGTTCCTTGTTGGGTTTCAGATCTGGGACAAATGGCTGAGATACATATTTAACATACCAAAGTAGACCTGGCCTCCAGGTTCTCCCAGCATCCCTCAGTCACTACTGGGCATACCCAGCTCTGTACTCTGAACAGTACAGCCCAGAGA
>JANHMN010000004.1:124321332-124333714 GCA_030674055.1 Rhabdomys pumilio
TCTCTCTCTCTCTCTCTCCCCCTCTCTCTCTCTCTCTCTCTCTGTCTGTCTCTCTCTCTCCCCGCATGCTCTTTTCTCTCTCATCCCCCTCCCCTCTGTCTCCCTCCCCATGGTGACTTCCCTGGTCTACTTCCTTAGGACCACGCTTCCCTTTACATACTCCAATCTGCCTTGAATTGGTTCATTTCACAACGGAGAATAACTTATCTGTTCCTATTGCTGTTGTAAAACAGCATGACCAAAAGTAACTGGGGAGGAAAACGTATACTTAAATCCATCACTGAGGGAAATGGAGCAAGAACTCAAAGCAGGAATAGAGAAGCAGGAACTGATGCAGAGGCCTCGGAGAAGTGAGTGCTGCTGTCTGACTTGATTCTTTCCTTTCCTTTCCTTTCCTTTCCTTTCCTTTCCTTTCCTTTCCTTTCCTTTCCTTTCCTTTTATTTTCTTTTCCTTTTCCTCCTCCTTCTCTTTCTTCTCCTCTTCCTCCTCCCCTTTCTCCCCTTCCTCCTCTTCCTCCCCTTCCTCCCCTTCCTCTTCTTCCTCCTCCTCTTCCTCCCCTTCCTCCTCTTCCTCCCCTTCCTCCTCTTCCTCCCCTTCCTCCCCTTCCTCCTCTTCCTCCCCTTCCTCCCCTTCCTCCCCTTCCTCCCCTTCCTCCCCTTCCTCCTCTTCCTCCTCCTCTTCCTCTTCTTCCTCCTCCTCCTCTTCTTCTTCTTATGATTATGATTATGATTATGATTACTGGGACAGGGCCTTACTATGTATCTCTGACTGACATGTCAGTCTCTGAGGTGTATGCTCAGCTCACATAGGCCAGTCCTTGGGATGTATGATCAATACACACCATCCATCTGGGACACTTTCTCAAAGACCTTAGCTCAACCTGCTCCATGGACTTCAACACCTACTTTGCTACCGCCTTGGTCAGAGAAATGTCTGCTTTCTCTATCCTGCTTCCTCACTTTCCCTTACTTAGCTCAATACCATGAACAGTATAGCATTTAGCACACTATTTATAGGTATGACTTCCTGTGCTTTACTGGGGTGAACAGCAGAACACCTTTGTCTTATCTGTGTAGTAAGGATTTTAAGACCTCTGGTTCTAACTGTGTGAATGTGAGTCACATGTCTAACCATTTTTAGGTGTGGGTTCCACGCTTGAAACAATGGGACTAAAAATAATCTCTGTGTCATAGACGAGGAATGAAGAGTAAATGAAGTCATAGACTTAGCAGAGAGTCTGATACAGAATACACAGTGAGATGTATTCGGAGAGGAAGCATGGAGCCAGATCAATTGTTCACTGGTTCAAAGGTTGAACATTTGGATGAAAACTTTGCAGTAGAAATAAGTGACCTGGTCACAGACATTGATTTAGAAGGACAAACGGACAAATAGCATGACCAGATGCAAGAATGTGATAAGTCAGTTCTTTAGGTCTGGGCACCAAAATGCCATGAAAATACTATTAAAGTTCTCCTGAGTTTCAAGATTTTCTCATTGCTTGCTTGCTTGCTTGCTTGCTTGCTTGCTTGCTTGCTTGCTTGTTTGCTTTATTTCTTTCGTGTGTGTGTGTGTGTGTGTGTGTGTGTGTGTGTGTGTTTGTGTGTGTGTGTGTGTGTCTGTGTGTGTGTGTGTGTACATGCTTTATGCATTGGTGCCTTTCAATCCCACTCCCCTTATTTCATTGAGATAGTCCCTCACTCAGTGGTACACTCACTGTTTCTACTGGGCTCGCACACCTGGCTCCATCATCTTTATTTGAGGGGTTACTAGCATGTTCTAGATTTTACGTGGGTGCTAAGGATTCACGGCCATGTCTTCATGCTTGCATAGCCAGTGCTCATGCCATGGAGACATCTCTCTGCTCACAAGCTTTACAATTTTTCTTGATCCAACTCCCAGAATAGAAACCAGGCAGATCATGACATAGAGGCTCTACAGCATCATGTACTAACAAGTGTAGCTTCTTAGAAAAAATATTTAAGACAAAAAGTAGGTTAAACCGACAAGAAAGGCCTGTTGGGCTTCAATGCCAAATCAGCAACACATCTTCGTAGGCAAAGAATGTACTGTGGGTCTTCCATAGATTTTGAAGGAAGTCTGGAGTCCGTTTTACATGTTGATGCATTTGTACACTTTGACAGGCTACCTTTCCTCCTAGAGGTGACATCTGTGCTTTCTTTAAGAATGCCTGGCTCTATTGTGAATTCTTATATTCTGCTCAAGATGCCAGAGGAGATGAATATTGGACTGCATCCCCCAAACCTCTTCTAAGCAAAACTCACCATAGTCAGAGTCCTCTTAGTTGTCATGGAGTGGATTTAAACTCTCCACACCCAGCCCCAGGGTAACGCTTATAACCCAGGTCTCAGTCATCAGCATAAACCGTGAAGAACAGAGGTCCCATCAGTAAGACTCAGGGACATTCTTTAATACATGGTCTGAAAAGAGGCAACCGAGACTAAACATAAGACAATGCCCTGGTGCTCAAGAGACTCTTGGTGCACGTAAGTTTTCATGCTGAAGTCAACACAATGGAAAGCTTTTACACAATACAAAAATGAACAGGTGGTACTGACAGGCTGAGCCTGAGTGGTGCCGGGCCAGAACTAACCTACTCGGCTCAGCTTCTGTGACTCAATAAGTCCCTCTTGTGACTAAGCCAGTTTGGGTTGGGGTTTTTTTCCCCCTGTGGCTGCAACTAAATCATCCCAACAGACATCCATCAAAGCACCCTTCCCAAATAGGAGCCTCACACTTTGATTCTGTAAGAGAGATAACTGGTTTCTTTAGCCACCTCCACTGTGAACGAATCAGGCATGTTAGAGAGCACTGTGTGGGTAAGGGATGCTATCTTTCCTTTGGGGATGCCTGCAGTTCACATTTCTGAATGGGCCAGAAACGCCTATAAATTTCACCTGTTGACACATTTTCTTTGCAAGCATTTGTACTACTTCAAGGGGAAGAACCGGAAAGAGAGGTGAAGAAGGGAAGGCATGAGGCCGAATATTAGTGACTGTGCAGGAAGCAATATAGGTGGTGGCCTTTTAGCAAAAGCCTGGCATGTGGGCACATGTGGTGTGAATTCTCAGTAGAGGAACTAATCGGGCAGCGTTATCTGATCTGGAACGGCAAGAAAAAAAGAAGCTTTCTCTTTTCTGTGCCCTTGTTTGCTATGACTGAAAGTGTTTTGGTGTGGGGCTGGCACTGGAGTGTCCACAATTGAGCCCTGATGACAGGCTGGGCTCAGTGGGAAGCTGGAGTGTTTTCCAGTTGCCAACAGTCAGTTCATGAAAGTAGCCCTTTGTTTTGGGAAATCCAGGGCAGGCTTTTGATTGAAAACTCAAGTGAAGCATGCTGAAGCTTGAAGTTAAAGAGGTAGGGAGTTTCTCAAGCCCTTCTGAGCAATAGGGGTTTGCTTGCCATCACATCCAGGCAGAGCAGGCTGTAGAAGCAGACTTGAACAGAGTCTATGGACCTGACACTTTGCTAATCAACTGGTTCAAAGATTGCCTCCTGCTCTTACCTGGCTTGTGGCCTTGGATACAAGAGTTGATCTCTTTGAATTCACGCCCTCATCTGTACATCTGTTCTTGACATTAGTAAATTAGTTAAATTATACTGACTAGTAGAATCCATGATCCATAATAACAAGTCAAATTAGATAGTCCCTGACCCATGCCTCACTTCCTACAGCTTTGGTGACCCACAGTCAACAGCAGGCAGGAAAGATTCTATGGAGATTTCAGAAACAGACAAACAACTCCTAAGCTGAAATCGCACACTGTTCTGAGGAGGATGGGGATAGCCTGCAGAACTCCTTTCTGCTCAGGCATGAGTCCACCCTCTCTACAGCGTGTTGACACTGTATGCCCTCTGAGTCCCTTGGTTTCCCAGGAGACATCTCAGCTTTCAAATAGACTATAATAATATTGAAATGCTCAAATTTAAATAACCTTTATTTTTCTTACAGATGACCCCAATGTAAGAAAGTATTGATGCTGCCAACTTAATTATAGCATGCTGTTATTATTATTCAGTCTTCATTTGAGTTTTGGAGCGAGTCTCCGACTGTGGTTGGTATAACTTCATCTTACATGCATGCATGTGTAGTATGTGTATACATGTGTGCATGTGTGCACGTATGCATGTGTGTGCATGTATGTGGCTCAATATGATTGATCACCATACATGCAGGGGATCTTGAGTTGTGTTACACATGTCTGATACACAGACCTACTGTTGCAAAATAACAGTGAGAGAATGTCACTCAGCTGTGGAGTACATGCTCACTCACTTGGGAGACTAAGGGACTCAGAGGGCATACAGTGTCAACACGCTGTTGAGAGGGTGGACTCATGCCTGAGCAGAAAGGAGCTCTGCAGGCTATCCCCATCCTCCTCAGAACAGTGTGTGATTTCAGCTTAGGAGTTGTCTGTTTCTGAAATCTCCATAGAATCTTTCCTGACTGCTGTTGACTGTGGGTCACTGAAGCTGAAGGAAGTGAAACATAGGTCAGAGACTCTCTGATTTGACTTGTTATTATGGATCATGGATTCTACTAGTCAGTATAATTTAACTAATTTACTAATGTCAAGAACAGATGTACAGATTAAGAAATAGGTTCAAGGAAATCATGGCTAGGAGGGTGGAGTGTTCCTAAACATGGCAACTTTGTTCTTATTTGGCAGGATCAAAAGACAACATTTGTATTGCTGTGATTTTGTGCATAATGTCAAGAAGAAAAATATCAATTTAGAGGCTAACGTGCATATTTCATCAGATTTTGTTCTATCCAGTAAAATTCTAAACTGTTCAACAATCACCTCTTTATCAGACTAGGTGGATGTTAACTAAACCCTAAGACTTTCACTGGACCATTTTCTCAAAGAACTGATTTAGTTCTTAATCCTTAGCAAGGTTTAGTTCTTAATCCTCTGTGTATTTCAACCATATAGCACAAAACTAGTACCCAAAATATGTTTTATAAATCCCCCAACACTCAGTAATGGAAAAATAAATAATTAGGAACAGTAGACAAAAAAATTGAATATACAAAGAAAGAAAGAGAAGTGGTATACACAAGAGAAAAGATGTTTATCCCAAGATAACAAGAATATTCATGCTAATAAGGTGACATTATTAATCACTAACCATTAGGGAGATTCAACATACCATAGCACATCTATTAGAACTGTAAAAGATGGGGCTGGAGCGATGGTTTAGCATTTAAGAGGACCCAAGTTCCATTTCCAGCACCTACATGGTGGCTCACAGCCATTCTTTTGTAACTCAAGTTCCAAAGGATCCAATACATTCCTTGGTCCTCTGTAGGCATCAACCATATATATGATATGTGTGTGTGTGTGTGTGTGTGTGTGTGTGTGTGTGTGTGTGTACATATACATATATCACACTAATATACAGACAATGAAAATAAATCTTTAAAAAATGGTGAAAACTACCAAGTGTTGGTGATATTACAGAGAAACCAGGACTGTCCCATGTCCATAATGTATGATCCTAAAAAGCTAAGACCATGTGAAGAACAATTAATGATTTCCTGAAAGCTTGAGTGTTTAGCTACACACTGATGCAGGCTTCCTATCTCTAGATATTTTTCTAAAAACAACAACAACAAAAAAAAAGCAGAAATCTGCCTAAGGATTTATGAATGAATGTCTAGTGAGTTTTGTTTGTAGCATTCAAAACTCAGAGATAAAAGTCTACAAAAAAGTTGACTGGAAAAGGTTTGTGTGTGTGTGTGTGTGTGTGTGTGTGTGTGTGTGTGTGTGTGTGTTACAACACTAATCATCCATGAAATGAATTATCTCTTTAAATATAGAAAAGGCATTGGTGAATCTCAAAAGAGACACGATGAGTTGAAGAAACCAGACTGAAAACTAAAAAAGTATATAGTGTTCAAATCCATGGCTATCAAATCTAGGACCATCAAATCCATCAAATCCATGTCTATCAAATCCATGACCGTGAGCTCCATGATCATCAATTCCATGGCCATCAACTCCATGGCCACCAACTCCATGATCATCAATTCCATGGCCATCAAATTCATGGCCACCAAATCCATGGCCATCAACTCTATGATCATCAACTCCATGATCATCAATTCCATGGCCATTAAATCCATGACCATCAACTCCATGATTATCAAATCCTAAAGAATGCAAGTGACTATCACAGAAGGCTGACCAGGGCTTGGCTGGAGAAGAGGGGACAGGGCAGGAAGTGACAGAGGTAGGAAAGGCAAGTGCTCAAGCTAGAAACTTCTTAGACTCATGAGTAGACTCACTTCATCTTTTCTTTTTTCTTATTTTTCTCTCTTCTTTTTTCTTATTTGTTTATTCATTGTCTTTTGAGATGTGATCTCATAAAGATGAGGCTGGCCTTGAGCTTGCTACATAGCTAAGACTAACTTTGAACTCCTGATCCTCCTGCCTCCACATCTAAAGTGCTGAGGTTACACCACACCCAGCTAGTTTCATTTTCCTGATTATCTTACTAGTTTCAAGGCTGTGTGAGCATATGTCAATTTCAGTAGGTTCTCTTTATTAAATAAAATCTTCAGTTTATTTTATATAAATAAACTACCTCAATTTAAAAATACATACCCTCTATTTTATGGATAAAGAGTTCATTCACGTCTGAAATATTCTTCGTTGATGGTAATTTTCTAAATATTTTACTATTCTTAGAATTTAGATGTGTCTTGGATATAGTTTGTCCCACAAAGTTCATTTGAAGACTTAATTAGTCCTTAGTGTGGCAGTGTTGGGATGGTAGAACCTTTAAGAACTGGGACTTAGTGCGAATTTATGGTCAAAGGGACAATTAAGGCTGAAAGTTTAGTTCTTGAGAATGTGGGTTGTCATGAAACAAGTCCGTGGCATGCCCCCTCGGCTTCTACAAGCTTCTGCTTCCCTTCTGCATCTGTGTTATTATATGACCTAATGGAAGAAATCCTCGCCAGAAATTCAAAGGATGGGACCACCCAGTCTTGAATGTTGAGTGGGCAAAATTGTCAGCTACTTAATCTCCTTTTGTTTATCAAGAACACAGTCTCCATTATCTTGTTACAGAAAGAGAAAATGATCAGAGAGATTCTGAGCAAGAAAGATATAGACTCTGAAAGGAAACGCGCTGACTATAAGATTTCAGAGTGATCTGTGGCTTCTACCCCCACTTCTGGCTCATGAGTTTCTCTAGCACGACCCTAACTTCCATCTCTGATCCTTGTAGAGAATACATCCCAGCCTACACAATCCCACTAAATCCCACACTTACCAGAAATCCAGAGCTCTCATTGCCAGGAACCATATCGGCCAAGCCCCACCTTGCCTGCCAGGCCACTCCTTCCTCTGAAGCTCTCTGCTGGCACCTGCCCTCTGGAATTGGGGCCACTGAACAAATGTCTAGCTGAGTAGGTGCTAACTTGGCCCACTGGGTCATTTAGCTGTCTTCAATATTTTCAACAGTGAAAACAGTCACTTTGTGTGTCCTGTTGAAACTTGCTTAAAATACCTCTTCAGCTTTTGACCATTTTTCTCCGACAGTGATTCAAAAGACATTTCCTGGCAGCTGTACTCTCTGTCCCAACAGCACAGCACCCTGGTTTGGGTGGTACTCTGCAGTCTTCCTAGGGGAAAGGCTCACATATAAAGACATCAAGAAGGAATTCTAAAAGGCTTGGCCAGCTTGTTCTAAGAATTTATCCAACCACTTCAAGCCATTTCTTCTGTTGATCTATGGGATTACTGTAGAAACAGCCAGGGCTTTTGCTGATTTATCCCAGAATATCATCCTTGTTAGGGCACGGCTGTAGGGTATCCCAATTGCACAGGGATTTTGTTTTCCTCTGACAGGCTCAAAGTGGGATAGTAGCACTAAGTACACAATAAGCCTTATAGGAACAGAAAGATTTATGGATTATAATTGATTCCCATACACTTGGTTTAGGAAAACTTGGAAAAGATATTTTTATCTTCCTCCAACATGTATACAAGCATAACCTGAAACATGCACCCTTACTGAAAGGCAAGAATGTATATGTGTGTATGGAGGGGTTGTTTGGTATGACTTTGTGTGTGTGGTACATGTGTTTGACATGTGTATATATGATATGTGTTTATGGTATATGTTTGTATGTGTAGTATAGTTGTGTATACATATTGTATGCGTGTCTGTGTTTATGGTATGTATGCTGTTTGTGGTGTGTGGTGTGTTTAGTGTGTACGTGTGTATGCTTGATGTGTAGTATATGGTGCTTGGTTATCTCTGTGAGTGGGGTTATATGGAGAAAATCTGCATGGGGTGTATATTTGATGTATTTGTGTGTAGGTGGGTGTGATATAGTTCTGTATATGTATGCATGTTGTGTGGTGGTATCTGTGTGATGGTATATGGTATATATGTATAATGTGATTATCTGTGTGTGTGAGTGTATGTGGTATGGGAGTATAATGTGTTGTGTATATGTAGTCTGTGTGTTTATGTATCTGTGTGATGTGTGTGTGTGTCTGTATGTGTGGTGTAGTATTGTGTGTGTGTCTATGAGTATGTGTAGTGTGAGATATGTGTCTTTTTACATGATATGTGTGATGTGGTGTGATGTGTGTGTGTGTGTGTGTGTGTGTGTGTGTGTGTGATATGATATGTGTTTGTATGTCTGTGTCTGTGTGTGGTGTCTATGTCTGCTGTATGTATCTGTATCCGTGCGTTTGTGTGTGTGTGTGTGTGTGTGTGTGAGCATGCGCGCACGCATGCTGTCAGAGATATGCTAAGGTTTCCACTGTTTGATCAGCTGATCAGTGCAAATTGTACTAACTGAAGAGACAGATGCTGACGAATCCAGAAAATACTGGAAAGAGGTGGTGCATAGAAAGTGCCAGAGGTTATGAAGTTGAAGTCCACTGAACAATAAGATGAGGTTCTTCCTGCTGATCGGAGACCTTCTTACCTCTTGGGTACAAATACAAACCTCAGCAAAGCCTTTCTGCAGCCAGAATTCTTGGCAGGCAGTCATGTGAGGGTAATTTTGCCTTTGTCTGGTCCCTACTCTCTCTCTGCCCTCATCCCTTCTGATGTCTGCCTGAGTGGAAAGAATCTATTGCTGTGTTGACTCTTCCTGAAATCTACAGGGTGGGGGAGGAGGTACAGCTCCACCAGCAGAGACATGGCATGTGACAAAATCCTGTGGACTCCTCCCCTTGAGAGAAATGGGCAAGGAGGAACTGCAGCAAGTGGCTGGGTGACCTAGCTGGCTTCAGCCACTGTGCTTGGCCATTTGTCTTTCAGTACCCAACTGAGTCCTCATGTGGCCCTTACTGGACAGAAAAGACAAACCCTACTTCAAGAGACAGGATTCAAGGAGGAAAGTTTACAATGAGATTTCATTTCCTGAAGGTTAAGTTGTTGAAGCTATGTTGTCAACAGCAGTGGATCCGAGGTTCATTCTCCCATCTGTGCAAAGGTAGAACTGGCTCACCAGCTGGAAGAAACGAGTTTGGGCTATGTGAGGTTCAACGTGGTGGGAGTCAGATACTTGGTGATAAACATACCCAAGAGGAGATGGGGGAGGGGAGAGAGAAGGAGAGACTGGTAAAGGGAGGGAGGAAAGAGGGAGGAAGGAAAAGAGGAGGGGATAAAGGTGGATGGAGGGGGAAGGGGGAAAAGAGAGAAGACTGTGACTCTGTCTGCCTCAGACCCTTAGAGCACTTAGTACAGAGTCTATTGTTTTAAGATAGTTTACAAATTAAAAAAAAAAAAACACCCAACTTCTTTTCCCCTCTCTTCAGCTTTTCCTTCTAACATATCATTAGAAATCTCAGGATATATTAATAGCTGAATCAACACAGTTCTAGCCTAACATGAATGAAGTCCCAAGGTAGATCTCCAATGCCATATAAACCAGGCCTATTGCTAAATGCTAGTGATCCCAGCATTTGAGAGGTGGAGGCAGAGAATCAGATGTTCAAGGTCATTCTCAGCTACACAGTGAGTTTGAAACCAGCCTGGATTGTATAGTAGGCTGCCCTGACCACCCCTCCCCAGATGTTATTATGGGCATAGATTACAGATGTTTATTTCCAATCAATAAGCTAACAAGATCAAAGTAGAAAAGCAAATAGTGAACACTAACAACAGAACCCACTCATCTTTAGGGAACTTTGGAGATAAGAACCTAGCCATTGCCAGTCAAAAGCTTCTTGGCTGGGGACAGAAGGAAAACCATGTCTTGTTTGCCCAAACACTATACACCAGCCAGATCCAGTATAGGCTTTACTCTAATCAATAGAAAATTAGCAGAACTGATACATACAAACCCCAGGTCAGATCATGTGGCAGTCACATGCAACACTATGTAGATACACTGTGTAGATACACTGTGTAGATACACTGTGTAGAGATCTCTGTTTTCAGCTGACTAGAATGAGAGGCTCTTGAGACCCTGTTGGAATCCACATGTGAAAGCCAGTAAATCACAAAGTGGAAAGACCTCATGTCTCCACCACAGCATGGAGAATAGCTTTCCCACCAGCTGTCACCACTTCGACATGGTACATGAACAGTGTATGAACTTACAGGGTGAATGCTGATAAAGAGAAAAAGTGGGGCTCTATGACAGATGCCCAACATGGGTTTGTACGTAGGCCTAACAGAGTTACTTTAAAATGAGCTAAACAGCTGCCACTCTCCAGACATTCTGAAAGGCCTACTTCTGGGAATACAGAAAATCTGTGATACTAGCATAATACTAGCTGGATGGGACATTCTAAAGTGATCTGCAGTGTTTAAAATAGGTCACTTTTTTCTCTTAAACACTTCATCTTTTCTGTACCATGCATGATTATTTGAGCAGTCAGTAAGTTCTCATTAGGGTTCCAGGGCAATGTCACAGATCCTAATGTGTGACGTCTGCTTTAATGAGTCTTGTTGAAATTGTTGAAAACTGATGTCCTTCTGTGCTGTGACTCTGAAGAAATGTGTGAGTGGGGAGAGATTAGGTGATAAGTAAAGCTCTGGGGAGGGTATGTCCTCCCAGAGAGAAAAGGCGAGCCAGTCAGCAGTGAGGTGGGGGTTTTAGCAGGAGAAACTCACACCATGACCTTGAGTGTGCAGAGTTCTGAGGTCTCAAAGTTCACAGTGTGGGAAGCCGAGGATGACCACTTATCTGTCGGGAGCAGGGAGAGCAGCTCAAGCCTCTTTGGAGGGTTGACTCAGACATTATTTGCCCAAGGATGAGAAATGAGACTGGTTATGCAACCTATCTATGAAGAATAGGAGGAGAAGGAAAAAGTGGGGGGGAGGAGGAGGAGGAGCAGGAGGAGGAGGAGGAGAAGAAGGAGAAGAGAAGGAGAAGGAGGAGGAGGAGGAGGAAGAACTTTCGATTTCCAATACACCGTGATGCCCAAACATGGCCAGACAGGTCTTCAGAGCTATCAGGAGACACTGATGTTTGTATGTTCCTGGCCCTTTAATAACAGCTCTGGCCAGAGAAACTTCATCTAGCAGAAGCAGTCTGTTTTAGCAACTGCTTCTCCTGTCCAAGGCTCCCATTACTAAGTCTGCATTCCCAGGATACTGATCCCCCATCCTCCTCTGAGTCATGACAGCTCCCCCACTTGGTCTTCATAATCCTGGGAACTCCCAGTACTGAGCCCTAGTGGCTTGGAGCATGCCACAGGTCTCGGATGAAACCCAATGCCCTCACCCAGCTCCTGGGAGTTGCAACCCTACCTGCCCTAGATTTAGGTCTGCGTCAGAGGCTGCCTCAGGAGGTGGAAGGGAGGCAGCCTGTTTGGTTATGACCAGGGTGGCCTTTGTGCACTGCCAGGCAGCTAAGAATAGTCCTGAAACCAGAACTTGCTCAGAGAGCTCCCACAAATAGGACTGTAACCCCTATCTATACTAGTGAGTAGGCTATTATTTTTTTCTTTCCCAGTCAAAATTATAAATATTTGTATACCTAATGACAGATTATCAAAATTTATAAAGCAAAATGGAAGGCCTAACATGAGAAACAGTTTCACAAGAACTGTTAGAAGGGTCAGTTTCCTGTTCACAATAGTGAGTGTAATCACCAGAGAGAAGAGAAGGAAGGGAAGAGAACTTGAAGAACACAATAAATGCTGCTGGAGCGATGGCTCAAAGCACTTGCCACCAAAATGTGGAGCAGAGTTCACATCCCTAAAACCCACAAATGCCTCACGTGGCAGCTTGCCAGTAATTCTAGCACTTGGAAGGCAGAGATAGCAAACAGGTTTGCCAGACTCTGAACGCAACTGAGAGAACCTGTCTCAATGAATAAGCTGGAAAGAGATGAAGGAAGACACCCAGGTGGATCTTGGGCCTCCACATGCG
>JANHMN010000004.1:124333724-124347209 GCA_030674055.1 Rhabdomys pumilio
GTGTGTGTGTGTGTGTGTGTGTGTGTGTGTGTGTGTGTGTGTACATGTGCTTGCACACCTATCCAAATCCTCCTAACAAGCTACCCATCTGTGACCTGGTATCTGTTTAGGGTTCTCTCTTTTCAGCAATAGGTATATTTTACCACATTTGTTCATTTATATATTTAGTTTAAATAGCTTTTACTTGGGGTTTTTTTGTTGCTGTTTTTGTTTTTGTTGTTGTTGTTTTGTTTTGTTTTGTTTTACTGAGATAGAGTTTCTCTATGTAGCCCCAGCTATCATGGAACTCATTCTGTAGACCAGACTGGCCTTGAACACACAGTCTCTGCCTCCTGAGTGCTGGACTGGAGGCATGCACCACCACTATCAGGCTTCTTTTTTTTCCCAAATTCTCTTTATTTTCTTCCTTTACATAGGACTTCCAAGACCAGTTAGGAAAGTGGATTTTTGTCTGTGTTCAGTGCTATGACTCAAGCACCCCATTATCAATGATTCAGCAAATGGAATCCCCGAATCTGACTTCCCTGTGAGTGTAGTGCTTTTTGATTCACGCGCACGTGTGTGTGTGTGTGTGTGTGTGTGTGTGTGTGTGTGTGTGACATACATGAAGTGAAAGAGGGTACGTCCCTGAGCACATGTATATGGAGACCTGAACAGAGAGTCAGCTGTCTTTCTGTGTTGTGTTGGTCTCCACCTTATTGTCCTGAGCAGAGTCCCTCCCTGAACCTGAAGCTGGGCTGCCTGTTCAGGGAGCTCTTTAGATCCATGCGGGTTTGCTTCCTAATGCTGGAATCACAGGCAAGTGCAGTGATGCCCAACCTTTTATGTGGGTTCAAAGTCAGGTCCTCTTGCTTGCAGAGCAAGTGACCTAACTCACTGAGCCGTGTCCCCATCCCCTCACCTCACCCTCTGACACCCACCCCAATGCCAAATTTAGGAAGCAGCACAGCCCCTACAAGAGGCCAGCAAAGGTGAGGCGGGGCTCCAGAGAGCAGGCAGGAAGGCTGAACAGCAGGCAAAACATAGGTAGGGATTACATTCCAACCTGGACGGAACACAGAAGGAGAAAGACAGATGCCAGATGTTATGTGGTCATAACATTCTGCTGGGCTAGCCCAGGCCAGAACTCAGGGCTGCACAAGGCAAGCCACAGCACAAAGACACTGAGCTAAACATGAACCGAAGCCAAATTCTGATGCTCCAGAGCTTAGTCCCTCTAGTGGGAAGCTCTTATCCCTTCCCCCTGTGAGCCTGTTAAAGCCAACCTACCACTACCTAGACTCCAGCATCTCTCACCAGAATCCTGCAGGACAGCTCTCCTCTGACAGACTGGCCCTCTATAGGCAAGCCCCAGCTGCTTTCCAACTGCAAAAAGACAGCTTCCCCCAGCCTAACTCTTTCAGAGTCAGGGGCTCGAAGGTCAGGAATGCAAAACTACCCCACCTCCTTGACCTGCAGTCAGGCCCTCAACATTGACAAACCCTGTTTCACCACTTCTCTACCCAAAACCACCTTTCTGGCATTGTAGAATTTATATTAGAGAATCTAAAGCTCGGTGGCCTCATTTCAACCACCATAAGAAGCCCAGAGGACTGAGCGGATTGGCCATGCCGTGTGGCTGGCAATAGCCAGGCATGACAGATGGTTAGAATGGAGCCTCATATCCGCCATGCTGTCCCGTGTAGCCTCCCTCTCAGAGGACGGGAGTCACAGGCAGGGCAGGGACTTCACCTTGAATTAGAAGGGCTCCAACGCTCTGGGAATTCACACTGGGATGGGAAAGATAATGAGGCCACACGGAAGAGAAGCCTGTTAGCTTCTGCCCTGTGCCCTTCTGCCCCCATTTCACGATGGGATCCGGTAAGGTCGCTCCTCAGACTGATGAAAATCTCTGCACTCCCAGGCTGCGCGCTTTCTCCAAGCTCATTATCGGCTGGGCTCACACTTTCCCAGGGGCTGCAGGGAGGAGAAAGGTAATTAAATGTTTTGCTTAAATGGCCTTTTCAGTTGACAGAAATAGCTTCCCAGGGATGCAGCGGCCTCTCCCCCTAGATCCTCTTCCTGCCCTGGCTAGGCTGCAGGTCACTGTCAAAGTACAAGAGACAGCCAACCATGAGGCAGAAATCAAGAGGCCAATCAAAATGGCTGCTGGCCCCCTGAAAGGCCTTGGAAGAGGACAGTCTGTAGACCGGTAATGAAGGAGAATGAAGCCACTCCAAGGTCCCTTAACATGTCCTGGGAGGCCCCTCTGTGCATAAGACACTGATTGCTATATGTGAGTTGCCTGAGTTCTAGTCACCCCAAACTAAAACAAAGAAAGGCAGGATTTTCCTCCTGATCCACATGGCCTTTATTGGACCATCCTACCAAGTCCAGGTAAAATCATGATGCTTAATGTCTGTTTTCAAAATATTATTGAAGAATGTAGTGTATGTATCTCAGACACTTCTTGAGGAGTCAGACTAAACAAGAGGACAGGACAGGACAGGTGACTTGGGCAGAACTTGACAGCTTCTCTTTGTCTGTCTGGATGAATGAAGAGTCACCAATCTCCTGAGATCAATGGTTTTCAACCTATGGATGACAACCCCTTTGGGGGTGGGGTAAACGACCCTTTCACACTGGTCATCTAAGACCACTGGAAAACACAGATGTTTACATTATGATTTATAACAGTAGCAACATTAGTTATGAAGTAGCATCAAAAATAATTTTAACATGTGGGAGAGGAATCTCTGCATTAGAAGGGTTGAGAACCACTGCCTTAGACAAGTGGACACAATATGCATTTGTATACCAAGAATTTGGGTCCAAGGCAGGAGCGTGATGAAAATGTATATGACTGTATGCTATAAAAAGTGAGATTAAAGCAGAAAGTCAGGAAGGAAAATTCCTGGCCATTGAACTCATTGGTGATAGTGGACAAAGTATCTTAAATCAGACTCTAAACAGTTAAGTGCAGTCTCAACCAGGGGTCCCTCCTGAGAAGTAAGTTCCGAGTACTCTCCCCATTATTGTGTGAAAGATAATAGCAGCCCATTTCAGCAGAACCTCCATATGCATTAGTGCCCACCCAATGTCATCTATCTGTGCATTCAGCAGCATTTTCTTCACGGGATAATACAGATTGCCATTGTTGTGGCCTGGCACTCCACATGTGTTAATAGAGAGCCGGCATCACTTGTACTTCCTAGCTGTACTAAGTCTTCAGAAAGGGCTCATTACAGAATGTGGCCCCAAAGCCAGTAATGGCAGTCATTATGAGAATGCACATCAATATCTAAGGATCTGTAATTACTTTCAATTTCCCCGAGTAGCATCAGTGGCTACCTGGTTGCACACTCCCTCTTGGTAGAATCAGATGCCTACAGCTTCTACCCGCGTGCAAATTTGTACTGCAATCTGTTAAAAATCGCAAAGAAATTCCCAGTAGAAAGCTTATTAGTAACGTTCTGTTCCAAATTGAACATTAAATTGTAATTAAGGTGACTTTATTGTCATTTAATGGCATAATACGTTTAGCCCCAATCAGATCAAGCTTTTTAGAATTTATCATCGGAACAAAATGTACTGAACACATAATCTCCTTCTCTGGAAATTGGGGTGGTTCGAGCTGGTCACCAAAACAGAACTAAGGAGAAAATGTAGCCTCCATGGTTCCTCTAATGTGTGTGACCTGCTGCTCAGACTCCTAATCGTACCCTCGCCCAGCTCTGCTCTGCTGTCACATCTCAGCCGTGGATCGAGCTCTAGCTTATGAAAGGGCAGTGAGTGTGTCCTGAGTGCTTCTGGGCTGAGCAGCAGAACAACGTTGGCCCTGTGCGCCCTTTCGCTTACATCCTTACACGGTCCTCGTGAACAAGCTCTGTGCGTCCACATACTTTGCATGTACTGCCAGTCAATAAAAAATTTAGAAATAAGGTTTCTGAGTAAATTTTGCCTTCTCTGGGACCCTTTAGTCTTACTCTGACAAGCCCCCAGATCTTAGCAAAGCTGGCCATTATGACAGTACCATTCCGGCCATAAAACTCAGCACATGGACAGCAGCAGCTGCCAAAACAAAAACAAAGGCCTAATTCATCAAAGTCCATTGTTCTGGGAAAGTCTCTAAATTCGCTAATTTTTTGCTTTTTTGGCTTCTGTAGTTCTGCTTCTGTCTACATGTTCTTGCAAACTGAGGTTTATCAACCCAGGATGTAGGTTTGTGCTTAGAAACTCACACTGAGAAAGGCTTGAGGGTATACAGAGATCCCCATCACCCAGTATAATCAGCCTGCTAGTGAAGACTTTCTATAGGCTTAAACCAGTGTCTGAGTAGATACAACACAGCATCACAGCCCTGCTGTTTGGCAAACCCTTCACCAGTGTGTGTACTTTTGATCATGAGAGAATTAAGTGAATACTTTCCCCGGGACAAAGGACAACCAAGAAAAAAGACTCTCAGTTGCAGAGTCAGGCACCCAGGACTCACTGAGGGAATTCCTTGATAAAAGAATTAAAGAACAGAAGGGTGAGGACGGCCGGGGAGACAGAAAGCTGAGTAGAGTAATTCATCTTTAGCCTACCCATGGTTGGATCAGGGAGAACTCAGGAACACACAAGACCACATAGTTGTTACCCGTTAACACTACTTGATACAACACGTCTAGTCTTCTGCATTCCTGTATCACTCCACTGTTACACAAGGACCTCCTAACCTGGAGGAGAAGTATATGTTTTATGAACCAAAATGTTTCCATCAGCTAAGGACATTTACCTGAGGAGGGGAGGCCTGATGGTTGTTAGTGACTGGGCCATTCGACCAGTTCTGTGCTGGGATCTCCACCTACTACACACTGCTTATTGTCATTAGCATCACATTGAATTTGCTGATCCAAGCATGCTTTCTAATATTCCCATGTAGTAATTCCTATGGAAACTCACAAAAGAATTGTTAATGTGGTAAACTTCATCCCCACAGCTCCAGCTGGCCCCAAAGCAACCACTGATATGCTCACTGCTTTGACCACCACTATCATCGTAAATTTTCTGTTGTGGTGACAAACTATCTAAGACTTATTTTAAAAACACAGATTTCTTTAATTCAGGTTTTGGAGGCTGGAAAGAGCAAGTGTGAGGCCTGGCTTCTGGCAGGGGTCTCTTACAGCCTTATAACATAGCAGATGGTGAACCAGGAACTCTGGCTGCTAGGAGCTCTCTTATTTTTATAAAGTTACTAAATGACGCCATGGGGTTCTACTCTTCTCAATCATTTAACCCCAATTACCTTCCAAAGTCTCCACCTCTGAATACAATTAACATAGAGTATGAATTTGGGGGTTACATTTCCAAAACACGAACGTTGTGGAGGAAGAAGACATTTTCAAGCCATCACAACCACGCTTCTAGACCCCTCCCCCTCCCCCGGTAAACAGGCTTGTGTAGCCCTGTTGTGGCTCCGTGTGACATTCCTGTACAATGCTTTTAACATTCTCTGACCAGATTGTGTTTTGTGAACTTTCCACATTACGATTTAAACTGAGCCTGAGAGCCATGACAGAGCTTGCCAAGATGCCCGCTAGTAGGCACCAACTGTATTCTTTGATGAAAGCAGCCATGTCTAAGAAACAGAACATATTACATTTTATGACAGAAAACACACATTCTCTCAGACAATTATGAAGATGGAAAAGATAAAATATGAATACTTCTGACAGGTTTTCCGCCTCTCAGGAATACATACAGCCCATACTAGCAGCACACATTTACAAAGTCTTTCTCAGCTTGAAGTAGCCTGTCATGCATGCAGTGTCTTCTTCAAGCTGGGGAGGCAACTGTTGCAGCAAGAGGCATTTCCACTTCAGAGTTGTGTGGCATGAGGTAACAACCAGTGACGGCACCCCATGTGCATATGGCTATGTGTCTCTTGCCAGAAAGTGAGTCTTTAGTCTCAAAAGCTGTTAAGCTCTATCCTATGTCCATGAGTCAGACATGATGAACCCTTGTATAGTGGGGTGGCCCACAGCTTAGAGCTTAGGTAGAAAAGACAAATCAATACATAATACATATGAAACTTCATAAGTAGGAATCTCTCCTCTCCTGGGGATGGAGGGGTCTCATAGCAGAACCTTGCTATAAGTGCTTTGCTAATTTGCTCAAGGAATTTAGTTTTGCTGAGTGGAAGATCCAACATGCAGAAGTAGCAGTGGCCAATGAGCTTTGGAGCAAGGACTTCAATGTTCAACCTCCACCTCTGCCTTCTTGGCTACTAGCCCATGGTAAGTCCATTAGGAACTCAGGACTTAGACGCACATCCACTAGGCAACTTCATCCCATCCAGTTGACTTACTTCTGCCACAACGGCTTATGGTAAAAATCGACACACAATCCAAAGATCATCACACTGCAGGATCACTCCCACTGGTCTAGTCACAGACCTATTATTATCTATTATTATCTATCTATTATCTAATAGATAGACCTATCTATTCCAATAGATTTCTTGCCTCCTCTACCTCTGTACTTATCATAAACCACCAACTCCTTTATCACTTCTCTGAAGGTCTTTGCCCACTTCTCTCCATATACTGAGTTGTCTATTGGATGACCAAGTGGTCTAAGTGGTTAGTCAAGTGCAATGGTGGTAGAAAGCTCTGTCCGTTGAAGAAACCCTGTGTCTATGTCTTTCCAAGAAACAAGAGACACAGCAGCAATCTGTCCTCTGCCTTGCATTAACATAACTAGCTAACCCATGGGTGAGACAAGATCCTGCTTCTTTATGATGGCCATAAAAAAACTACATGTAGCAATAGATGTGAGTTGAGGGAAAGGAACCAATGCAGATAGCTGTGTCATTAGAGGTCTAGGCTACCAGTTCATGAAGCGTGTTTCTGGCCTCTGGAATGGCTCCTGTCCAATCCAAGATTCATTGCTTCTATCTTACAAAGGATTGATGTGGCCTTCAACTTATGTCATAGTGGGGTTGAAAATGCCCCACTTATGGGACATTTTGGCATGTTGATATTCCATGTTGAGATTTGTTTTTTCTTCCAGTGCCTTGTAGCATCTCAAGATATGCTGCAAACATGTGGTCCAGAACCCACCCAGCCCTGACCTTGAGGCTTTCTACAGACACCACCCAGCATCTTTCCCTCAAGATGCAACCAGGCTTAAAACATCTATTGGATCACATGATCCAAATAGCAAGGACACTTACCTTACAAGGGCTTTCATGCTCTAGGGCCATCTCCAAACTGACAGCCTTCCACGTTTCTTGATAAATGTCAAAGACATATTTTCAAGTACAGAAAATACTGCCTTCATATTCGAAAAGAGTTCTAACGCACACTGTGCTCTTCATGAGTCATAATGGATGCATGGTAGCTCTTATTCTTTGCACCTTACTGGGAACAAATTACTTGATCCTCATTTTTATCCAGACTTGCATGTGCCACACCTTTGGACATCACTAATCTTAACTAACTCAGAAGAACACTGAGTCGTTCGTGAGTTTGTCTCTCACTCACTGAAACATCTGCACACACTGAGCTTGTGTGTCACTGTTCTGCAGACGCTCTAGCCAACTTCCAGACTGTGCTGGATCAATGGAGATTTGACACGTTGCAATTAGTCATCTGTGACTGCAGATGACTGTCTATCCAGGAAGAACGAAAACAGTTTTGCTCTCCCCACCCCCTCCCCGTGTGGCAAACAGTGTACTCATTAGCTCAGTCTGTGTCCACCATACCTGAGGCTAACTAACTACCCTAGTGGTGATAGGAGATCTGACAAGGCACAGAACCCACTGCTTACCTCACTTTCCACAGTCCTTTGTCTCTTCTGTGATTCATCTGGTTCAGAAAGGACCAGACCAGTCATGATGAAAGCTGTTTCCTTTGCCTCCATATAGTCAGATAGTATATCAGTTACTGCTGTGGTGCCTTTCAGATACTATGCTGTCTTTAATTTACTACCTGACATAGAAAACATTTTTTGTGATTTTTTCCTACCACAGCAATTCTTCTTGAACAAGTAAAAAAAAAAAAAATGAAGATTCTGTCAATCTTGTATGTTCTTACTGATTATGAACTTTTGTTTGTATGTGTGTGAGTGTGTGTGTGTGTGTGTGTGTGTGTGTGTGTGTGTGTGTGTGTGTGTCTGTTTCAAGACAGGGTTTCTCCGTGTACCCTTAACTATCCTGAAACTCACTCTGTAGACCAAGCTGACCTCTGACTCCCGAGTCCTGGGATTAAAGTTATGTGGCACCTCTGCTGGGCCTCATTATGAACTTCTACATTTGGGAAATGACCCCCCCCTGTTGACCTGTGTACTCTTAGAGTTGCTATGACATGGAGCAGAGTCATGATTCTTCTGTGTATTTGCCCCACAAAGCCTTTCTCCAACTCTCACATGATGGTGGTACTTTTGCTGAATCAGCGTTAACTCATATTTTTCAATCTAAATTCTTTGACTTACTCCCAGGGGTGTGGTCTTAAAGTACATGACAATAGAATCCAAAAAAAACCCACACACACAGAAGAACCACTAAGGAGCACACACTCTTTGTATCAGTTCTTCCTCACTGAAACATGACCCTGAAACATGACCTTCAACCTGTGGGCTCTATGTTTGGAAACAGACTTATAGCTGGGACTTGGCTAGTAGATCATGTTGTCACTGGGTCCTCTGCCTTTTGTCTTCATCTCCATTATTAATCCCCTCTGGACTTTGCTTTTTTTGTGATTGCTCTAGATATAAGGACAAGAAACGAAGTTGGAAATGCTAACAGTCCCAGATTTCCTGGGAATGCTTTTCTTCTACAATGTGTTGGTCTGAAGGATCTCCAAAGAAAAGACACCGTCTGTGAACTAGAGAGTGGGCTCTCATCAGAAATAGAAATTACCTAGATCTCAGACTTTGTGAGCTTCAGAATTATGAGAAATATGTTTATAAGTTACACATTTGTGTTCATTTCTTATAAGAGCCTCAACAAACTAAGCAAACCTCTGTTAATCACTTTTCGGTGACATGACAGACTTTAACCCCAGAATGTGAAACTGTAGACTCTCAGCAGCAGACAGGTTTAATGCAAATATAGCAGCAACGAGATCACCACATATTCCGATGCTTTGCTGAGTGCTTCATTTCCTCATCACAACCTGCTGAGAAAGAATGCCTCATATTGTGAATAGAGAACAGGTCAACATTCATATCACCCCTGGGAAGCAATTTATGAATGAATGAACAGAAGAGCAATGGGCAGCAATCTGACAATGTAAACAGGGATCTACACTAGTGGCAGTCAGGACCAGAAGTAAAAATTCACTTTTCATTGCAAACAGAATATATAACTGTGAATAATTTTCTTTTGCTTATGATCCCAGACAACCTAAAAACTCCAGGGAATTCAAAACCATAGGGGCTCAGTCAGATGGTTCTACAAAAACCCACTGAAAACCCCTGAGGTTTACAAACCCTGAGAGACATCTCTGCAGTGTCCTGAAGGCACAGGCGTACACCACACAGTAGGTTAAATGGCAGGTTATGCATTGGTTTGCAAACCATAGGTCTTAACTCATTCTTGTATTGTAGCAGCACCTGGGCACCCTTTTAGTAGCATTGAAAACATGCCACACTACATAATGGTGTAATTAGAATAAATATTGTTTTGTGAAGTTTTGTACTTCCAATAAAGTAAAATATATTCCTTATTATGGATTATGATTTAAAGAAAGAAACTGAGAAGGGCTAAAGAGACTGTATTCTTAAATTTGCTAATCATTAGCCAGTCTCAAATCAAGGAGAGAAATAGGCCCTGAGCTGGCATTCTGAGAGATGAAATGACAGAAACAGAAGCACATTCCTTAGCTCCCTGATATCAATCTAATTATAAATGTTTCCATAACTCAAGCAGTTACTTCATGAAAATTAATGCAGATGACAGTATGTTAGCAACAACAACAACAAAGAGGGTAGCCAGGGACATCCAGCCAAGACAGGTTCTGCAGAAACAAGAGTCACTGCTTATCACAAGAGGACCTCCCCAGCACTTTTACCGACATTAAGAGCTCTTTTCTCCATAAGTGGGTCTGAGGCAACACCTGGGGTGCAGGCTTCACAGGGTGGATAATCTGCACCTGAAGAATGAGAACCGAGGAGAAAGTGGGTTTGAGGTCATGGTCAATTCTGCCTAAGGAAAAAGCTTGCAGACCATCAATGCCATTTCGGGCTCCCGTGTGTCACCATCTCTGTTTCAGTTTGCTGTTCCTGCTGGCCACACAGAAATCCAGGATTCCATCTTGAGCAATGAACCGTGTTAGAAAATCTCCTGTCTTGATACTTATTCCACTAGGGCCCCCCAAAAATGTATAAAATGGAAAAGAGCATCTGTCACAGGCATACTCAAGCCACCACAGTAGATTTATAAGTTTTTTAAAGTACTATCCCCCCAAGGAAGGCCCTACAGCATTTTCTTCTCAAACAGTTCTGGGAGCTTAGCCCTGCTTATCACAGTCACCCACGTGGGAAATACCAGCAGGGATCCTGGCCATGGATGCCCTGGGACCCAGGTGCTGAAGCAGCAGGTCTGCGTGGTCGCAGCTGGAGAGGGCATCAGAGGTGCTGCAGTGTTAGAGCCACAGAGCATGTCCACAGCAGGCAATTTCATGCTTGAGCCGGAAGATGAAGCTCTGAACTGCTTCAGAGTTGGAATTTAAGTCACGATGACTTAAGTAACGACAGTCTTAATCGATGTTCACTGGGCCTGGAGGACGGGTGTATTCTGGGAGTTTTCCAAAGACTTTCTTGAGCAATGTCCTCTTCCAGATCTTTCTTCCCACTCTGTGTTGGCCTTGTTTCTTCCCAATAGTCAGCATCAGCATAAATGTACATTTCCAGAAGGCCCTCGCTGACCACACTGCCTGAGTAACGCCTCTCACTGACAGAGCGGTGCCTGGACACCCACTCTCTCACTGAACTCTCTGCTCCTCTGCAGCTCTGATTGCTGTCAGTTATGTGGCTAATTGGCATGCTTTGTCTGTTTGGCACCTGACTCCTCAGGTGACTAAAGCTCTGTGCGAACTCAGGAGTTCATGCAGGGAACAGAACCAGGTACTGAGAGAACAGCTTTGTATAAAATGCATTCTTGTTATTAAATTGCAGGGTCTGGAGAAAGTGCTTGGTAGTAGAGCAGTGCTCTAGGAGGAATGATACCCTGAGGTTTGATCCACAGAACTATAAAAAAGAAATTGAAATTTTTCTTGTTTTAATATCATTAAACCATGTTTTGAGAAAATAAGTTTTATTATTAAAATATTACAGACTGAAGTTGAGACACATCCATGTTCACAGCAACATCATTCAAAAAAATCAAAGATAGAAGCAACTCATACCTACTGAAAACTAAGTAAGATGCACAAAATAAGATCTATGCCTACAGTAGACTTCTAGCCTTCAGAAGGAATTAATTAAATTCTAATACAAACTACATAGATGAACGTCATCATCATCATCATCATCATCACCATCACCATCACCATCATCATCACCATCACCATCATCACCATCATCATTATCACCATCATCATCATTATCACCATCATCATCATCATCACCATCATCATCATCATCACCATCATCACCATCATCATCATTGTCAAATGTGACTAAGCCAGGCATAAGAACACAAGTGTTATATGACTCGACTTATGTAAGGGACCAAGAGTAGTCAAATGATCAGAGTCTGGGATAAGAAGAAATAGGGAGTTGAGTTTCCATTTAAGAAGATGGAGTGGTTCTGAAGAAGAGTGGTAGTGGCTACTCAGCAGGGGTTATGAACTGATACCACTGGGCCATACTTAAAATGAATACTTCACTACAACATACAAAGTTGAAGGGGCTGGAGAGATGACTTGGAGGTCTAAAAGCTTACTGCTCTTCCAGACAACCCAGCACCCACACTGGGTGACTTACAACCGCCTATAACTCCACCTTCAGAGTATATGACCTCTTCTTGCCTCCAAACACACACACACACACACACACACACACACACACACACACACACACGTAAATTTCTAAAATAAAAAATAAAGTTTTAAAACAAAAATTTAAATATTGTGGTTAGTTCCCTCTACTTTGTGTCATGGTAGCATGGAGCATATTTTATGCAAATGATAACAAATAACCACTAGAAATGTCAATCCTATGTAAAACTGAAAGCCGTGACTGATTCAGTGAGCTGCAGAACACCTCTTCCAAGTCAGAGAAGCCCAGTGTAGAATTCCCAACCACACATGGCTGCTCAGAAATGCTCTCTGCTGCAGTAAGAACCCCAAATAGAGAGGTGGAATTTTATGATTATTGCATTTTTGAAAGAAAAGCATTACTGTAATATTTATGAAGGAAGTGTTTTATTCCCAAATATTAAAAAAAATCAAATCCAAATCTGAGCAGTAAATGTTTGTAAGGTGCCTGTACTTGTTGTCCACATTTTCCTAGAAAAAAAAAAAAAACATGGTAGGATTGAGGGGAAGGAATAAGTCCCTCTTTTAGGAAGCAGGCTGCCTTGAAGTCATAGCATGAGGACAGCTTGTGTCATGCTTGTCACCAGTGGACTCTTCCAGTTCCCTTGAGGGAAGGGTAGGAAGAGACCCTCACTGTTTGCTTCTTAAAGTTTAGGCTGCCTTAAACTTAACTATAGTCACCTGTCCAATTCATTTTAATACATGGAAGGGACACATGTCCCTGTGTCTTCTCACAGTATGCCTGTCTCCCAGGATCTGCTTCTATACAGCTACAGCAAGAGCCTAACTAGATATTCCACATGTGGGTGAGTCCTCTCTGTCCTGTCCCAGAAAACAACTTCCTTTCATAGTCTGCAGCTTTCCAAAGATGGCATTGATCTCAAATCTCCATTTCCAAGTTCCAAATATGCTCATTTCTTTGGATTATTCCTTCCCTTGCCTGGGAGTAGGGAAACATGCTGGTTTCTGCCATAATACGTTAAATACATTAAATCGTGTCTCCTGAAGGAAAGTGTACTTGCGGTGGAAGACGGACACTGTCAGCAATGCCAACAGTTACCAGGACAGGAATGGGGGTGGGGAGGTGTCAGTGTAGTGATTTCAGGCACAGCAGCGAAGGTTGAGATGGGGACCTGGAAGGGAGGACCATAAAGAGCCACATGCAAAAAGATCCTTGAAGGCCACATCTAACAAATCCAACACCCCCACAGAACAACACAGCAGCACATCCAAAGGTCTAACAGGGATCTCACGCTAATAAATGTTTTTATTGCTGAGATTGAATGTGCTGGCTGTATTTGTTTAAAAACTGAGACATAGCTTGGAAGAAGAACTCTTAACTGAGAAAATATCTCCATAAAATTGACACGTGGATGAGTTTATTGGTTATTGTTTTGAGTGGTGATTGATGTGGCTGGGACATGCCCATTGTGGGGCATCCCTGGGCTGGTGACCATTGTGGGCAGTGCCATCCCTGGGCTGG
>JANHMN010000004.1:124370174-124383292 GCA_030674055.1 Rhabdomys pumilio
AAAAAAAAAAAAAAAAAAGCAGGGAATGCCATGACTCCCACGCAGGCTCTTCCTAGACAGGCTTGCCTGCTGAGGTGATGCACAGCCTAGCCCTCATGGACCGTCCTGGGCCTGCAGCATCACTAACTTCTTAGCCCTGGGACCAGGACCCCAGTGCCAGTCTTTGTGACTGCTTTCCTCTGAAGGACTCCCATCCAGCGCTCAGTGGTTAAGGGTAATTTCTCATCATCTATACTAATACTGCTTCATTCAAATTGGAAATGATAGATGATTAACAGGCACGAGAAAACATGTTGTGCTACATTCAGAGAGGATGCAAATGACAAAAACATGTTGCCTTCTGGACAGGCAGGGAAATGGCTTGCAGCAGCACACCCGGTTCCCTATACCTCCATGTCTGGCTAGACAGTTTTATGGCATTTAAGCAGCACAGCGCGAAAGCACCCAGCGCACACTATAACTCTCAAAAAAAAAAAAAAAAAAAAAAACCAACGTTCTCATGTGCTAATGGCAACCGAATCAGAAACACATGGATTTAATTTCCTTCAAAATACCCACGGGTATAAAAATCAATGCAGGAAAGCCATTTGGCTAACTCTATTTGGGGCTTTTCTGAGCCCAGAAATTGTGAGAAATTGTTGGAAATGGCTGCTGAGCTCCAAATCCCACCAGGCTGAGCCCTCCCCCAGCGCGGCCCCAGCCTAATGTGATGTGAAGCCCCGGCTGTCTTTTTGGAGAGAGGCAGGTGCTTGCTGTGTGGTACCTTCACGGCTGCCATCTCTACAGATTTCCTGCTTTGTGCTATTAGTTCATTTGCTCAGTGTCTCCCACCACATTGCCGTCAGGGAGATCTCGTTTTGGCAGCAGATCGGGATCCCTGCCTGAAAGTTGATAGAGGTTGAGCTATTTGCAGAAATAATGCTTTCCAGACGTACTAAACAGTACCCCTCTTTCCAGATGGAGTGGCATTAGTGTTGCTTCCAGCCATTTCCTCACCTTCTGCTGTTCTTGTCAGATCTCCCATATGCACCACAAGCCTTCTGTATTCTGGGGAATCTTGGAAAACTGCTCAGACCTTCAGCCCCCTACCACTTGCAAGCAAAAGTGTGCGCGCACTAGCACACTCACGCGCACGCACACACATTCGACTGCCTCCACTATTTTTGCCTCCATACAGTTTTTCTCCCACCTCCTGGAAGTCAACTTAAATTTTATGAGAGAGCTAATCACGGGAAGAGAGAGCCTAGTAGCATGGGGAATTGGACTGGACAGGCAGGAATACATGGACCTCTGAAAACGTCTCTTCCTGTAGATGGTTACCTCGGTCATTGGTACTCGTAGCTGACTCCTGTATTATTGGCATGTCACATTACCACGTGGTAGCCTCCCTTGTGTGTGTCCCTTCAATGGTTTCTGTGTCCTCTCCAGAGCTCAGGCTGCAATGGGGAGAGACAAGGTTGAGGAATGGGACCTTTAAAAGGTGAGCAAGTTGTGAGGGCTCTGGCTCATGAATAGATTAATGCTGTTATCCTGAGAGAGGGAGTCAGCTGCTGTAGGAGGGGACCACTGATAAAAGAACAAATGGGCTTGCCATGATTTCTGTTTTATATAATCCCTTTGCTCCTTCTGCCTCCCTCCACTGAATAACATAGGACCCAGGTCCTCAACTGATCTACTAGGGCTATTCTCTGAAGTTTCCCAGCCTCCAGACCCATGTATCATATAAACTATTTTTAGTATATATAGTCTGTGTGTCTGTTATAGTAGCAGAAACAGGGCTAAGGCATGCCCATATACGAGACCCTTTGCATTGTAGAATCCCATATCATATCCACATGTACTTTCTTTACTGAGAAATTACCCAGATCACTCTATGGGCATGCAGTTTCCTTGGAAGCCAGAAGAAGATGTCAGATTCCCTAGAACTACAGTTACAGGTTTGTGAGCCACCACATATAGATGCTGTGAATGGAGCCTGAGTCTTCTAGAAGAATAGTACATGCCCTTAAACCCTAAGCCACCTCCCCAACCTCACCAATGCTATCCAAATGTAGGCTCATGACCAAATCACAATCTTCATCTCGAAGAAACATAACTTCTGTGATTTCATGAAGCCAAAGGACATTTACTCTCAACCTAACAATTGCCACAGGAAGAATTCACAGTTGTGGCATTTATAGATCTTTGTCTTTCTTATCCTTGCCATGTGAGTTGTGTCACTGATGGTCAGACCCACAGCTATGGAGAAGTGTTCACTGTCATTCTATCAAAGCCCCCACACACCCTAAACTAATTCCCTCATCTCTACCATGTGCTGGTCTTGTTAGAACAAAGAAGATCATTTTGCAGTTGTGGCCAATGGTGGCATGTCCTTCTGATCAGGAAAAGGCAAACTTAGCAACCAACTGCATTAACTTTTCACCTTAAGTTTTTATTTTCTTTCAATGTTACCTAAAGGCTTTGGGGCCAGAGAGATGGCTCAGTAGCTAAAAGCACTGTCTCCTCTTCCAGAGGACCTGAGTTCAATTCCCAGAATTCACATAGCAGGTTACAATTGTCTATGACTCCAGTTCCAGAAGTTCTGATACACACATGGTGGACAGACACACATGTAGGCAGAACACTCATTTACATAAAATAAAAATAAAGGTTAGAAAACATTATGGAAAAAAAACATCTAGTTTTGAGATCTGAAACTTCTTTGTTGCTCAAGTTAGAGCATCAAAAAAAAAAAAAAAAAAAAGTAAAGAATTATCCATAATCGATAAGTGTAGTCACTCCTTTAAGCCTTTTTAAAAGACAGGGTCTGGTTGTATCCCAGGATGGCTGGGAATTCTCTATATAGAACAGGCTGGTCTTAAACTTGCCTTAATTCTCCTATCTCTGCCTCCAGAGTGCTGGATTACATGGATACTCCACCACAAAGGACTCTGCTTGGCTGATGTATAATACAGCTAGAAACACCAATCTTTATTTCCATATTCATTGTCTTAATGTTCATACTCTTATGTTCCAACATGCCAACGAGAAAAATATTACCCTCTCTAATTTTTTCTTCCTTGACTATTGCTAAAAGAAAATGCATTCATCAGTCCTCACACTTGGGTGCAGGCTTCTATCATGAGACCGGCTCCTCAAAGCAGTTACAAAACAGAGAGGAAGGGAAGGGTTGGCATTTAGCTGTAGTAGAACTAACAGGTTGATCAGCATGGTTCGCCGGTCCTACGATGGGGAATACCTTAAACAATTCCATCAACATTGATCTACTTTAACCAGGTGATATGTTAATGAGCCAACCTTCTTGCTCCCTAGATGACACTACTTCACAAACCATCAGAGCACGCCACCTTTGCAAGAAAAAAAAAAAGTCACCGAAGAAGCTGTGAGTTGACACTTGCAGATGAGCCTAATTCCCCGTGTCCTGTGGATGCATGCCGTGTTGGGAGAACTCCGAGCACATCGAGCTGATTTTTGCTGTCATCAGAACTGACCTTCCATCCCCCAGGAGGCCCGGAGCCTGTCTGCCGCAATGACAGGGAAAGGAGCCAGCCTTCAACCTGGGGTCCTCAGATGTGCAGCACAACAGGCCATGTTCAACCTCGATGGGGCAGCTGGATCACATGAATTTTTTAAAGTAAAACAACTGATTCCGGAGGAGGGGGGCAAGGGGGATATATTGGTACTTTTTCCCCCTGTGAAATCCCAGTGGAGGAAATGCATGGCCCCGTGTGTTGATCTTGGCCTGGGCACACACAGTGCCTCTGTTCTGCGGATGAGGGGAAGCATGCAGATGTGCAGAACAGCCATTTTCAAAGGTTAATTAAATATTACCATTGTTTTCCAAGCTATTAATGTCTGTTCTTTTATTTCTTCGTGAGAAAGGTTTTGCCCCACTCAGAAAGCCGTTTGAATATGCTTCTCAGTTCCTGCCCCTCTTAAAGCCCCAAAAGAGAATGACCAAAGGGCCAGCCAGGAGACACAGAACTTAGGTAGTGAGCCACAGAGATTTCTATGCTTAGAGGCAATAGGCAGCTTGGAGCTGGAGAAGGAGGGACAGCAGCCAGGGCAGGCTAACATGAGGTCCCTGCAGCACTTCGGCTCCAGCTGGAGGCAAGAAGACTGCTATTTCAAAAAGATCTTCTTACAGAAGCAGAGAAGGAGCTGCCAGCTCTTTCCACCTTTGTGTGCTAGTAAAATAACCGACTGTTTCTGAATTTAGTAACTGGTAAATCTTGGCTTTCATTGGTTCTGGGGAAGGATCTGGGTGGTCAATGAACACAGTCAGGAACATGGCCCACTCTGCAATGTCAGCTTGTCCCTTGTCACCTCCAAACGACATAGTTTCTGACTCCCACCTGAGGTGACCTGATGTGGGTAGGACGAGAGCCTCAGTGCAGTGGGGGGAGGGACTCGAAGACAGACAACAAGGGATAATAAGACCAAGGTCATGGAGAGGACATGGTTCCCTCTGACAGGAAGTGCCACCCTCTGTGACTGCAGTTTACAAGAATCCTGAGCCACGATGAGCACAGCAGTCTGCAGGAAGTCTCTGTGGACAGCCTATCTTCCAGGGAGAGCAGGACATGTTTTGTTTGAAAAGTAATAATGCCTCCCTGGATGTAGGCAGGACACAGCAGACCTATGGTGTAAGGACTGAAAAACGGGAGCAGAATGAGGACAGGTGCCAACCTAGTGCTGCAGGTGGGCTGGGAGTTGGCTCAGAGGAACAAGGGAACGAGGAACAGTGCCAGCTCTGGCCATGAGTTCCGTACCTCTCCCCCAGGCACAGATCATACACTCTGAAATTCCATCCTCTCAGAGCTTATAAACACAGGGTACTCGAGTGCAGGCTCTGCGGGCAAATGCACTAGGTCCTAAGCCCGTTTCCGCCACTCACTGGACCACTTCAATACGTCTCATTTCCTAACATTGATAAGTTTTCATCTGTAAAATGGAGCCAAATCCTTTGATGCTATAAACTTGCTAGAACGATTAGAGAAGGGGAAAGCACATGGGAAGCGGGGAGAGATCAGAAGTGAGGAAAAGTCTAGAGGGAAGAGCACTGAAGGACAGGGCTGGGGAGACTTGGCAGAGAGGAAGAGGAAATCCAAGAAGGGAGAACCGAAGGCAAGCAGGGAAGACAAGGATCCCCCTGCCCTCTGGAGGGCAAGGTCCTTGGATGTTGAGGCTCAGCCTGAGAGAGTCTCATCCAGTCATTAATGGTCCTCACCCAACAGTAGCTTCTCATACTGCAGGACATGTGTGCTGCACACACTGGCTACATGCAGGAGTGTGAGGCAAGACAGTGAAATGAAAATGGTGCTTGGACAAGCTAAAACTGAACAAGTAATAGAAAATAGGATTAACTTTATGATGCAGCTGAATTCATGGATGAATGATAGCAACCAGCACGCTCAGCATGCTCCAAAAGTAAGCAGCAGGACACTTTCTAAAGAAGGTATGCCTTCCTAACACACATGAGGAAAAAATCCTCCAGCTTCATTAATAAGCAAGTATAACTAAAAAAAAAAAAAAATTAGTAAAATACTCTTTTTAGAGTGTTCCCTTGGCAGATTAAGAAAATCAATCTGACTGAATATTGACAAGGGTACAGACAAGCCTTGCACCAAATGAGACACATATACTTAATATGCAAAGAACTTTCACAAAACAACAAGGAGCCTACAATAAATGGGCAAAATGTTTGAATAGGTAACTCAATGGGTACAGGTAGTTGAGACAGGTGAGATGCAGATTCAGATATGGAGAAGATGGAGGTACAGATGCATGTTCTCCAACACAACCACAGATGGGCAAAGCAAAGCACCAGCTCTTGGCCTATGACATCATAAACATGGATAGCCTCTTCTCTTCCATGCCATCATGGGTTGAATACACTGGGGTTCTTAGGTCAAGGTTCTTAGGATTGTGGAATTCTAGCTAGTCACTAGAGAGGATAGACTTAATGGTTCACGATTGTAGTGGTTGGATAAGAATGACCCCCAAAGACTCATATATTTGAATAGTTAGTCATCAGCAAGTGAAGCTACTTTGAAGGATTAGGAGGGGAGGCTTTGCTGCAGTGGGCGTGGCTTTGTTGAAGGAATTATGTCACTGGAGGTGGATGTTGAGGTTTCAGAAGCCCAATCCAGTCCCAGTGTCTCTTTCTCTCTTCCTGCTGCCTTTGGATCCGGATGTAGAATTCTCAGCCACTCTCCAGCACCATGTCTGTTTGCATGCTACCATACTCCCTGCCATGATGACAATGGACCAAAGGTCTGAACCTGTAAGCCAGCCCCAAGTAAATGCTTTCCTTTATAAGAGCTGCCATGGCCATGGAGTCTCTTCACAGCACTAGAACACTGACTAAGACACTGACAGAATGGCTTTGCTTTCCTACAATAATGTGTATAATGCGTGTAATGTGTTCTGCTTGCCAGAGATCCAAACCTATGACCCAAGCCTGGAATTTTAGAACTTTAAGACAAAAATAAACCTTTTCTTTCTCAGTCAGTTAGCTCAGGTATTTCATGATAGTAACAGAAGAGCCTGGAGGACATAGCCAGTCTCAGCAAACAGTAAACAGAAATGAACATTCTTGCATGGGTTGTTGTTGTTGTTGTTGTTGTTGTTGTTGTTGTTGTTGTTGTCTTGGGGGGAGAATAGCACAGCAATAACAGTAAAAGGAACTCGAAATTTCTGACATTTGTGTTTCTTCCTCGACAGAAAACTTTTATTTGTATGCCTTTTAAAAGTAACTCCCAATTCTTCCTGCTGCTTTGTTCTTTTTAACATTTCAAACAGTTGACTCATTGCCTTGTTCTGATCCATACTCTGGCTATTCTCAGTATATGGTGAATCGTTTCCCATTTTTTTAACCAATATAAGAGCCTTCTGTCTTTCCTCCCTCCCTTCCACCTTTCCTCCCTTCCTCTCTTTCCATTCTTCCTTTCTTCCATGTTAGGCTGGGGGTGACACTCATGCTATTAGGGACACTCTCACGGAGTTGCACCCCTAGCTTGGTGTTCTTTTTCTTAATGCCACTCTGCAGGTCAAACCCAGCACCTCAGGCACACTAAGCAAGCACTACCACCACAATACAAACCCAGCCTTCCACACTCCTCTTTCAATGCCCCAAGTCCAAATTGCCCAGGACCAGGTAATTGTGTGTGAGTGGAGAAGGACCCCGTCCATCCTGAGTATCCCAGTCACCTGTTCATCTTCTTCCATCTCTGAAAGCGTTCCCACTGCCCTTTCAACTGAGCGCATATTCCCTCCTTCAAGATTTCCTTCGTTCCTGGGCAGGAGTCCCTGTGCTTGGACGCCTGCCCCATCCCATCCTGTCAAGCTGTCTCCTGCAATCATTCCAGCAGCTCCTGAAATCCTGCTTCCTCCACAAAGCCCTCCCCAGCTGAGAGCAAAGTGATTCTCCTCCGGCTGCCCACCTGTTCTGAGCGTGGGCAGCTCCCCTCCTCCCTGCTGGTGCATCTAAGGGCAGCAGATCCACCATGTCCTGTTCACTAAATGGCTTCAGAGTCCTACTTGTCCTTTCCATGCATCTGCATCCATGGTGGCTCAGGCGTGTGTTTATGAGTGTGTTTTGCTTGTATCAGCAGTGTGAGAGAGCTGTGTGGTGGCCGTGTTACTGGAAATGACCTTGCACAGCGTTACCAAGTTCAAAGTCCCAGGGCTTCGTAAATGAGGCTTGCACGTGGCCAGGCTGGCCCTCTGTGACATTGACTTGCACCTAAGGATGCAGCAAAGCTCTTCTGAACTGTCAAGAACTGAACATTACACTCAAAACTGACTTCAGTGAAACTAAGAATCCACTCGTTAAAATAAAGTTAACCATACTGCCAATGCCTAAATATTACCATCAGACCCTACCTCCCACAAGTCCATTTTCCTCTTCCACGATTCAGTAATACCATATCTGAACTGGATCCCACAAGATTTGGAACCTTCCATTGTTAAAAACGGTTGAGAACTTTTCTTTTAAATCCATGTTCAGAGCTCATGCCTGTCCTCTATTAACCTGAATTTCCTGCCCTTTGCAACTTCAGGGGGAAATGTTGCTTTCATGTCCTCTCTCTTAAATGTCAGAACAAAACTTCACTTCTTGGAAGCCCCAAGCCTTTTTTTTTTTTTTCTGGTAAAGAGGAAAACAAACGTGTTTGAGATCAGGCAGCCCCGGTGCACAGAATCACACAAGGCAGAAACTAGCCCCCTGGGCTGCCACCGATTGCTAGCTGTGCTACCAACAGGCCATCGGCAAGGAGGGTGCGGGTTTTTTTGGTTTTTTTTTGGGTTTTTTTTTGTTTTTTGAGTTATTTTGTCCTTAATTTTCCACCTAAAGTGTTGCATGGCTTTTCCAAAGTTCCATTTGAAATCTGTTATAGAATGAGGAGGGATACAAAGAGATATTTATACTATCAAGTAAAACTATATTTTGTATTCAGCAAATTGTAATACCCTCCCCCAAAAAGCCAAGGATTTTCTTTTCTGGCAGGAGAACACTTTCAGTCCACATCTCTGACCCATATGAAGATACTTTTCTGGTTTATATAGTCTCAGAAAGAAAAAAAAAATCCCGAGGAGGCCAAGCCACAATGACAACAAATTATAGATACGAGAAATAGAAGTTCATCAGGTTTTAGCATTTCTGCCTTCAGTAACCTCAGGGTAGGGGGGGGGGCTGTTATGCCTCCTTCCAGCTTCACACAGTCTGTACACTATGCCCACTGAGTGTCCTGGGTCACCTGAACAGGATCTCAGCTGACACACCATGAAAGCAGGTGAGTGGCTGAGGACTGCTAACCCTCACCTCCCTCCTCCCCTGGCCATCAGATTTAATCCAAGGGCATCCTTGAGAGTGAAGTGACATGAAGAACTGCCCTTGTCTGGGTGGCAGGGAGGGGCAGTAAAAACCCACAGGTCCTGGCTTCTGCATAACCTTTGTCAGCATCAAGGGCTCTCCGACCCCCCTCCTATCCCCCACATCAAGCCGCCAGTCCTCTCCCCAAATCCAGAAGATCAGCAATAATTGATTTGGCTCCTGGCCCATCCCCTTCTGGTGCAAAAGCGACAGCACAGTTCAGTGGCTGCTTCCGATCTGTCCCTGCCCTCCCTTCAAGTGACTCCACACGTCTGATTAAAATCGGTAAAGCGAGGGTCCTGGAGTGGAGAGGCACTCTTTATTCCTGTCAGCCACCGCTTGGAAGGGTTGAGGCTTCCTCCTACCAGACATTTCACTAGTAAACAGAAAAGTTACCCATATTGTCATGCTTGCCCTGACCTGCAAGCTAGTGAACAATAAATCTTAATTATAGTTAAATGCCAAAATCTGCAAAGAACGAGGCAGCACTAGTCAACTGTGAATTGGTCCGACTCCTCCGCCCGCCTCGGCTGGGCTGCAGCTGCAGGAATACATAAATTAGTTTGTGATTTGTTTGTGCCAGAACAATCAGTCGAGGCTGTTCCTTAAGAGCATTTCCAGTATCACTGGACGTGGACGTATTGGCATTCATCCTATTGCCGTGTCACATGCAGGTGGCATCTGGGGGCTTTATTTTAAAAGACTTTCAGCATTGTGCCTGGGCTAATAAGAAAGCGCTGTTTTTAAATATCTCGGCAGTTTTCCAAAGTGGTGCTCAGTCTCCTGACGTCTGCTCAGTCCATACTTGTTACCTTTGGATTTATTCGGAGAACCATTGAATAACCTTTTTGTTAGCAGTCTCCTTTTAGCCCTGTACAGGGCTACTGGAATTGGAGGCAGGCGTGGGGGGGGTCCCCCTCCCCCGCTTCCCCCTGCTGCTGTAAAGCTCATGAGCTCTTGGCATTCAAGCATTTGCTTATCATAATACTGAATAAAGCCACCCTGTTGTCCCTTTACCCAGGTCCTCTTGACGTATTGGCACCTATATGCAAGAATTAGAAAGGTGACTGCCTACATAATTCTGTTCAACAGCTTCAGGCGGTTCTATCCACTTCTGAGACTGACAGGAGATTGGAGATGGAACTCAGGAGACAGGAGGGAGTTTGGGCAGCTGGGTGCTCCATCCCACGAGTCAATCTGCAATCTCCTCCTATTATTTTGGGCGAAGATCATGTTGTCACTGGAAGTCAATCATCTGCTAGATGCTTCTATTGGGCAGTTTTTTGAGTAATAAGGCAGGCAATCCAGCCTCTGGAATAAGCTGGGGTTAAGTCATGTCTGGAGATCAAGTGAGAGTCCACTAATTACCAAGTGGACGCCTGCATGGGAAAGAGAGACAGAGGCACGAAAACCATTTCCCAGCAGACACCGCGGTAGAGGGAGGGCGTTGTAAATAGGCAGGTTTCCATTGTCCCTTTCACAGAAAATGAAAGGGGAAGAAGCCTTATGCCATACTACATCAGCAACGTTAATTTCAAGTTCCAAGCAGAGGAGTTTCTTCCTAGGAAGGCTGCGTCATTTCTACATCCCTGCCCCTGCCCCTGCCCCTTACCCCTCCCCCAACCCCACCCCACAGGCTGGGTTCTTCTGATCTCCAAAGCCACATGGTCTCACCAGCTTCCTGTTTGTGTCACTGTCTTGTTGCTTTGTGGTGGGTCACTGTAAGCTGCCTTTCAGCCAACCCCCACCTCGGGCTGGCTCTCTTCCCAGTTTTCTGGTGTGCTCACCAATCTGTCCATGAGGGTCCAAGTACCAGACCTTAAAGTCAGGGTCTTCTGCTGTCTCTGTAGCAAGGACTAGTCTTGTAAGTGCTCTGGCTTCCTTCAGACCCAAATCTAAAGGGCTGGCACAATGATTCTCACCACTGCCTCCGCATCCAGCCTCCTACTTCTTTTGTTATTGGTAGTAGTGGTTGTCATACTGGTGCTGGTGGTGGTAATAGTGATGGTGGTGGGGAGGGGAGGGGGCGGGTGATGGTGGCAGCAGTGGTGGTGGTGATGCTGATAGCAGTGACGTTGGTGGTGATAATGGTAGTGGTGGTGTTGGTATTGATGGTGATAGTGGTTGTGATGGGGTGGTGGTTTTTAAGGAGGGCACAAGAATTGTTTGTCCTATTCACAGATCTGAAAAGAGATTCAGGAAAACTAAAGGCTCTACAGAAATCCAGAAGACATTCCCAGGCTGCCCACCACGCTCCATGAAGAAAAGGTCCTGTCTGTGATAACCACCCTTTCACCGTGCACTGAACACTTGGCGTGTGTTACTGCATCTAATCTGCACAAGCACTTTGACAGCAAGGCCTCATTAGTCTGATTTTAAACCATATATCTAAGATTCCAAGCATCTATTATCTTGTCCTATCAAGGTCACACACATGGCATCTTTGTCAGTCTCAACTCTTCTCAGTGAAGGTACCATGGAGGTGCTCCAGTGACACACTTGTTCTAGATCTCCACTCAAATGATATCCCACTAGAGGTGGCTCCTTTTAACACATGGGCCTGTTTCAAACAATAGTCTGTGGCTTTTGCTCCTCTCATCTGTCTTTTTCTTTGGAACTACTAGATAGATAGATAGATAGATAGATAGATAGATAGATAGATAGATAGACAGATAGATGTGTGTGTACATATATATGTACATATTTTTCCCTTAGTATTTGTAGGCAGGCCCAGGATTCCCAGGGAAAGGCAAAATTCAAGGGCTGCCAGATCCCTTATAAAATGGCTTAGTACCGGCCTATAACTAGTGCACACCTTCATTTATCTTCCAGACATTTCTAGACCCAATTCAAGGTAAATATTGCATAACCGGGTGTTGCAGTATATGTATCTTTAGAAAGTTACAAAAAAATATCTGTATAAGTTCTGTATGCATAAATTTTTTTTCTGGAATATTTTCTGAGGATGGCTGACTAAGCAAATAAGGATCCTATGAATACAGACAGCTAACTGAGTGTGTACATACCCTGGCCTGTGTATTGATTTGCATACTCTGGATTCTTCTGGTATCTGGCAGATACCAGAAGGTACTTGAAATCTATTCAATAAATTAATGAATAGATAGGTAGATGGATAGATGATGGATGGATGGATAGGTGGGTGGATGGATGGATGGATGGATGGATGGATGGATGGATGGATGGAAGAGTGAGTAGATGAGCAGGTGGGTGGGTGGGTAAATGGATGGGTGGGTAGGTGGATGGATGGATGGATGGATGGATGGATGGATGGATGGATGGATGGATGGTTGTACATAAAAACTGCTTTCTAGTTTAAACCTAAAGTGGTCATAATGTTTAATCAGGTTGTCTTAAAGGACAAGCAACACTCCCTTCTTCAGAGACAGATGTGTTCAAGACTCTTGGTATAATCGACTAGTTGATACAGGACTAACTTATCCAATTTTGTATGACTAGTAAATTGAGCCATTGCCAAACATCCTTGTAATGACTTCCTACATGGTACAAAATTGTGGCTGGAAACTTCTTGACAGATCTTCTCAAACTTTTGTTTCTGCACAAAACAAAAATCTTTCCTATGCAATGCTATCCTGGCTGCCAACACCCAGGTGGTTTAAGGGACCAGATGGTAACCAAACCATGGCATTAGTGCTGCTATTGTCCTGAAGGGAATGAGGAAACCTCACTGGCTTTTCTCTCCAGATTCGTGGCAACTACATGGGGCTCAAAAACATATGTGGCATGAGTCTCTACTCTACAGAGACAATGTACTCTGTATTAGACCAGAAGACAGGACCTAGAACACATACATGTTAAAACAGAGTGACTAAGGGCACATTGGTTTGATTTCCATTGGGAAATCAAAGGTTCCCAAGAAAGGCGAAATCATGGTTGACAGACTAAGGCAATCAAGTATGACTACATGAAACACATGGCTACTGAGACAAACTTTGAAGAGATGACAGAATTTCTACAGGCAGAGACATAGCAAACGCACTGCAGTGGGAAGCCTGAAGTGTACAGAGTTCAGGACTGGGGCAGAGATTGATTGAACTTGAGCAAGCACAGAATCCAAGTAACAAATTTGCCAAAACTAAGCTAAGTTTGGGTTTGGTGGTACACGCCAAAGCAGAAGGATCAGGAGTTCAAGATCTTCTTTGGTTATACTATGAGTTGGAGACCAGCCTGGGCTACATGAGACTCTGTCCAGAAAGAAAGAAAG
>JANHMN010000004.1:124383392-124408329 GCA_030674055.1 Rhabdomys pumilio
AGGGAGGGAGGGAGGGAGGGAGGGAGGGAGGGAGGGAGGGAAGGGGGCTGGATAGGGGGCTAGATAGATGTCTCAGTGGTTAAGAGCACCGACTGTTCTTCTAGAGGTCCTGAGTTCAATTCTCAGCAACTACATGGTGGCTACAACCATCTGTAACGGGATCTGATGTCTTCTTCTCTGAAGACAGCTACAGTGTACTCATGTACATAAAATAAATAAATCTTTATAAAAACAGAAAGGAAGGAAGGACAGAGAGAGAGAGGGACAGAGGGAAGGATGGAGGGAGGGGAGGAAAAAAAGGAAGGAAGGAAGGAAGGAAGGAAGGAAGGAAGGAAGGAAGGAAGGAAGGAAAGAAGGAAGGAAGGGAGGGAGGGACAGAGGGGGGAAAGGAAGAAAGGAGGAAAGGAAGGAAAGAGAAGGAAAATGTAGCTATAAAGAATGGGGCATAGACAGCCAATCAACTGAACTGGCATTTACTTTAAAATGAATAGGTAAGTGATCTCTTCCTGTAATGGGACATTATTCTGCAATAAAGAGAACTTTTTAAAATTAAAATTTATCAAGCATCACTTGAGCTCTAAAAAAAACTGATACTTGATGCAGTTATTGAAGAATCCTAGTGTATGTTTGGTTTTGGTTTGTGAGTCCATTTTTTAAGTTTTATGAAAGCCAAGACAAGTCAAGATCAAGTGTACCTGATGGAATTTCACTTCCACTTTAAGACTTCCTGCTACTGGCAAAAGACCCTGGAGTTGAGTTCTGGTTGATACCATGAAATGGAAGCAAAGGTCTACCTCAGCTGAGGTGATTTCTGTTTTGAAACAGTAGCATTTTGGGGTTTCTTGGGTTAGAGGAAAATGTTACAAAAAAAGGAACAAGGAAACCAAAGGCAAAGGAGGTTTTGGGCTGGTCTGTTGTGTGAGTGGATTGTCTCTAAAATAATTAGAAAAGTACCTTTGAGGAACTGTGTGAAACTGACTGCAGGGGGTCAGAACTAGAGACAAGAATTCATGGCAGAATTGCAAGATGACTTCTTCAGGAAGCATGAATGCCAGTGACTCAGAAATAGCTCTCCCATCCTCCCAAAATGGCTAGAAGTATAATTCCTGCCTTTAGAGATGTTTTTATCCAGCTAAATCCTAAGCCTTAATCACTCTCCCTGTGCTCTATAGCAAAGAAAGTTCTGAGTTCTATTGGGAGGTTTCAGTTACTGTGAAGGGTCAAAGGTCAACTTGAAGGGTCTTGGACCAAACCTGACCCCTGGGTTGAGCTGGAGGAAACCCGACAAGGTTTGTTATTACATCTCAAGCTGGAATTTACCGTTGGAAATGCAGCCTTTGTCACCAGCACAAGGAGAACTGCTTTGCATTTGATGACATTTTCAAAACGGTGTGGAAAACCTTGACGTTTTTATTAGAAAATCTATAAAGCCCAAACAAATGGTTTCATGCTGCTTTGCCTCATTCTTCATAGGTTCATCGGCAATCCATCATCCCTCCCACTTTTCCCCTGCCCTCCCACTCCCCTCAAACCCTTCAAGAACAACATCTTGCCCCTGAACAAAAGAAGTGCAGCAGAGCCTTTCAGCCTCCATTGTCCTTTGCTGCTCAACTTCACCCCTAAATCAAGCACAGTCATCTGTCTCACCAGCTCCTTCCCCAAAGGCCAATCAGCAATGCCACCTCCTTCTACAACCCTTTTCCTTAACCTCTCACAGGACCCCAGATCACAGAAGCTTCCCTTTGGCTACAGATGGGACTATTTCTCTCTTCTCTCTTACATTTGTTCCAATATCCATTTGAAACCAACCCATTAGATTCAGACAAAATAAGTGAATATTGTCACTCTTGGGGGAAAAGCAAAGTAGCCTTCCTTTCTGAATTGCCATTTTGAGTAAAGCTCTGGTTCATCCTAAAGATTTTACTCTCTATCCTCACCTTTCAAAGACTCCACCAGACTTTCCCTTCAACACTATGGCATCAGCCAGCTTGCCATTGCTGAGACAGATGCCTAAGGTACATTTAAAAGGAAAACATATTCATTCTGGCTCATCGTTTCTGCCTGTGGCCAGTTTGATCTGTTGTTGTAGGAGCTGTGGCAAGGCAGAGCATCATGGCAGGGGTACGTGGTGGGATAGTGATGCCCACCTCCTTGTGGTCAGGAAGCAGTGGGGTTAGAGAAGGAAAGGTTCTAAATATCCTCTTCAAGAACAAGCATCCCCCGTTGCCTAACTTTCTTCTCTTAAGTCCACCCCACTTAAGTTTCCACTGCCTCCTAATAGGTAAAGAGTAACGCTTCAGCATATGTGCTCTCAGGAGACACTTGCCACCTAGAGCACGACAGTAAAGAGACCATTATTTGATTTCCCCTCATCCACCCTGTGGTTTCCCTTGTGACCCACCTTCTCTGCTTCCCATCACACAATGGCAGGCACCCTACTTCCTCACAGCTGGCATTTTGCGCAAGTCCGACACCTCGGTAAGCACCATTGAGTTTGGAATTTGGGTCTTTGCTCCCTCTTACTGGTTTTGACTCTTTGTCTTGTCTCTGTTTTTCCCTTTTATGCTCACCTGTTTATCTGTGCCTTCAACCACATCTGTCCCGGGGTCAGTTGACCGACTTCTGTGTTGCGGGGCTTTAATGCTTTCATTTAACTCACACAGTGCCATCGTGATTCACCCTTGTGCAATAGGGAGAGTGAGGACATCGCTGGCTCTGTTTTACAAATGACAAAAATATCCCTTCTTAGAGCTTCCTAGACCACAAGGGGCAGAGGGGATCCAACTCTTCTACCTCGGCAGCACATTCCTTTCTCCATGACATCACCTTCCGATTCCCAACAGACATTGCTTCCCATTCTCAGTTCTGACTCCTGGCATGTTGCCTCTATCTTCAGACTTCTCCTCAAAATGGCCCCCCACATTGTTTTTTATCTTGACTCCTGACCAGTGACTGCAGTCATCAGTGGAGTATGCCACACTAAGGTGAAAGAAATCAGCCAGAAGGTCCTGCACCACCATAAATCTTGGCGCTCTGGAGTGGCTCTCAGCTGCCTCCTGATTTGGACTTTACCTCAAAGCATCATGGTCATCACATCCTGTTTCAAACCCACCACCCGTCCCCCAGTACCCCCATCACACCCCAAAACACCCTCCAGTTCATTGCGGTACTCTTCGCTGTGTTCTCAAGCCACCAAGGCTGGGAAATCTTAGAAGCTCTTCTATGTTCCTATTTCCTCAAATTCTATGTGTTTTGTAGCATTCCCAGGGACAAAGAGACATGGACATAAAATAGAAATTGAAAAACCCAATGGCAGAGTCCCTGGTGGTCTAAGTGATTGTGCCTACACCTGATACCACGTGAGGCAGTCAACAAACTGCCCGTAAAGGAAAACACTGCAAATGAGAGAGAGAGAGAGAGAGAGAGAGAGAGAGAGAGAGAGAACACAATTTTATCATTTTATCATAAGTATCTTCCTTTTGAAAAAAGATTTGGGGACCAAATTTAATCATTCCCCTCCAAGAACCAGCAACAAATCTAAATATCAGGAAGTGCAGTACAGTTCTAAAAGGTCCAACTATCAGGGTGGGGCAGCACATAGAATTCCTGTTACTCCAAGCCTGGCAGGAATTCTTTCATCCCAAATCCACTCTATGTCATCAAGTATAGCAGAAGCATTCTGCCTATCATTTAGTGCCACAAGAAGGGATGCCTGCCCCATAATCACCCCACTAGAGGGATCGTCATCACTAGGGCAGACACTATCTTCACATGGAATTGTTGGGTGTTTCTGTTTGGCATTGAAGTAACGAAGTCAAGGTCCAACCTGTCATCCATGGCTGAGGGACCTTAAGTCTGAAGCCAGTAGTGAGATAAGCAGGACTTAGGCCGTGTAGAAGAAAGGCTAAAAAGCACCCCTCCCCGCCTCCCCTCACTTGACTCAGTATCTGTCTTAGGGTTTCATCGCTGTGAACAGACACATGACCAAGGCAACTCTTAACTCTTATTAGAACAACATTTAATTGGGGCTGGCTTACAATTTCAGAGATTCCGTCTATTATCATCAAGGTGGGAGCATGGCAGCATACAGGCAGACATGGTACAGAAGGAGCTGAATGACTCCCTCATGTGAAGGCCACTAGAAGACTGGCTTCCAGGCAGCTAGAACTAGGGTCTTAAAGCGCACGCCCAGAGTGACACACTTCATCCCACAAGGCCACACACACTCCAACAAGGCCACACCTCCAAACAACACCACTCCCCATCTCAAGCACATTCAAGCCACCACAGTGTCCCTCTCTGTTTATCTATCCTTTCTTGAGCTGCCATCAGCATGAGCACTGTTATTAAGGTAGTGGGACAGGAGAGCTATCAGCCAGGGGTCCCCTGCATGAGTGCTTCTCTTATGGAACACATCAGGCAAATCACCTACCCACGGTGATTCTGTGCCCTAGAAGAGAAAGGGAAAAAAGGATGCTGTTTTAGTTACTCTTCTTAATTCTTACAAACACCCAGCAAGAAGTAAAAGGAGAGGTGGAGTTTGTTTTGCTTCATGTCTAAAAGAATGTTCTACATCTTGACAGGGAAGGCAGAGCAGCAGAAACATGAAGTGTCTGGCCACTTTGTACCCACAATCAGGAATGTTCAGTAAAGATCCATTCACAAGTGCTTTCCACCATCTTCACACCCTTCCCATCATGCCCCACACTCCTGCCCAAGCACAGGCACTGACCCAGAAGCACTATAAGCTCCTTTTGGATGAATTTGGCTTGAATGGGAATGTATCTTCCTTTGACAATAACCACTTGGCCATCAGAGATGCTGAAAAAGTCTTGGTCACTTCTCAGCTCAGGAGGAGAAAGCTTGGAATTTACCTGAGGAATGACAAAAGGTTTTTACTGTGTTGCTGGTCCAAATCCACAGAAAGCAGAATATAGCCTTAGCCTGCATGTGGCTGGATACTACCTGTGGCTTCAAAAATCTGATCTCTTCTGTATTTGTCATCTACATATCCCTGTGTTCTAATACCTGACATAAACAAAGGCAGAATGATGTATTTGGACTCATGATTGAGCCCAAAACAATGTGGGAAAGACACAGCAGAATTTATGGCAACAGGTATATATGGAGGAGGCTCCTCATGTCCTCGTGGACCAGAGCATACCACAGCTGGAACCAGGAGGCCAGGAATAACTTTCCAGGGCCCTTCCCTAGCTGAGATACCTCTAGAAGCTAAGCACTGCCTCCAAGAGATTCCAGAGGCTACAGAAACTGAAGCACCAGCCAGGGAACAAATACTCAAAACATGTGCCAGTGGGGACATTTCAGACTCAAACCAGGGCCTTGTTCCTCAGTAATATGGGCACCTTTAGAGCAGATGGTGGCTGCAAATGTGTGACCCATGACCTCCTCCCTTGATTAATTTTATTATAATCAGCTTAGATTTAACAAACACAAATCTTATTAATATATCACTCATATAATATATATCCACACAAATAAACATATGCTAAATATACAAAGTAGTTGGTTCACTGGTGTTTATGTTAAATACATGCTCTCAATGCCGAGGCTCTACTGCACTGCCTTCATTTCTAGATGCTAATTGTGGCAGCCCTCGGGGTTCCCAGCGTGACTGCCCACTCTCTGAAAGCCCTTCAAGGGCTGCTCTAGAGTCCCCTGAGTTTCCACTGGTTCCTTGCAAGCCATCTGGCCTTTCACACTACAGCTGCACTCTACGCCCCCTGCCCCAACACCTGACCTTTGTGATATCCCTCACCTGAAGCAAATATATCCATCAAAAAAGTCCAAAATTAAAATCAGGAATAGATATGTGTGTATGTATATGTATATGCATATGTTATAATATATTATAAATAATGCATAATATATAACATTAATACATAACATTATAATATATATTGTATTTTCTAGGGTATATATAAGGTTATAAATGTATGTATGTACACATATATTTATATTGTACATATATTATATTTATATATAAAATATATTTATACACACATATATCCATATATCCATATCCCAAGATCTAAAATATTTTTTCTTTTAAGACTTCACTTGGTCTCAGCCTTTCTTTCTCCAATTTATTATTTCTACTATTGAAGCATACACAGCTATATATGAGAATGGGGATTGCAAAGTCTGTCTGCATTCAATCACAGTGCCCAATTAACTGAAGCCTCTTGCCTTGGTGGTGTGTCTCTCAAACATTTATAATTGTCATTAGCTGAAAGGGCAGAGAAGGTCAGAACTCGGGGTCCCTGGAGAGTGGGAGGCTGCAAGCAACAACGCAGGCCTTGAACGCCTCTGCCAGCTTTGTCCCTAAAGAAGGAAGGTGTTAACCCATGAGTCCTTGCTCACAGTCATTAACCTCAGCTACAGGAACATTGTGAATGACAGGAAGCAATCAGAGCACCATGCAAAGGAATTTGCAACTGGTGGAGGCATGTGTGTCACAGAGGAACCTGGGACTGAGAATAGGAAAAAGTACATAGAGGCCCTCTTGCCTCAAAAAGATGTCCTCCTCAGGGGGACCTTCCACTTTTCTCACCTGGATCCAAATGGCTCTCTGTCGCCTCTTTTGATGGTGCTTCTTCTGCTATGTCTGTTGCCTTGCTTGTGCTTCAGTTGGAGAAATACTATTAACTAATCGGAGCAAATCTACTTCCTAAAGGTATCACAAGTATCTCAGCTCTTTGTCTCTTTATAACATACAAATTGTGGCCTTGCGTTCCAACATGTGACCAGCAAAGCAAATTCCAAGCAGCAGACATGATACCCTTGACCCCTAAGTATATATATACTTTAAGGAGATTTAACTAAATTCTTCTTCCATCATGTTGTTCACAGCAAGAAATTGTTCCTTATGAAATTCTTAGCTGGGTCTAGGGAAATGGCTTACCAGTTAAGGGTACTAGGTGCTCTTCCAGAGGACCCGGGTTGAGACCCAGCACCCACATGGAGGCACATAACCAGCTATAATTTCAGTCCCAGGGAATCCAATGCCCTCTTCTGGCTTCTGTAGATAACCAAGCAGGTATGTGGTAGACATATGTGTAAGCAGAATCTCTCATGAACATAAAGAAAGTATTAAAAAAAAGTTCTTAGCTCTTGAGTCACCCTGGCCAGTAGGAGATAGCACATCAATCAGGTAGACAGGAACTGCAGTTAAAAAACAAACAGACAAACAAACAAACAAACAAACAAATACAGCAATTCAACGTGGAAGAAAATAAGACCTGATCACTAATCCAAGCAATCCCCTTGACCTAGCCACTGGTTATTTAACAAAATGCAGTGTAGAAAAGGGAAGCAAGATATTTTACTACCACTTATTAAGTACCTGCTTTAAGCTGTTTCAATATACACTTTCTCATTTAGTATTCTATCATGATTAGCTTGTATCTCCCTTCTCCCTCCCTCACCAAAATAACTCTTAGCTCCTCAGAATGTAACTGTATACGGAGACAGGACTATTAAAGTGATCATTAAGTTAGAATGAAGTCCTATGAATGGGTACCAACCTGACACAGCTGTGTCCTTATGTTGGGCCATGGAAGGGTGTCCTGGTTCTTGGGTTGTGGGTTTGGCCCCCAGAACCCAGGCTCCTGTCACAAGGTCTAATCTCCATTCCACCTTTACCCTTAAGTCACTTATACAGGTGGAGGGTGTGATAAACAGACCCCAGGCCCTAGAGAGATTTACATACTAATGAGGTACCTGAAGGCCAGAGGGTGGAGCCAATTAAGCATTCCTCCCCAGCCCTCCCCCCACTCTTCCCCTCCCTATTTAACTCAGGTCCGGCCTGGATTTTGTGGGGTGTGCATTCAGATCCATCCACCATCCGCCATGCCAATAAAGTGGTTTTGGAAACCCAAGAACTTCCTCATGTGTTGGGGTCCGCCGTGAGGAACCATGGAGAGGCCTTTACTTAATGAGCAGCCGGGCCTAACTTCCAGCTGGAGGAACCCAGGGCATTCTCAGCCGACCACACAAAGCTTGGCGTGAGAGACTCTGCGGTTCCCTGGCCGTTTTTTATTTTTATTTTTCCTACATCCTTATAAAACCATAAGACTTGGACACAGGTGTCTACACAGAAAGATCATCAAAAGATAAAGGGAGAAGGTGGCTGTGGTGGTTTGAATAGGTTTGGCCCCTATAGACTCATGTATTTGAATGCTTGGCCTATGGAAAGTAGCACTATTATAGGGTATGGTTTTGTTGAAGTAGGTGTGGTGTTGTTGGAGGAAGTGTGTCACTGGAGGAAGTGTGTCATGTAAATACACTGAAGTGTGTCTCCATACTCAAGCTCCACCCAGTGTGGAATCCTCTTGGCTACCTGCAAGAAGACAGTCCTCTTCTGCTGCCTGCAGATCAAGATATAGAAGTCAAGGGTCCTCCAGCACCATGTTAGCTTGGACACTGCCATGATGATAACGGACTGAACCTCTGAAACTTTAAGCTAGTACCAATTAAGAGCCTTTATAAGAGTTGCCTTGGTCACAGTGTCTGTTCACAGCAATAGACATAACTAAGACAATGTTCATCCACAAGTGAGGAGAAAACAAGCCAACCTGTCCATACCTCAGTCTTGGACTTTCAGTTTCCAGAACTGGAAAGAAATACACCATTCTGTGTAAACCACATGGACTGTGACATTTAGTTATGTAGCTGAGCAAATAACTATATCTCCCCAATGACCTATATTCCAGTGCTCTTTGACTCCAATAGGGGTGTACCCCAATCATCCCTTAAACTGAAGCTATAGTAACTCAAAAATGCATTTCATCCATGTACAACTGCCGAGTGTCCCTGCTTAACAACATCATGCACGGTGGACCGTTGGGTGTTCTCCAAATGATCCCCAGGTTAATTTACATTTTGAGAGAGTCCCCTGCTTCTGAAAAGGAGCCAAATTCAATTTTTAAAGACTATTTTCTACTGAATGCATATGGATTTCATGACAATGTGAAATGGAAAATCTAAGGGCCATCAGTAAAGACACAAGGACTTGGGGGTGGAAAGTAACTTGCTGAGGATCCCAAAGTAAAGCGGTCACACAATTGGAATGGATAAAGACCCAATCTTGACTCAAAACCTTGAGATGAAAATGGCATTTTCCACCTACTAAAAACAGGAGGCAGTGGGCAGAAAGGACTCTGGTTATCCACTGGCCTTTTAAACCTGCCAGCAGATGGTCGGTGCAGCCTCGGCTAGCTGCACCACAGGTACCATGTGAAAGCTGGTCCAGGCAGGGAGCATCTATGAGGTATATGTGGGGCACATAGGGGTCTCCTAAGGCATTTGTGTGTGATAAACCAGATGACCTTCATCATATCCTGTGGGCCCTGGGCTACTGTCATTCCATTTTATAGATGTGAAGCTCAAGGCACAGTAGCAAAGCAACTGGCACCTGTCAACAGGACACAGAGTAGAGCTCCAGCCCCAGTTAACCCCTAGCCCATGAGTTTCCAACTGCCTGAAACTATTCTGAAGTGAAGTGGGCTAGAGCAGACTCCTTGCTGGAAACTACAAGGCCTTTCTAAACTGACAAGACAGTGTGTGCTTCATCCACAGGGCTATGTTTCAAACTCCACAGTCAATGCCTGAGACTTCAGACAGAACCAAATCCCAAAGACATTTTGTTTTTGCATAGATGCATAAACTCACCATCCTTTCCATGTTACCCAGGCACTTATGCATTGTGGTCATAGCTTTTGTAGTTTCAAATGTGATGGGCAAAACAAGTACTAAGTCCTATCCCCCACCCCATTACAGTTCCTCAGATAGACATGTTCTTCCACAGATCATAACAACACAAGTACATAAGTTTTTTGGGTTTATTTTTTTCCTCTTTTCTTGTCCAGGCCAGCTGAACAATCAAGTGGGACCCTTAGACACTGTGGAGAAGACTGGGATTCTAGAGAAAATAAAGAGGCACAGCAAGTCAAGAAGTCTGATCAAGCTAGCAAAATTTTTATTGTTCACACAGGTTATATACTCTAAAAACAGGATATGGGGAGGGGTAGGAAAGGAAAGAGAGCTTTGCAGGTGGAGGAAACTACCTGCAGCTGCAGGGTCTAAGTTAGTCTCACAAAGCCTTTCCATTACCAGGGGTTCTAAAAACATCTATCTAGCAGGATGTTGGCTAAATCTAAAGATCAGGAGGAAGGGTTACTAAGGTGGGTTGCTATGAGGCCTTGTTTGAAGTTCTGAGAACTGACAAGTGAATCGTGGAAGGTAAGCAGAAAGAAGAATAGTAGATAGGAGAGTCAAGAGTGAGTGTTTGCCAAGAGTGAGGCCTCATCATGGCTTCCCACATTTCCTTACTTACATTTTCACATTAGGAAGTACTTCATCGTTTCTTTTTGCACATTTAAACTGCCGTTGTCACCACTTTGGCAATGTGACCTTACTATTGAGTGGAATGAGGGTTATTTGACACAAACATTGCAATCCCAAGACAGCTAATCTGATGATGATCCAAGATGATGATATGAGACTTCTCCCAGGGAGACCAAAAAAAAAAAATTGTCTAGTTACTCCAGAAAGAGAAGACACCAATAGTCCAAGGAAAGGATGCTGCCAAATACAGCTTGGTGAATCAGTAAGTTTATTAGAGTTGCCTATAGGAACATGGGTTACTCAAAAGCAGTCACATGATTGGAAAGTCATATGATGGAGAAGGCTACTTCCAGGCAGGTACACCTCTGGAGTGCCTGTGTGCCTGCCCCCTGCCCCATCAAATATTTCGTTCTTATAAAACTTTCAAAAGGGAAGGGATTTTATGAAGCTCTAGTGAAGCAATCGGCTTGTGCACAAGCCAGAGACATTGCATAGGTTTCTTAATATCCTTCTGGGACCTTCCATAGCCCCTCCATATGATCCCCCCCAGGAAGGCTGCCTTTCCAAAACACTTATGTGTTGGATGGTTTGGGTTTTTATTTGCCTGTTTGGTTTGTTTTGTTTTGTTTTGTTTTGTTTTGTTTTATAAACTTAACACAAGTTAAAGCTATTTGGGAAGAGGAATTCTGAATTGGAAAAATGTCTCCATCAGATGGATCTATTTCTTAGCTAGTAATCAATGTAGAAAAGTCTAGCCCACTATGGGCAGTGTCATCCCTAGGCAGGTGGTCCTGAGATGTATGAGAAAGCAGGCTGAGTCAGCTAAAAGGAACAAGCCAATAAGCAGTATTTCTCCATGGCCTCTGCTTCAGCTCCTGCCTTAAGGTTCCTGACCTCCCTCTATGTGACCTGAAAGTTGTATAAAGAAATAAACCCTTTCTTTGTCAAGTTGTTTTTGGTCATGATGGTTTTTTGTTTTGTCTTTTATTTCATCTTTTTATTTATTTTATTTATTTATTTTTAATTTCTTCAGTTCCTCCCACTCTTCCACCCTTGTGCTCTTCCCCTCCCAAAATCAAACAAACAAGAAAAAAAAACAAAATACCAAATCCAATTTGGGTTTTCCATATGTTCATCTGAACATGGTCAAACTACCAAAAGGCCAGCCCTTTGAAGATAACTGAGTCCTTCCCCACCCATCTCACTCCCCCCGCACTCCAGAAGCCATCAGTTGTGAAGAGCTAAGCTTCATCTTCTTTATCACAGTTTTAAGGTCTCTCCTCAGTGTAGGGCTGTGGGCCGTACCAACAGACAGAAAACCTGAGAAAGTCAAGCAGATTCAGGAGCCCTGGCAATTCTCATAGTTGAGAATGGTAGGCATTTAAATATACTCAGACCAGGTTCCTGTTCTGGAGCATGTGACCATGACACCCTATTGACAGAACTATGACAATCAGTCATGTAGGGACAACACCAGGAGTCCTTCCACATGCAAATGAGGTATCCCTAATATTTCAGAACAAGTCAATAGAAAACATCTGCCTCTAGATCCCAACCAACCCTCCAAATGTTTATAAGGTCCTGTCCACAGGTAATAAAGTGCATGGGTTATTTCACCAAGGATCTCACGAGAGTGTCTGTCTTATCTAGCTGTAACACTCCAGGGAAGAGTATTCTCTCCTGAAGTTTTCATCTCTGGACTTTGACCTGGCCCAACCTGCTGCGTCTACTGCAGCCATGTCCTGATGCCTGCCACTGACTCAAGAGCAGCATCAGAAAAAGAGGGCCCCCTGCCTGCCTTTATCCAGCTTCCCGTCAAGGACCTGCAACTCTAGTCCAAAGATCCTCAGATCCCCACAGACAGCAAGCACCCAGTAGGCAGACTGGCACTTCAGTAGTTTCTTGTCTGGACTGTTTCTTTGGGGGGGGTGAAGAAGATTGTCTCCGAAACCTTCAATGTCTCAGATTCTCAGTTATGAGTCTGCAGTAATCAACACCACTGCAATAGAAGCTTCATTGCCCATAGCAGCTGGCAGCAGCATGGATCATGGACTTCCACATGGTTTCCAGCAGCAACACAGAATGTGGGCATCAACATGACCTCCAGCAGCACCACAAATCATAGGCATCTTCATGGCCTCCTACAGCAGCACTGACAGTAGAAGTCCTCTGAGGAAACTTGATCCAGAGAACAAACCAGCTTCAACTCAGATGTCCTGTTGTTGTTCACAGGCAGTGTGCCCAGAAGTACCTGCTGGTGTGCCCCAGGCTGCTGTATACCACCCTGCCCTCTGCAATGGCTGTAAGATGAAATAAATCTAAAACACGATGCAAGCAGGAAGGCCATTCATCATCCAGTGAAGTCAGGGCAAGAACTCAAGTCAGGGACTGACGCAGAGGCCATGGAGGAGTGCTGCTTACTGGTTTGCTCACCAGTAAGCTTATTCAGCCTGCTTTCTTATCTGAACATAGTTTTATCACAATGATAGAGAGCCAGATTAAGACATCTTGGTGGTTTACTTCCTGTCCTCCTCTCATAACGCTTCAGGTCTCTCATGTCATTTTAATTTTTCTCCTCAGTCTCTATGAACCTCCAGGTCATTAAAAATCCCCCAGAAAACATGGAAGCTTCAAAGACAGGGACATCTCTCTAAGGGCTCCCATACAAATCAGTTCCCTTTTCTTTTGTATAAAATTTCAAATGTTTTCTCCTTTCTCCTCTTCATTTTCCCCCCACAGCCACCTTCTCTCCAATATAAACATTTCACAGTCATCAGTTTGAGTCTTGGAAGCCTTCCTCTTACTCAGAACTTGCTCACTGACCGACATCCTTTCTTACTGACGATCCCAGCAGGCTTCCTGTCTCACTTTGGATTCCTCCTCTGCTCCTGCTGTCTATCTATCATGAACAAGCAAATGGATGCTTGTTCACTTAAGCACTCTACTGAATGCAGGTACGAAGCTCAGAAAAGGGTGGTGGATTTAGGGGAAGAATGAGTCAGTGGGACTCCCTTAGACACACAAGAAAGAGGAAAAGTTTGGGGATCACTTTCAGATTAGACCTATTAGCCTACCAAGAGGGAGCTGAAGGGTTGTCTGGAAGTATTCAGAGCAAGGACCTAAAGCAAGGAGCTACATTTGCTCACAGAAGTCAAGGAGGTGAGGAAAGGCTCTGAGAACCAGAACAGGCAAGCAGCTGGACAGATTACTTGAGGAAGGAAGTTAAAACTGCTACCCTTGGGCCTGTGACATTCTTGCACCAGAAGAAACAGGGAAGATCTGGGAGTCAGCAAAACACAGTGTGGTGGAGCCCAGCAGTCAAGAGAAGAGGAGACAGAGGACAAGAAAGCCACAGACGGTCTTCAGATTATGTGCCACAGATAACAGGGACTGAATAAGTCCTTGTCTTAGGTAGGGTTTTACTGCTGCGAACAGACACCATGACCAAGAAAAGTCTTATAAAGGACAACATTTAATTGGGGTTGGCTTACAGATCCAGAGGTTCAGTCCATTATCATCAAGTCAGGAGTATGGCAGCGTCCAGGCAGGCATGGTACAGGAGGAGCTGAGAGTTCTGCATCTTCATCTGAAAGCTGCTAGGAGAAGACTGGCTTCCAGGCAGCTAGGATGAGGGTTTTATAGCCCATACCCACAGTGATACATCTACTCCAACAGGGCCACACCTTCTAATAGTGCCATTCCCTGGTCCAAGCATATACAAATCATCATAGTCCTCCTTATAGACGAGAAGAGAAACCAAGAGTATCATCGTGTGTGTGTGTGTGTGTGTGTGTGTGTGTGTGTGTGTGTGTGTGTTGTGTGTGTGTGTTTATTAGTGTGTGTGAGTATGTATGCATACATGTCTGTGTGTAATGTTGAAGACTGAATCCAAGAGTGGCCTCATGTGGAAAAAGGGTTCTGCCACAAAGCTATACCTCTACTAAACTACATATTTGAACTTTACATTTTGAGACCTGTGTGTAATCCTAACACTTCAGAGGAAGTGACAGGAAGATCATGAATCCAAGGTCATCCTCAACTACATAGCAAGATAAAGCCATCCTAGGTGACATAAGACTCTATACCAATGCACTCCACCCCAACTGAGTACGGAATATGTTCACGTGTTGTTCGTGACGTATTAAGTATTAAGAAGCTGCTCTTGGGTTGGTTCTTCTCTTTCCTAAATCACAACAGTTTCTTAGGATTTATTCTCATTTTTTTGTGCCAAAACCAAAATGGCCAGTGTCATAGTTAGCTCCAGCTATCAATTTTGACACAGTTGAGAAGGACAAACTTCAACTGAGAAATTGCCTCCATCCAATTGGCTTGTGGGGGTGTCTGGGGAGCACTGGCTTAATTACTAATTGATGATATAAGAGGGCCCGGCCCACTGTGGGTAGTTTCAACTTAGCCAGGTGGGCGTGGATTGTGTGCAAAAGGTAGATGAGCAGAAGCCAACAAGCAAGCAAGTCAGTAGTGTTCTCCAATGGTCTCTGCTTCAGTTTCTATTTCCAGTTTCCTGTCTTGAATTTTTCTCCAACTTTCTTCAGTGATAGAGTGTAACCTGGGAGTTGTATGATTGAATAACATCATTCTTCTCTGAGATTCTTTTAGCCATGGAGTTTATCACAATAACAGAAAGCCATCCAGAACAGCAAGGAATTCTCATTTTTCTCTTTACATAGTCAAGGAGTTGCACTCCACACGGTGATGTGTACCTTAAAATTTTTGTGCTCAATCTTGACTGCTCTGTATATTGTGATGTCCTTATTCTTATTGTCATTATCTGTTCTTGATGTATATTATATCCCCTCTCCACCAGATAGCAAGCCTTAGGGGACAGATGCTGCATCTTATTCTATTCAGTAAGGGAAAAGTACTCAGCTCAGTTTTGTTTTGTTTTATTTTTAAATGTATTAGTTGGAATAGACTATAGAAAGGAAGAGAATAAATCCTTGTTGAATAAATTACTTATTATTAAAAAGAGCACATGCTTCATCTGGCTTATTCCTCTCAATATTTTACTTTAAATTATTCCATTTTCCCAAGAGTCACAGAAGTAGACAAAATACATAATGAATCCCCAAGGATCTACTCCATCCGACATCCAACATCCCTCTACAAGTACCAACATTTTGACAGTCTTGACTCTCATCCTTTCCTGCCACCCATTCACTTGAAGAACAAAGAAGGCTAGGTGTTTTTATACGTATGCAAGATGAGAGGTTATGTTTTCTGCTGATACCAAAAGGACTCATTGATAAATGGAGGCTTTCCTTTAATTGCATAGTCACAGCCCTACAAAGTTAGCAGTAGGTTTTTAATATCATCTAATAGCCAGGCCACACTCACATTGCCTGCATTTCTCATGCATGCCTTTATAAAGTATATAAAGTATATACTTTATAAACATTTATATACTTTATAAACATTTGTATATATATAATATATACATTTGTATATGTATATGTATATGTATATGTATATGTATATGTATATGTATATGTATATGTATATTATATTATATTATATTATATTATATGTATATTATATGTATATTATATGTATATTATATGTATATGTATATGTATATGATGTATATGTATATGATGTATATGTATATGTATATGTATGTGTATGTGTATGTGTATGTGTATGTGTATGTGTATGTGTATGTGTATGATGTGTATGTGTATGTGTATGTGTATGTGTATGTGTATGTGTATGTGTATGTGTATGTGTATATGTATACAGTTGATGTTGTGAGTTCAGGGCCATGCACAGCCCACAAGAGTTACTTGGTCCCTGTGCCCCATTGGACCTTTTCTGTCCCATTCAGACTTGTCTCTCTTTCTGCTCAGGATTTTTTCTGCTATTGCTTTGTTAGAGAAAACAATCTATTTGTCTAAATTCTGATGAATCTCGTTGCTTCTTTCTAGTATTATGTCCTCTCTCTGTCTCTATTTCTCTTTCTCTGTGTGTGCCTCAGTCTCTCTCTCTCTGTCTCTCTCTCTGCCTCTCTCTCTGTCTCTCTCTCTGTCTCTCTCTGTCTCTGTCTCTCTCTCTGTCTCTCTCTCTGTCTCTCTCTCTCTCTCCCTCTCTCTCTCCTGGAAGCTGTCATAACTTGTATTTGAAGAAGCACTGCTTGGTGGAGAATCACAAATAAATGATAGCAGGCAACAGGAAGGTCGTGGTTAGTCACACAGGTTGGAGATTAGCACCCTGGATTACAGGACTGGGTAATAGACCAAAGGGCACTGTGCTGGCTAGTCTTATGCCAACATAACACAAGCTAGACTTATCTCAAAGGAGGGAACCTCAGTTAAGAAAATTCCTCTGTAAGATTCATCTGTTCTATAGGACATTTTCATAATTAGTGACTGATGGGGAGATCAATGAGGAGAGCCCATTGTCAGTGGTGCCATTTCTAGGTTGGTGGTCCTGGGTTCTATCTAAAAATAAAAATAAAAAAGCCGGCTGAACAAGCCATGATGAGCAAGCAATTATGCAGCACCCCTCCATGGCCTTTGCATCAACTCCTGCCTCCAGGTTCCAGCCCTGTCTGAGTTCCTGACTTCCTTCAATGATGAACTATGATGTGCAAGCGGAATTCAAATAAACCTCTTTCCCCCCAAGTTGCCTTCTCATGGTGTTTCATGACAGCAATAGGAACCCTAGCTGAAACAGGCTGCAAGGGCAGAGGGATGGTCTTCTTCAGATATGAGCAGAAGAGGAGATCCGTGAGGCTTGTTAACCAATTAAAAAGAATTGTGCTTCTCCATGCTATGTTTTTAAAAAGAAAAAAAAAAAAAAAAAGCTGGGTTTTACTACACAATAGCACACACAAAACTTTCTCCTAGAGAAACATCTAAATGTTTACAGACATTCTTCTCACAATTGTCATTTATGGCAAATTTTAAAGGCATACAAAGTTGTGCGATTATTGTTGGTGTTAAATTTCATTGCTGTGGCTTTACAACATAAACAAAAATAATTCCTTAAGTAGTTGGCAATTGGAATTATCCTCTCGGGAGCAGATTTTACTGCTATGGATACTGTAAAGCACAAAGATAATAAATTTAAATTGCAGTATTAGTATTGGGAATAAATTTTATTGCTTTGGCAGAAACACAAAGAGGCAGGATTCATAACTCTTGTAAGTTTTCTTTCCAGCAGTAGGTTTACATCTGACGGCACTGGGTCTGGCGTACAGAGAAGAGCAAAGGTTATTGGTGTCATAGGTCATACGTCCAGGTGAAAAGCAGACTCAGAAGAAGTCACATTCTCAAAGGTGGCTGTTGGGTATTAGAGAAATGAACCTACCCATCAGAGGACAAGCTAGGTAGATGCAGACAGACATTCAGTGTGGGGGATGGGGATGGGTCCTCTGAGTTACTTCCGGTTGCATGGGCTTTTCCTTCAGAAGATGTGAACAAACAAGTGTTCACTCCAGATAATGAAGGCCAAAGTAATGACGTCACCAAAATTCAGTTTGGTGGACTCGTCCGTTTGTTGAGCTTACTTACAGTGAGTAGGTGAAGACTTACAGGAGTGTGGCTGGCACCACAGCAACTCTGTCATTGAAAAGTCCCACCCTAGCTTGGATGGCTATATTCAACAAGAACATCCCCTTCAGGTAACCTCCCAGCGTCCAGCCCCTCTGCAGACCATGTGTGGCATGGTATAATTATAGACAGTTCTGGGGAGGTCATAGGAAAGAGTGGCTGGACTCTCAGGTGAGGGTCTAATGGCCCTCCCTACTTGTTTCTCCTATAAAGGAACACCAAAAGGCCCCATTCTGACAGCCTCTCCTATGTACTTACCCCTACTTTGATTAAAATGGTAACAGCTGCTGTGTTTGGGTAGAAGAGCGGTCCACAACACTGTGACCCTCCTTCTCACTGAAATGTCCCATGACCAGCAATTAGCACATCCCATAGCTCTACAAGGCCCTCATTTAGTCCCCCTTGCAAAACCGAGCTCAGCAGATTAAAAATTATTTAAGTTGGTTTTTTTGTGGGTTAACGTGTTGGAAACGTCTTCTCCCGTGTGACAGGTAGGGAGGTAGAGCTCGTGGGGGGTGGGGTTGTCATGAAAATTGATGCTGCTTTGTCAAAGGCCTAGGCTGCATCTCTCTCTTGTCCACAGGATGATTTCTACCATACGGTAATGTGCCCAGCAAGCTCCCACCAGGTTCTTCCCCCACCCTGACCTCACACTTCCTAACCTTCAGAACCATGAACAAACAAAATTACAGTTCACTGTACGGCGTCAGTTTATGGTGTTCTGTGGGAATGACATGAGACAGATAGTCCTCAGTGGTATTTTGCATTGTGAATATTCCCGGCACTGCCTATGACATCCCAGGGAAGGGACTGCATATACCCACTGGATACCTGGATGTTGCTTTTGACTTTCCTTTCTCTCATTCCCACACACTCCATGCTTACCAATCTTGCAGGTACTGACCCACAAATCTCAGGACATGTCAGACCTTGGTATTATCTCTGTGTCTCTGTCTCTGTCTCTGTCTCTCTCTCTCTCTCTCTCTCTCTCTCTCTCTCTCTCTCTTGCTCTGTCACTTAAGAAAGGGTCTCACTATGTAGCCCTGGCTGTCCTGGATCTCAGTATGTAGACCATGCTGACCTCAAACTCACAGAGATCCACCTTCTTCTGTCTCCCAAGTACTGGGATTAAAGGTATGTGCCACTACACTTAGCTGATCTTGACTTTCTCCTCACCCCATGTTAGATCCTGATTGTCCCCTTCCTGACACTTTATTGTAGCCTCTTTCCTCCATATATGTTGTGATAACAATGTCCATGCCATGAAGAGCTGTGATAAGTATCTGACATCAGTGCTTCATTTGCCCTTCATAACCTCTCTCTCTCTCTCTCTCTCTCTCTCTCTCTCTCTCCCTCCCTCCCTCCCTCTCTCTGTCTTTGTCTCAGTCTCTGTCTCTCTTTGTCTCTCTCTCCTTTTCTCTCTCCTTTTCTCTCTCCCTCTCTCTCTCTCTCTCTCTCTCTCTCTCTCTCTCTCTCTCTCCCTCTCTCTCTTTCTCTCTCTCAACCAAACTAAGATTCCAAGGTTTAATATTAAGAGATAAATTGTGCTTTTGAAAACCACTGGACACACAGAGAACAATTCTCCCATTTTCCCCTGTTCTTCAGTGGCCCCCTGCCAAGGGTCTGTCTCCTCCTCCTTCCTTCAACAAATGAACTCCCTGAGATGAAACACAAGAGTACTGCCAGTGTCTCCGGCCTACACCATTCTCTCATCCAAGAATCACAGAGACAGTCAGAGTTCTCAAACGCCTATTTGCTCTTGATGGTCCTCTTATCTAAAACACTGCCTGTTCCTTCTCATTGCCTAACACCTGAATACACTTCAAGACTTATTTTGGATATCTTTATCAGAAATTCTCCTCTTTGGCACTTCCAAATACTCATGAGCATGGGGCATGCACCCATGTGAGAACAGACACAGGTGACTCCCTTCCTGGCTGCCACTGTCCCTGTAACCTACACCCTACCTGCTAACTGTAACTGTCTGTGTTGACTCAGAGTCTCCTCTGAAAGCTGACTATGGACAAAGATCATGTCCTTAATCTGTGAACTAGAATTCAGTGCCTGAATCTTGGCACAAGGGTTTCTTGGTCACAGCTCACTGATTGCACGCATAAGTGAATGAATTCTATAAAGCACTGTGAACGCAACAGCAACTATTACAGTAATAAGATATATGGCTTTTGAGTCTGGAGAATATGCCAGGCCATGCCTTTTATTCAGTGTGATGAAGCCTATTTTACACCCTATGTACATGTTTCGAATTCAATCTACTGTGACTACCCACCTCCTCCCATTGTAACAGTACTACCTACCACCCAACTCATGAGAGGACATACTGGTGGAACACAAGCAACACGCTCTGTAGTTCTTCAGCAAGTGCATGGGAAATGGTGCCCTTGGCAGTCAGAACCATTGCTGTTTTCCATGCTACAGCAAACTCAAAAGACTTCAAGTAATAAAGAAATCAAGTTCAGTAAGTGTGAATCCCCTCAAAGACCCACGGCAGCTTAACTTCTGTGAGCTTTTTGTTTAAAGGAAAACTCCTAGCTTCTCAAGTTATGTGAAGTGCTTTTCTCTGCAAATGGTCCCCACTGAGGTCATAAACTCGCAGAGCTGGAGGATGGATGAAATTCATGGGCATAGAGAGGCTGACATGAACCAGGCTCCTGACCCTAGCTGTGCAAAGCTGGTTCCTGCCTCTGTTTCTGTCTCCATAGAAACAGCCATCCAATCAGCAAAACTAAGTTCAAGTTCACATTGTTTTCCTTTCTTACTTGGAGATAAACAATCAAGGTTGTGCTAATGAAAGAAATGAGACCTGTGGCTCAAACTTTGGATGTTTTAGGAGTGGGATGTTGTTAAGTGGGAACTGTGACAATTCTGGGCTCACAGTAGCCTGCTCCCCCGACAGGGTTCACCCTTGTCTGGTATAAGGTTTCTGAACCCTCTGGATCAGAATGATCTTCCAAGTGACTTACAGCAGTTGGGTAACCTTTATGACTGCACACATTGCTGGGTATTCAAAATGACCTCTATCAAACTGAGATGAATGCATCCCATAATGCCTGTTTTTATTACATTAGTCAGGAAAGATGAAATCAAAAGGACTACTTTCAACAAAAATGTCCTGTGTCTGCAGTTCAATACTCTTTCCACAGGCCCTGGTGATTGCCCTTATTGTGAGCTGCATAAAGGCTGACCGTGCAGCTACCCGCTAGCCTGACAAGGCTGAGCTCACACCAGCAGGCTGCTTGCCTTTTTTCTCACAGCAGCCCTCTAATTCCACCAAACCCACTAGATTAACAAAAACCTGAAAGTAAGATAGCTCAAAATGATATCCCTGCGTGAGTGACTATGACTATGTATAACCTACAATTACACGGGTCTGATCTAAATGCCCCAAAGCATGATTTTATTAATTCAACTAGCCATTTCAGATCCAATAAATACTTTTTTCTCTTTTGTGATTTTTTTTCTGTTGTTATTCATTGTCGGCAAAGGATGATAAATCAGGCAAAGGCTACCCAATCATAGTGTGAAGCTAACTGCACAGTCAGGAGGCAAGGAAAGGGGGGACAGACAGGCACAGGGATGGGGATGGCAATTTGAACAAAAGAGGGAGAAAGATAAAAATAAAAGTGGGGGGCCAATGGTAATAAAGGTGAGGCTCCCAGGGTGGTATATGGAGGCATCTATTACCTGTGACTAGTCCTGGGTACCCTTAAAGTGCATGATGAATCTGTGGGCACAAAATATGCCCAGGGACCAGAGACTCAAATCTGACTCAAATCCAGTGTTCAAGTCATCTTTGGCATGCCAGGGCAGCCTTTTAAAGATGTTTTGTCCGTGGCAAGAGTCCTTGGACCGATATTGATGCCACATGTATAGCTAATTGGCTTTGTAAGAGAAAGAAAAAAATAGTTCTAATATTCCTAATTGGTCCAAAATGTTCCTTCTGAGTATAATAATTCTGGTTGGGAAAGGGTGTTTTGGCAAGGATGCTTGTGAGCCGATGTTTACTGGTGGGCTGGGCACTTGTGCTGATAAGGCCATGAGCAAAGCGTTACAGATGATGCAACATGACAGAGCAGGACAGGGCCTTGAAAGGAAGGGGCCTGGATTCCAGGTGCAGCCCTGCCACTACCCCAGTGTGACTGAGTCCTGCAACTCCTACTTACTGCCATTTAATCATCTCTAAGAAGGAAAGAAAACAGCACCCATGTCACAGTCATAGCGTCCCTGAGAGGAGTTAATCCAATCAAGTCACATGCATGTGGCTAAGACTTTATAGGACCTTAAATGGGGGCCATAGAGTTACTTTAAACTATGAATAGAACTAGATGAATGTGGGAGAAACCTTTAGGATTTTAACTCTAAAAGCAAATACAGGGGCATGAGGGAAGCACAGATACTGTGATGGAAAACTGTCCAAGTAAGAAAAGGATCACCTCAGGAATTATCACAGCCTGTCTTCCTTCCCGCAAAAGGGTGGGTGGGAGGAATTCCGGAAATGCTGAGAAGAGGCTGGGGTGCTCCCAAGACTGGAAGTACAGCCAACTGAGCTGACCTGAGCTCTGCTTCAGCTAGAAGTCTTCTTTCCAGAAAGGAAAAACTCTTCTGAAAATATCTTCTCTAACCCTCTGGGACAAGGTAAGCAGTCCTCCCAGGAAGACCAGGAGAGGTCGCAGGACCTCTGGCGCCTGTGCTCTGAGTTAAACTGGGACTGAGCATTGCAGAGTCAAAAGTTGCCTACTGTTGGCACAGCTACATAACAAATGACAGAAAAGGATTCCAGATCCCCCAGAACCTTTTCAGAGGCTGCTTTGAGCACCAAATCTCATAAACCTTCTTTCTGCTTAATTCTGCTTCCAAATCCCCCTTTCTGTGGGCATCTCCACATCCTTCTGATGGTGAAACAATCCCTCCCTGCCAAATGGTCTAAGACAGAGTGGTTATCCACTACATCAAGGCTAGCTGTGGCAAGGGGTGGCTTCCTGGCTCACCCCAATATGGAGGAGGGAAACCAGCTGCACCCCAGAAAACAATACCACTGTGCAAACAATGCTCTGCCTGGATGAGTCAGAGCGAAGTCTGCCTCAAATGTTGGCACACACGTGACATATTAATTAAAACAACATGCATGATAAATAACATTGAGACCCAAAGCACAGAACGCCTCTAAAATCACAGTCGGTAATTATGCCTGCGGCTGCTAAATCACTCTTAGAATGCCAGTGTTGCTTATATGACAAAATTAGTCTCTGGGCCATGACCTTGAGGGGTCATCTGGTGGCACATCCCCCTCCTTGTGAGCTGAACAATGTCTAAATGCCAGAGGAAGAGCATTCATCTAATGTTCAAGTCCTGAGGGGAGGAATTCCTTAGGAGAGCTCAATGGTTTAATTTAATAATTATTTGAGTTCCAGCTTTCAGCTCTACCCTAAGAGCAAAGGGTTGAGCAGATGGGAGGAGATACGGTACATGGCTTCTAGGAGTAGTAGTGACTTGCTTTTGGTGAATGCCTGTTTCAGGCAAGTAGTCTTTTTGTATGGCTCACTTAACTCTTCCAAGATGCTTTTAAAAAACATATCAGTGGTTGGTTAACCTTGCCTGGGGACCACGCAGAATCTCTGTGTTAATGCATTAAGGTCCAGGGGCTGAGGACAGGGCCAGTGGTGTGGATGAGTGTCCCTAGCACAGTATTTCCACATACTGACATAAGGATGACCATTTCTCTGAATTTCCAATCATTCACAAAATTTAACAAATTTGACATTTACTGGCTCCGTTAGTGCCATAAGACCTGGGAAAAGAAGAGACTCCATTACCTTGCTTCCAAAATCATTTCCCATTTGTGGTTCAGACAACATATCAGCAGCTCATTAAGTGTATTTAATTCCATTCCCTCAACATTAACCCATGTACCACACCAGTGACCACAAGTTTGGTGTCCCAGCTCCTAAATTCTATTAGTGTTCAGAAAGGTTCTTGGTTTCCACATAATGTTCCATCAGTGCAGAGAAATTAATTAAATTAAAATTATTTTATTGTGATTTAATTAGCTTGATTTAATTACTTTGTTCACTGACTGAGCACTCTGTGGTTACTGCCAGACCCTCGCTCTCATTCGTGGCATGAACGTTCCCAGAGAATCACACATTTTCTCTGCTCAGCCACTGGAGCAGCCTGGCGGAGTTTGCCAGAAACTCACGATTTATCACAATCAGCATCATCACAAATTATAGGAAGCATCCAGCAATATGATAGCTTCTAAATGAAGTGTCTGAGAGCAGGTCACACCGCCGTCCTACCCTGTTAATCCGTCATATTTCATAGTCAAGCTGACACCCTGTCCAATTTGCCATGCCTGCCTTATTGCTTGCTGCCTCGCGGAGATGTGGAGAGCCCACATCTGTCCAGGCGGCACTCCTCAATGATGACCTACCTGCCCAGTCCTCTTCTGCCTCTCTGCAGACCTGGTCCACACTCTCAGTCCCCTGGCAAGCAAGCATTCCTCCTGCTCTTTGCCTGAAGTTCACGACCTAAGTAGTATCTCCTATTACAATGTAGGCAATAAAGCACAGAGAAGTCCCCGTAACTCAGTAACCAGAATCATCAAACTTCACAATTGCGCTGGCGTAACTGTAACAATCTTGGAATGTCTTATCCTCCTGTTCCCAGACGGTGCTGAGGCTGAGACCCCACAGTGGATGATACTTTGTCTCCGCCCTTTCTCCTGAAGCCTTCCCACTGTCAGTGTGTTGATTCAAGCAGAGCCAGTCATTAAACAGACTTATGTCTTTCAAAAATAAAATAATCTCTAACTTGCCTGTATTTGAAATGCACCATTCCGGTTCATGTGTTCAGAGCTGCACTTTTCTGTGTTCTTATGTTCTGGTAACTGCATTTTAATATATTTGGCATGCTACATAATTCTCTGTGTTTTATTTTATAATTTAAAACCACTTTATCTGAGCAGGGATCCTTTGACTTTTCTA
>JANHMN010000004.1:124413334-124476199 GCA_030674055.1 Rhabdomys pumilio
AGATAGATAGATAGATAGATAGATAGATAGATAGATAGATAGATAGACAGATAGTATCTGTATAGATATAACGTGGGTTCTCATGGTGGAATGTACATATAACACATGTATGCATGCCTAGAGAGACCAGAAGTTGATGTCATGTATCTTCCTCAACCACACTCTACTGTATATATTAAGGCAGAGCCTCTTACTTGAGCCTACAGCTTGGCAATTTGGCTAGTTTCTTGGCCAGCTTGTTCCAGAGAGCCTCTATCTCCACTTTCCTGTGCTAGAGGTCCAGGTGGATCACTATAACCTCTGGGTATTTACCTGAGGTTGGGAATTCAAACTGTGATCCTCATTCGGTGGGGCAATCACTTGGCCTATTGAATCGTCTCCCTTATTTTGAGGCACACCTTTCAAAGCATCGAGAGAAATCTAGTTCTCAAGATCAAGGGATATTTGACCAAGAGAGACATGAAATCTAGGACAAAGGAGGTCCTAGTACAACCTTTCGATACTTATTGAGCTCAGCTTTTGGCTGTCTAATGGCTTGTGGGTCTCCATCTTGTGCTCCTATTTGAACATTTAACTTGCATAGTATTTAACTTTGTGAGGCCTTTCACTCTTTGCTCAAACAAAATTTGGTATTTTCTTAGATATCATCATTCTTTTGAGGAAGAAGGAGGAAAAGGAAAACGGAGGGTGAAAAGTATATGTGTGCTCACACCATAGGCTTGTGGCCATTTGAATGACAATGGCCCCTATAGGCTCATATGTCTAAATATTTGCCCCCATTGGTGGAACTGTTTGCTTTGTTGGAAGATGTGTGTCGCTGAGCGTGAGCTATGGGCTTCAAAAGACTTACGCCATTCCCAGTGTGCTCTCTCTTGCTCCTGCTTCCAGATCAGAATGTGAGCTCCCAGCTGCTGCTCCAGTGCCCTACCTGACTGCTCCCCTGCTCCTCACAATGGCTATGATGGACTTCTATTGCTTTGGAAGGGTAAGTGCCAAATTTACCATTCCTTATTTAAGCTGCCTTGGTCATGGTGTTTTATCACAGCAATAAAAAAAGTAACTAAGACAGAACTTGGTATCAGGAAGGGGGATAATGCTCTGCAGAACCTGTCCATGCTGTTTTTGGAGAATTGTGTAAGATCCTTGTAGGGCTTGGGAGTAAGAAAGCAGTTGAACGTTCTAAGCAGAGTTTAATGGAATGTTCTAGTAAGAGCTTGGAAGACAGTGGGGCTAATAGCTATGTGGACTGGAGGATGCTCAGCTCAAGAGGTTTCAGAGAAAAACAATATTAGCAACTGAGTTAGAGACCATTCTTGTGATACTTTGACAAAGAACATGGCTACATTCTGCCCCCATCCTAAGCATTTACCTGAGACTAATTGAGAAAAAAAAGAATGGACTAATTTCTTTAGCAAAGTAGCTTTTAAGATAGCCAAATATTAAGTCGGACTTGTGTGCCTTAGCAGTCTCTCTAATGCAGGTCTACAATTAAAAAGACAAACTGGAGTTAGAACCAGGCATAGTAATGCACACCTTTAATCCTAGTACTAGAGAGCTCTGTGAGTTCAAGGCCAACCTGATCTATATAATGAGTTCTAGGACAGCCAAGGCGATGTAGGAGACCTCGTCTGAAAAAACAAATAAAGGGACAAAATGTATAGTCTGGAGAGAAAAAGAGCACGAGGAAAGTTAATGTTGGAGCCAAGACATATGTCAAAAGGCATAAAAGATTAAGAAAAGGCCTGATCCAACATGCAATAGAGTAAGAGGTATCGTCTGGCAAAACCCCACCTGCTAAACTTCCAATTTATGAAAGGAAAAAGTCTCAGGCTTTTACTGTCTTAAAAACTCAGCAAATGAAAAAAATAAAAACAACAACAACAACAAACAAACAAACAAACAAAACCAGCAAATGGAACCAGGCAGCACTCAGGTGACAGAGGCATAAGGATCTCCAAGTTTAAGGTCTACAGAATGAGTTCTGGGATGGCCAGGATCACAGAGAAGCCCTGCCCACTCCCATAGAAAACAAAACCAAGCAACCAAACAAAAACAGAAATACAACAAACGGAACCTGCTGCAAAAGCAAATCAAGGGAGCCAAGCTCCCACCAAAACAAACCGCTGACTTTGGTAATATTGCCATGGGATTCTGGTAGTCAAGAAGGATACATGAGGAAAGGGGCTGTGGGATTCTCATCTGTGGTATAGGAAAGACACTGAGGCCAGGCAATATATGGCAAGACAATTCAGATATGAAAGCCCAAAGATGCAATTCTGAGGAGCTGGCAAAGCAATGTTTGGATTGTGTGTGAGACACAACAATGTTCTAAGAGTTGGAGCCATGTGATATCCACCAACATTGATGCAGACAGGGAATGGGGCCAGTCTGAGAGAGATCTGTCTTGCAGGTAGCAAAACTGGAGAGGCAGAGCCATCTAGTAAGCAAGCCTGCTTACTAGACGTGGAGCTACCAGATCTGGAGTTTGTGTTAAGAGGTCTTATTTTGGGTCAGCATTTCATCATTATGTTCATATTTCTTCCTTTTGGGATTATAATGTGCCATTACATGTTCAAAGTATATAATTTGGAGTTTTTTCATAATTAAGTTATAATTAAGAGAGTCTTTTTGAGTCTCAGAAAAGACTTTGGACTTTTAAACAGAATTATGACTATAAAAGACTATGAGACAGTTGAAGTTGGACTAAATGAATTTTGCAGGATGATATGACCATGAATCTATGGGGAAGAGAGAATGGAATGTGGTGATTTGGATAAGAATGGCTCCCCCTGGCTAATATTTGATGTTTTGGTCCCCAGTTAGTGGAGCTATTTGGGAAGGTTTGGAAAGGATTAGGAGTTGTGGGCTGACTGAAAGAAGTGCATCACTGGAGGCAGGCTTGAGACTTACAAAGACCCATGCTCAGTGTACTCTCTGCTTCCTGTTTGTAGACCAGAGTGTGAACGCCCATGCACCGCTCCAGTGCCATATCTGCCTGCCGGCTTCCATACTGCTTGCCATTATGGTATTAGGCTTATATCTCTCTGGAACTGTGAGTTGCAAAGGAACTCTTCCTTCTATAAATTCCTTCGATGTAGTACTTCCTCATCTGTTGTAATGAATTATTACAACCTTCATGGATCAAAACAATAAAATTTGTTCTCTCATAGGTCTGAAGCCAGACGTTCAAAACCATGGTGTTGGAAGAGCTACACTCCCTCTAAAGACACCAAGCCTTCTGTGCCTCCTCTACCTTCTGGTCGTTCCCAGCATATCTTGCCTTATGATAAGGTCACTGTGCCTCTGCTTTCACTTTCACAAGGCCTTCTACTCTGTATGTCTGACTCTCCATTCACGGCCCTTGATACAAGTCATTGGGTTTAGGGAAAACCCAAACACCATGTTGAACTCACCTCAAGATTCTTATTTTTATTTTAAAAACACTACACAAGCCACAGTTGCCTTCAGCTATTACTACTGTTCAGTCTGCATCAGAGTAGCTTCTTATGGGTGGCAATTCATGAAAATACCTGTAACTAGCCAAACTTATCATGTTCCGAGGTTCAGGGAACATTAGTAAAGAGGGAGAAGAATGTATGTGAGAGCCAGAGGATGGGCAACTATGCAGTGAAAGAGTTGTCTTCTGGACATGACTCAGTCATTGTGCTTCTGAACTCACTGAAACTGGGGTTATTTGCTATACGACCCGCACTAGATTGTGTCTGCTAATATTGCAAATGGGAAAGGGACCCATGAGATTCTCACTACTCACTGGGAAAGTGATGGTTGCTGGTGGAGAGAGTTTCGTTTTCTTCAGAAGTGTATCTGCTGATAAGTCACCAGGCTCCAATAACTAACCTCCCCCAACGATTGAACAAGCAACTCTAATTAAACTCAGTGAGTCATACACAAAAAGAAGATATAAAAGTATTAGGGGGCTTGTGGAAAAGAAAAGACATTTCAATGGGAGGAGGAAAATGAGAAAGGGTAATAGAGATGAAAATAACTAAGATTCAGTGTGTATGTGTGTGTGTGTGTGTGTGTGTGTGTGTGTATGAAACTGTCATAGAATAAATTTTTTTAAAAAAAAATTTCTGTGTATTTATTCTTTTTTATCCACATGGAATACAGTATGTATTATTCAGGATTCTCTAAGAGAACAAAACCAATAGAATGACTATATATTACAAAAGGGAAGTTACCAGATTGGCCTACACCATACAGGCTGCAATCTAGCAAAGGCTGTCTATACATGGGAAAGACTGAGAACGCAGTAACTACTCAGTTCCACAAGGCTGGGTGCTTCAGAAATCCCAGTGTAGTGCTGAAGGCCTTGAAAATTTCTAGAGAGCCATTGGTGTTGCAAAATATTTGATCACACTGTGAACACTAAGATTGTAAAATATATTTTTCTTAGTTGCCCTTAGTATTCACCTTTAATCCCAAACAATGAAGGTAAAGTTAGTTTGTAGAAGGAAACATCCATGTTTGAAAAGTGATATGTAATTGAGTGACAAAGTGACGAATCAGAGAAATATTTGACAGAACAAGATATGCCAAGTCTCATGAGAAGAAAGAAGAGAGGGAAGCTGTACAGAAAGAGAAGAAGCAGGCTGTTATCCTGGGGGAGTTTTACAGAGACAGGTTAAAGAAAGAACAAGCGAGACACAGGTGAAGACAGAATGAGCCAGAGAGTGAGAAGGAGCCAAAAGATTCCAGATTGCCAGAGTTAGTTTGAGGCCAAGCTGAGTAATTTAAGAGAAGCATAGAGAAACCATGTTGAATAGGAAGTTAAGCCAGAAAAGCTGAGTTGAATCAGCTAGCCAGAACTCAGAAAGAACTGAGAAGGTGTGAGCTTGTTTAGCAACAAGTCATTCTAGGCCTGGATAAGATTATATAGAGGCTAGAAGCTTCCAGGACTAGGCCTAGGTTAGCAGACAGAGGCAGTAAGCCTCCAAGATGAAAATTACTTCCAAAAAATAAAAGTTACTGTGACACAATGATTTTCAGCCCACACTGGACAGCTGCAGAAGCCGGCTTGTGACATGTCAGTAACGGACAGCAGTGGCGACAGAAGCAAAAGACTAGACGTACTCACCAAAAGGGTGAAAGTGGGCAGGCACAAAGCAGCTAGCTTTTCCCTCAGACTTTATATCTGGGCCACTGCTGAAAGGTGCCATCTAATCTGAGGGAGGGTCTTTTCTACTCAATTATTCCCAGGAAATACCTTTAACAGAACCACCCAGGGGTTTGTCTCTTAGCTGATTACAGACTCGACCAAGCTGACAACCAAGATTAACCATCACAGTGACCCAGATGCCCTAGCGGTGCCTAGAACTGCAGATGCACCAAACCCAGTATCAACCATGTTTTTGTCTGCACACACATATTAAGATTAAATTAAATTTTATTTTAGACACAATAAGAGATTCTTAATAATAATAACAATAAGAAGGAATATTTATATAAAATAATGTTAATATATACTCTTTTTCAATATATATTATACTGGCACAAAAAAAAAAGAAACATACATAACTATCAAGGTGTGGCACAACCTTCAGCTATTCATAATGAACCCCTTTCAGTCACATCTGCATTTGCTACTGGTGACACATGATGGGTCCCCTATAGCCTCAAGCTCTTCAGAAAGACCAGATGAACAGAGTTGAAACTTGAGCTCTGTGTACCCCCAGGAAGGGAATGGAGACTAACGTGTAAGCATTATCTTGACTCACTCTCTTGAACTTTGAGGTTCCAAAGCTTCCGACTGGTGAATATTTGTCAGTGCACATGGGATAAAAGAGAAAAACATTGTAACTGGCCCTGCACACCTCCTCCATCTGACTCATTCAAGTATGTATCCTTTATTATTTACCAGTAAATATAACTAAACTGCTTCCTGAGTTCTCTGAGCTTCTCTGGCAAATTATAAAGTGTGGGTTGGGAGACAGGGTGTGAGAACTCCTGAGTTATAGCTGGGTAGCAAGAAAACTGGTAGGTTGAGATGTATAACTAGCATCTGAACCTTCAAAATGTGGGGGTCTATACTAACTCCAGGCAGTTTTAAAACTTAATCTATGAGTATCTAAAAGCTAGTGTTGGGGGATTAGAGAACTGTTTCTGTCATAGCAAACATTGCACAAAGGTTAGAATATGTCTTTTCAATCCACACAGGGGAAAGGAAACCTTTGCTTTCCTACAAAATCTACTATTATTAAGCACATAGTAATTACACCAATGGATGCTGTTTATGGAATCAACTTAAGAAAATATCTTACAGAGAAGGTAAGAGGTGCCTTTGATGGACATTTCCTTTGCTTTTGGCTAGAAATGAGGACGTTAACAAACTTGGTTATTGGGGTTGTTGGTTTGAATAAGAATGGCCCCCACAGGCGCGTACAATTAAAGGCTTAGTCCTTAGGACTATTTTAGGAGAATCAGAAGGATTCAGAAGTGTGGCCTGTTGAAGTAGGTGTGGCCTTGTTAGAGGAAATGTATCACTGGGAGGTGGCTTGGAGATTTCAAAACCCATACAAGATCGAGTTCTCTCTTTCCCTTCTGCCTATGCATAAGGATGTAGAACTCTCAGCTATTTCTCTAGCACCATGTCTGCTTGTGTGTCACCATGCTCCCCACCATGATGACAATGGATTAAGCCTCTGAAACTGTAAGAAAGCCTCAAACTAAATGCTTTCTGTTATACAAGTTGCTTTGGTCGTGGTGTCTCTTCAAAGAAATGTAACAGTGACTAAGAGAGAAAGACGGTGGTACCAAGAGATTGGGGTATTGCTGTGACAGACCTGACCTTGTTGTTTTGAGGAGGATTGTGGAAGGACTTTGGAACTTTGGGCTAGAAAGGCCATTGAATGTTGGGAGCACAGTGGGCTGTTCTGTAGGAGTTTGCTTCCAAGCAACAATGTTGAAAGCAATGCAGAAGATAAAGGCCTGGCTTGTGAAGTTTCAGAGGGAAGGAAAGACTCTATAGTGCCTTTTGTGTGAAGAATCTTTGGTATCTGATCAGCTGGAGCTGAAGTGTCAGCTGTGATTAGCAAGAGACCAGAATCACTAAAGTAAAACCATTGCTTTTTTTGTGACAGTGGATGCTGATCACTTGGGACTAAATAATCACCTGTGATTAAGAAGAGACAGGCAACTGAAGTAGGAAATTCTGGTCTTTGGAGACTCAGTTGTGTTGTGTGATTTTTTTTTTTTCTGAAGGATGTCTTATGAGAGGATGTTTTGCTGGGAACAGACACATGCTATTTTCTAGAAGCTGTCTTATGAAAGGGCATGTGATGCTGGAGTAGATGCTTGAGAGGGTATGTGATATTTACCACAGAAAGAGGATGCTCTTGCATTGGTTCTCCTTGCAGCACAGTTTCTTCTGAATCAAGCCACTGCTACTGATTTGTGTTTGGTGTTTGCCAATCGGACTGGACTGCCACTACTTATTCATGTTTGATGTTTTAAACTTGACTGATGATGTCCTGGCAACAAAGACTGTAATCGCCCCCAAAGAACTACTTCTAAATAGATCCACATCCCCCTTGTCCTATTAACCATCTTTCTCCCCTACTTTTGGTGGGTGAACTAGAAGGGAGGTTGAAGCATTTAAGAACCCTTATTATAGAAGGTTTTGAAAAATATAAGCCTACAGGCATCACTGAGTTAAAAAATCTTCTGGGAAGTGTTTTCTCAGGGTCAGCACACAGAAGCTGTGTCCCAGAGATGACCAAGATTGTGCCTTGTGCTGGTAGCCAAACGTGGTGACGTAAGAGTCAACCAGGTGGTACTAGTTTTGAAGCCATGAATGGAAAATAGAGAGCAGTTAAGGCTTGGAACTGTGTGGCAGTGATAGAGTCTCCAAAGACAGCTCAGTAGAGGTTGCTGGTGAAAGTGCAGCCCAGCTGTAGCAAGACCCTAGCATTTTGAATATTTCAGTACCATGGGATGATCACCAAGAGCAGCGGAGTGGAGCCATCTTGAGAGGCTAGAAGACAAGTCTTGTGTGCTGCAGAAGGCAGAGTCAGAGAAATGGCCCACGTTCACTGGAGGAGCTCAGAAGATCATGAGTGAATCTCAGATACTAGACATAGAATTATTTATACTCTTAAGAGTTTGGTTTGGTTTTGTTCAGATTGTGACTATGCCCTGGTTCTTCCTTCCTGAAGTAAAAAGGCATTTAATTTATCTTTGATTTTACAGGAACCCACAGTTGAGAAACTGAGTTTTAAAAGTCTTTGGATTTTAAAGAGCCTGACTTTAAAGAAAAACTTTTTATTGATTCTTTGTGAGTTCTACATCATGTACCCTGTCCCACATACATGAAAGCAAAAACACCTATATGTAAAATAAAATGAAATGAAAACTTTAATGCCATGTCTCTACCCAAGACCAAAGGTAAATACCATTGTTTTGACCAGGACAGACCAGTTTTCCCATAGTGGGCCTCAACAGAGCCCGAATATCCTTCCTCGGTGTCATCTAAGGACACTACTCACTATCTAGCTACAGAACAACCTTATTTAGGAAATAAAACTTCAGGATTTATTCCATCTGTCTATCAGTCTTCAGTTTATATTATAAGTGACCTTTGGAAGGATGGGCAGGTGTGCTGGCTAATGCTGACTGTCAGCTTGCCTGGATTTAGCATCCCCTACAAGACACACTTACAGGTACATGTTTGAGGGTTTTGACAGAGACATAAATGAAGAGGGAAAACTGACCCTGAATTCGCTGGGCTGGAATCCTGGACTGAATAAAAAAGCAAAAAGGAGAAAACCACCTGAGCACTGACTTTCTTCTGCTGCTGCTCCCTGGTCAGCTCCATGGAGCAAACTGCCCCACCAGCAGCCATGTTTGCTGTGATGGATCACATTCCTTTGAACTATGAACCAACATAAGCCCCTTTTCATTTGCCTTTTGTCAAGTATTTGGTCACAGCAATGAAAAAAACTAAGAAACTTCATCCTGAGGAGTGGGGTGGTTGTGAGAAAGTTGACCATGTGGTTCTTAGGCCTTCTGTAATGGTTTTTGGAAGCATTTGAAGTCGTGAGCCACTGAGTGCCTTGCTGTAAGCAGAGGTCAGTGGGTCATTCTGGCTGGAGTTCAAAAGCCTGGAATGCCAACAGACATGGCGACCGTAAATCTGAGCTCTTGAGCTTTCAGAGTTGAATAAAGATGCTATTGGAACCTAGACTAGAAGCCATTCATGTTGTATTCTAACAGAGAATCTGGCTACATCTATACATGTCCTGAGAACCAGGGTGAGAATGCACTTAAAAGTGATAGACTAAGACACGATTGTGGCTCACTGTTTACTGAGGCTTACAAAAAGTTAAAAGCAAAAAGATGGGGGAAAGTGCAATTACCAAGAAAGGGGAATGTGCCTGACTTTACAGCTGCTGACAAGCATTTATAACTGTTAAAGAGATTAGCAGAGACCTAATTAAGAGAAAAATCTTGGTTTGCACTGGGACAAAAAAAAAAAAAAGTGCTTTGAGGGCAAGACCCTACCTGTCAAAGGTTCTATCTTATAAAAATGCAAATTAATTTGCCCCTGAGGCTCCCTTATCAACAACTTCAAGGATACTATGCTCCTCCAGGAAGCTCAGAACAACCCATTCAGCTCTCTCTGGAATTCCTACTTTTCTCTGCTCAATAAATTCCTGCTTAAAATGAAAACAAAACAAAACAAAAATAAAATCTTGCCCCAACTGGACATGACTATGCAGACTTGCAATCGGTACAGTCAGGGTCAGGAGCTCTCGTGCTACAACGATATCAAGATCAGCCTGTGGTATGGGAGATCCTGTCTCACCACCCCCCCCCCCAAAAAAAAAAAAAAAAAAAACTAGGAAAAGAAGTGTTTTCTCAAAGTCAGCCACCAAAATGCACAGGACTACCACAACTGATAGAAGGAAGCCATAAAACACCTCCATATGGCAGCAGAAGAAGGTCATTCCCATGTACTGGTTTTATAGTCGTAAGTTACGGGTTTATAAACCTTGTATTGTAATAGAAATAATATACTTTCCCAGTAAGGAATCCCTCCATACACTTAAAGATGAACTAAGGAAAGTCTCTTTAACAGTGCTTTTCCTGCTGGGGCTAATGACCAGGGAAGAGCCGGTCTTCAACAGAAGACTTTACTAAGATATATATACTGTCAGCGTATACAATCCACCACCACTGTTCTCCTTCGATCTCTTTCAATCACAACCCCAGGTTACACTTTGAACAATTTAAACAGAAACAGGAGACTGCAAGCCTGGCTGCTTGGACAGATAAGAGATTTATACAGCAAAGATACTGCTAGAATTATTTTAAGTAACAGTGTTATTTTTTGGATGGTTGTTACCCAGGGACATCCTGACCACTTGGCAAAATTATTTATTTTCTGACAAGCACGGAGGCCTTAATGGAACACCAGAACCTAATGGTGGTTGTGACCCTGTGCCATCCCCTTGAGCTGCCTATTAGAGTCAAGTTCTTTGAAGGGTATGGAGCCTAAGGGTTGGTCAATACTAGTGAATAAACACCCTAACATCCTAAATTCCTCTTGTCTCTAACAGGCCTGGTTAGTGTGTTACTTATCTTTGAGGCATTTGGTGGGTAGAGCCCCGTTAGCTAAATTCTACTTGTGTGACTTAATATCGCCTAAGAGAATCTATTAGTAAATCTTTTATAACATCAATTTTATTATTTTGAGTTTCTTCTGCATCGATAAGAAGGTAATAGGGCTGATACAATGTGTGGCAGCTCTGAACTCTCTGCAAGAAGGCTCTGAAGAGCTACTTCGTGAAGCTAGGAAGGCAAAGCCTACATTACTATGAACCCCACAGGATATTGGAGATTTCAAAACTTACAGATGTCTGCTGAGGAAAGCCATGGGAATAGAGTGAAGTAAGCCCAAGAAAAAGGTTATATGTGACGCAAGAAGCAGAACTAAAGACGTGGGGCTACTGAGATGATGTCACCAAGAGACCCAGATGCTAAAGATGAAGTTGCTTGCCCTCCTGGGTTTTAGTCTTATTTTTGGCCCAGTCTTTCTTTGCTATGCTCCAATTCCTGCTTTTCCTCATAGAAGGTTTATTCACTGCCATTGTATACTGGAAGTATACAACTTACTTATTTTATATGAATTCACAACTAGGAAAATGCCTCAAATCTCAGAATATTTTAGACTTTTTAAACAGTGTAAGCTATTAAAACTATAAAGACTTTTGAAACTGGACTGAAAATATTTTGCATCATGAATGAACATGAGCCCAGAAGGAATAAACATGGAATGTTATAGTTTATTTTTGTTTTTATACTGAGACAGGATCTCACTATGTAGCCTCAGCTAGCCTGGAACTTCCTATGTAGACAATGCTGGCCTCAAACTCCCAGAGGTCTGTCTGTTTTGCCTTCAGGATGCTGGAGTTAAAATCATGTGCCACCATGCCAGGCAATGTTACAACTTAAAGTGATGTCCTTAGATGTCAAGTTGAGAAGGAAGAAACTCATGACGGTGAGTGTTTGTTGTCAACTTGACTGGATTTAGAGTCACCAAAGAGAATACCTCTGGGTATATCTGTGAAGGTGTTTCCGAAGAGGTTTAACTGAAGAAGGAAGACCCAACATAAATGTGGGTAATCCAAAATCAATGGGCTGGACTTGCAGACAAGAGACTGATCCAAGCACCAATGTTCTCTGCATCTTGTCTGCAGATGCAATGCTACTAGCTAGCTCATAATTCTGCTGCTGCTCGTATCTCTTCCTGCCTGTGATGGGTCAAAATAAACCCTTCCCTCTTTATATTGTGGCTATCGGGTATGTTGTCATAGAAACAATAAAATAACTAGTACATCTAGACGATGGCTAACATATAATAGTAGACTGGGGGGCTGAACCTTTCAAAGACTGGAGACTAGAAACAACCTGAGACACTAGGTTCTCTTCCTGAAAGGTCCTCTGCATTTCCCCCTCCCCTCCCCCCTTCTAACGTCATCCTTTTAACTCTGATGATTTTTTTTTCTTTTCTCAATTCTAAAAGCATCCACAGGTTCAAAATATGCACCACTACTCCAAGATCCACACTAAGAACCAAACCACCTGGAGAGCTTGTGTGAAAGTTGACCGGGCCCTGTATCAGGCCAATCAGATCATAGCTTCTTGAGAATGGCCGGGTCATGGGCATTTATCACTCCCTCTCTTTGGGCCCTGGTATGGAATCACTGCTTTAGACTTTTGCCCTCCTCTTAGCCATTGGAGAAAAGCTGTCCACTCTGGAATAATCACACTCTTGAAACATTTCTTAGAAAGCTTGGTAACCTAAACCAAGTACAAAATAACCAATGAAAGGGGAAGCTGATAATTTGAGTGTTTTAATTGTTCTCCACTTTCCAAAAGCCAAATAGAAGGCACATAATGGTTATATCATATCAATGGAGGGCAAAATCCATATGTACAACATGAAAAAATAATATCACATAAGAGATGTTAGGAAAACCCACTGGAAAGGTAAGATGTTCTCAGACTCTAGCTAGAAGAGAATGGGACTGAGGGACGGGCAGCTGATGGCAAATCTGTCTGTCTCCCAGCTGAATAGGTCCCTAAATGATAAAAATAAAACTGCCAAATTAATAAAAGTGTAGACTTTTCCCTTTTGCAGGAGACGAACAGAATCTAAGACAATCACTGATAAGACCCTCTATGCTTCCACGTGAATAAATTCGGATCTCTTTCCAAAAGAAAAGAGAGCAAATCTGGGGGGTGGGTGTATACTAAAAGATTTAATAAAGAAAAGGAGAAAATACATATTAAAGACATGTTTGGTATAGTGTGGTGTTAGTGTTTGTGTGTGTGTGTGTGTGTGTGTGTGTGTGGTGTGTGTGTGTGTGGTGTGTGGTGTGTGTGTGTGTGTGTGTGTGTGTGTGTGTAGTGTATGTGTGTGTGGTGTGTGCATGTTTGTGTATGGTATGGTGTGCCTGTGTTGGGGGTGTGTATATGTGTGTGTGCTATGTGTGTTTGTATGTGGTATTGTGTGCCTGTATTGGTGTGTGGTATGTGGTATGTGGTATGTGTTTGGTGTGATGTGCCTGTGTTTGGTGTGTGTGTGTGTGTGTGTGTGTGTGCGTGCACGAGCACGCACGTGAGCTTAGATAATGAACCTCCCAATGTTACCCAGAATAATATAAAATCCCTAGGGGTTGAGGAGATAGCTCAGTGGGTGAAGTATAAGGCTCCCCAGCACCTAATAAAAATTGGGATGACAAAGCAGCCAGTCTCTAACCCTGGGGCTCAAAAGGCTGAGACAAAATAGATCCTTGAAGCAAGCCTTAGGCTCAGTGAGAAAAGCTGACTTAGTAAATAAAGGGGAGAACAATTCAGATAGACACCCAACAAGAACCTCTGTGCATAAATGTATATACATACTCAAGCACATATGTGCCCACATACAGGCACACATATGCACAACATAAACATGTACATGGAAAAATGTAGGCTCAGAGAATCCTCCCTTAGCTTCCTGAATGATGGTATTACAGGCATGTGTCAATGAGCTAGTACAATACAAAACTTCTTTTGGATTTTCAACATAAAAAAAGAAACAATAAGTACTCCAATCAAATAAAGTTTGTGTTCCCTAAAACAGGAAAAAAAATTACATCAAGCCAGAAAGATGGTTTAGTAGGTAAGTGTTTGTCACCGTGCCTGATGACCAGAGTTGGATCACTGGGACCCACATGTGTGATGGTTTGAATGAAAATGGGCTCCATAGTCCGGTAAGAACTGGCACTATTGGGAGGTATAGCCTTGTTGAAAGAAGTGTGTCACTGGGGGCTTTGAGGTTTCAGATGCTCAAGCCAGGACCAGTGTCTCTGTTCCTTCTACCTTCAAATTCAGACGTAGAACTCTCAGCACCATGTCTGTCTGCGTGCTGTTATGCTTCCTGTCATGATAATAAAGGACTAAACTTGTGAATCTGTAAGGCAGCCTGACTAAATGCTTTCCTTTACAAGAGTTGCTGTGGTCATGGTGTCTCTTCATAGCACTAGAAAAGACACTAAGTCATGTGGAAAGAAAGAGCCTACTCCTTCTTGCAAGACATCCTTTGATTCTATTCAAGTATCATGTGATGTGTACACACACACACACACACACACACACACACACACACATACACACACACAAATGTAATACATAGGTACTTTGACCCCTAAGGTAGATTGAGCTCTGCCTCAATGATTCCTACAACCACATGATTGCTGGCAAGTAATTCTCCTTTCATCAGGAACAAGGGTCCATTTTATTCATGTCCTCAAGTCTGGGGAGGCAAGAAGAGAGAGAAGCTGTGGTTTCTCTGACAAGTATGTTGGGCTCTATGTGTCTTCTATGGGCACAGGTTCCAGCTGGCAGCTTCTGCTTCATGCCCATTGGGACTTGGGCAGAGTGGGAAAGTGTGACTACATTGAGATTCCCCAGGCTGTGAAAAACCCAGGCCAGATGAAGGGATTCTCAGGAGCAAGCATGAAGAGAGACAAACAGAGGCAGAGAGAGAAAGGGACAGAGAGACAGAGAAATCAAGGAGCATCAGCCTCGGGTGGGGGTGGAGGTGGGACAGAGTAGGTGCTATGTCCCGGAGGCTCCAGGGACCACGTGATCAGACACACTATTCAGCCAAGCTCATCAACAGCCCAATTTTAAAAGTCATAAGCAAATGGAACTATTTTCCCAGGCTTCAGAGTTGTGGGGCAGTCTGTAGTCGCAGAAATAATTCTCTGGCAGTGGTAGTCCACAGCCGTCTGGAGAGCTTCAAAGAAGCGAGTGGCAGTGAATGCAGAGTGTTGAAATTCCAAGCTCTCTCACTAATTCAGCTCCCAGAATGCTGGCATCCTGGATGCTACTACCCCTGAGGCAGGAGACTGGCAAAGTCTCTGTTGGAAAATCTGACTAGCTCTGGAGGAAACACCTAAAGCAGCTGTCCTGGGGAATTCCCCTAAGCTACCCTGCCAGGAATCTTGACCCCACCCTTGGCAGTTAACTGCCCAAGCAACCAAGGATCACTACCTGTCTAAAGAGGGTAAGAAACCTAAAACAGAGGGGGGGAGGGTGAGAGAGAAAAATATTAAAACAGTCACTATTATTTTTGAAGACAAGATGTAGACAATACCCATATGACAAGAACAGGAGGCAATCAAAAAGAAAACGTAATTGAACAAGAGTTTGGGGATTAAAAGTGTAGTGAAACAAACTGAGGAGAAGAGTTAGGGGAAACGTTTTTGGGGGATGCTTTAAAGAAGAAAGCAAAAGACATAGGTGGGAAATCAAAAAGAAGAGATGCCTGGAGGACCAGGGCAGACCAATAACTATCTATTTCATCCATACACTAAAGATTTCCCAAGAGAAAAGATGAAGAAAAAAATATGAAGGAGAAGCAATCACGGATCAAGTAGGTCAGAAGCCTTTCCCAGAATTGGAAGTCATGACCCACAGCAAGTCACACCATCATGAAAGTCCCTGCAGCGCTGAGAAAAGGGAAGAGGCTACCAGAGGAACAAGAAAGGACGGTTGCTGGAGAAAGTTCACATCCAAAGGACGCAAGTCAAGTGACAGGATTTCTCAGTGGCACAAAGGAGCTGTAAGACAATGGCGTGGTGGCTTCCAATTTCTGAATAATTGTTTCCATACTGTGCTCACCTACTCAAACTGCTGTATCAGGGCGTGTGCAGAACTCTCAGACACATGAGGCTGCAAAAAAAAAAAAAAAAAAAAAAAATTAGCCTCCCACGAACTTTTTTTTCAGGTCACCACTGGAGAGGATGCTTCATTAAACAAAGGGGTTCAACAAGAAAGAAGGCAGTTGGAGCCAGGAAAAAAGCTTTAGCACAGCAGAGCAATAAAAAGATTTCCAAGATGTCAGCAATGAGGGACCTCAGCATGACAGCTGCCAGGCCAGAGCTCCTGGCCAGAGGACAGAGAATGCCACCTCAAGAGGAGATCCAGAACACTGGCATGAAATCAAAGGTTGATAAATGCATAGCAACCAGAAGGCCAAACAAAACAAGCACAACTCAGTCCAGTCCTGTCCTGCAAAAACATAACATGCACACCAGGTGTGACTTTACATGGTTTGTCATCTTAAGAATTGAGCTCAGATCCATTTTTATAACATACCACATTCAATTCACAATTACCCAAAGTATTATTTCAACCCAATATTAGCATAAAAGTTATTTGTGAGATATGTCATATTCTTTTTTCAAATAAAATACTTGAGCTTCAGGATACATACGCATTTATGAGCCATCTCAATTTACCCACCCAGATTTCTCAGAAATACTTGATTTCAGCTGTACAGAACTTTCATTAAATCCACAAGTGGAAAGTGATTTACATAACAAAGATATTCCAAACATTCTTTAAAATCTGACAAGTTGTTCAATTTAGTTGTAAAAGCATTAAAATTAAACATTAAGAAGTAGTTTTACAGGCACCAAAGTCATATCTCAAGTGTATGAGAGACCACGCGGCTGCTGGCTGTTCCTTTGAGTCCTGGGGAACTAAGATAGCATACTCTAAATATTGCACAAACCAAAATACAATACAGACTACACTAGGAAGAGGGTAAAGAGGAAAAGTTCCTTGTCAAGGAAAGAAGGAAAACGGAAGTTCTGGGCCCTTCATCCATAAAACCCAGAGATAGTACCTGCTATGATTTAAATCTAAAATGTCCCTCACAAGCTCATGGGTTAGAACACTAGGCTCCCTAGATGTTCTAGGTGGCTCTTTTGAGGGAGTCTGTAAAACCACTGTGACCCGTGACCTAGCTAACAGAACTGAGTCACCATGGCAGGCCTTGAAGGTTACTGTCACCTCTGTTCCATCTGGAGCAGTCTTTGACCTAATAGGCCAAAATATCCAGGGCTTGCAGCTCAAGCTGCCGAAGCCTCCCATGGCATGCCTTCCTCACCACTATAGATGGAGGTCCCTTGAAACCACAGGACAAAATAAATCCTTCCTGTCCTAAGCTGTTTCTGTCTGGGTGGTGGATCAAAACAAGGAGAAAACAGATGCAGTTGCTTGAAACATGTAACAAAAATTAAGTAACAATTCTACTCCATGAAATAGAAAAACAGAAATACAAAAAGAAAAAAATACTGAAACATAGTCCTAAGTGGCTGGCTCTAAATAGGATGAGATGGAGGGACAGGACTCAGGATGCCTACTTTCTTAACAAACGTCATGGTATTTATTTGGTTGACCCCTTCCATTGAATTTGTACATATATGGTTTCGACTGAGGAGACATTTTTCAGCCCCGAGATTGGGGGGCGCCGAAGTAAAAGGTGGCAGCAGATGCATCATCTTGTCCAATGCCAAACACATCTCAAGTCCGACATGCTGTACTGGGAAGAAGGAAGACCTGAATGGTCGTAGATATGACCTCTTGCAGAGTTCTGGAGGCCAAACTTGTTGGATCTCAGCACCAGCAGGCACTATGGCCCCTTTCCCCATCTCTAATCCACTCCTTCTACAGTGTATGTCCCACCCAGCATCAGCAGTCACACTCCTGTGCTCCTCTCCTCTGCCAACCTCCAAAGGTCAGGCAGGACAGAGCTTCCACCATGGAACATTTCCTGTTGCCTCACACCAACCTCGCTATTTGTTACTATGTCTTTCAAATCTCAAAGCTGGAGAGTTTGCTGCGCGGGCATGAAGACCTTAATTCAGATCCGTAGGACCTGTGTGAGAAGCTGGTCATGACTACATGTACCTGTAAGCCCAGTTCTATGAGGAGGCAACAGTCAGAAACCCTGTTGTGCAAAGAGAATAAAATAGAGAATGAGAGAGCAGACACTCAATATCCTCCTCCGGCCTCCAGACAGTGGCGCACACTGTGCACACACACATACAGAAACAACAAAGCTCATCTAGTTTTCAGTTGTCTGTCTTCAAGTGAGAGCCTTAATTGTAGGCTGTTTGCAATTGATGGTACTTTTCACATATAACTTAACGATATGCAGGATAAGAACAAGAACACCACCATGTGCTCTTTAAGTGGCCCCATCATGCATAACTTATATCACACACAGGCTTACGGAACATCTGATGAAGAAGGGGGAGAAAGAGGAGGAGGAATGTACCTGTGTGACAGGGTCTTGATTTGTAGTTCAGCTTGAACTCACAGTTCTCCTGCCTCAGTCGTGTAGGAAATAGAGTTTGCTGCACAAGCACGAAGACCTTAATTCAGATTCTCCAGGACCCCCGTAAGAAGCCAGACATGGTTACAATCATGTGCCTGTAACCCCAGTCCCACGGGGAGGCAATAGTCTGGAAGGTTGCTGGGGCTCACTAGCAGCCCACCTGGATTCATTGAGATGACAGATGAGTATCTCCTCTCCTGATCGCTCCTCTTCTTAAAATGATTTGATCTCAGATGTGTTACTCCATAGGACTAATACAGTATACCATGGGTCTTGTTTCTTTTCTTATGTTTTCAGCCAGCGTCTTTCGAAAACCACCTTCATTGCTTGTCACTTGCATGATATTTGTTACAAACATGAAATTTACTCCACCGGCCCATATAGTTAGGACTTGTTTACCAGATGCTGAGATCTGGGGAGGTGAGAACTCTGACTTGATTGATAAATTGGTTGCATGATGGAGTCATAATATATTGGCATCATTGAGAGGCAGCCCAAAGGAGCTGGGAGGTACGGCTCAATGAACGAAGGAAGCCACTAGAGATGTAGGCTGTGTCTTGGCCTGGCCCCATCTTCTATCCCCATTTTCTTCATCCTGGTCACTATGACATGAACTGCATTCTTCCCCCTCTGCTATGATAGACAAACCCTCTGACACTATGAGTTGAATACATCTTTCTACTTGTGAAGTCGTCTATCCAAGATTGACCTCTTTTGTTTTGTCAGTGCTGAGGAAAGATCCATAGGCTCTTTCCTCATAGCAACAAAATTGAAATTAATATCGAGTTCACCATTCCTCAAATAACACACACACACACACACACACACACACACACACACACACACACAAAACCTCCAAATCTCTGAGTTGCAGGGAGCAACTCAAAAATAATGCCATTGGGAACATCTTTACCTATTTGAGCAAGAGTTTCCCTGACATCTACTGGGATCCGCATAAAGGCCTGTATAAATCTATAATCCGGCCATAATATTCTTGTGAATTATTCCCACCCAGCTATGTGGGGGGTTCCCCTACTGGGTAATTGGGAAATTGCTGTGAGAGAAACAGGTATGGACACATTCTTATGCATCTCAGAAAACCACTTCCACGTGATGAACAAGAAAAAAAAAAGTCAGAGGCAGTCACTGATGGACCCTTGGACCTGTCCTTTGCACTGAAGACAGGAGCTCTCTCTGTGTGGGAGGCAGCTTTGCCACCTCGTCCTCAGACTTAGACCCTGGCTGTCCTAGCAGGGAGCAACTTGTATAGAAGGTTTATGCCTCCAAGGTCCTCTACCTGGAGAGAAGAGAGATTAAGAGTGTCTGAAGTCACAGTTTTTAAAATGGTAACAAGTAAACACCCTTGCTTAATTAACTAGAGGCGATGTGGCTTCGAGGTTGTTGACGTCTATGCCCTGCCAACAGGGAATTGAGGAAGTCTTGGCCAGGTGCAGCTAGCTGGTTGAAGCCTCTGTCTTTTCCAGCCCACATCCTCCTGTTGCATCACCTGGGTCCTGCTGGGTCCCAGCAACGTGGGGCTCTTTTGTTTATTTCTCTCCTACTCTGGGGGGAGGGGGGCTGCAGGGCCCCTTCAATTGGTTTTCCATCGACACTCCTCCACTCAGGGATCCGCCCTGTACTCTTTCAGTCTATATTTGAGCTTGCAGAACTCTCATCTCAGGCACCCTTTTCCTGTCAGCCTCAGCTGTAGAGCGCTGAGCAGAGAGAATACAGATAAGCTGACTTCCCAAAGCTCCCTGCATCTCCCCACTTCCTGGTTCCCACCATCTGGGGTCCACCCCTCCACCCCCCAAATTGACAAACTCCTGCATGGTCACATCTGGTTGAAGAGAAAGAAACAAGGAGTTGGGAGCTCTCTCCTAATGGGCAGCACTTGGCACGCACAATAGAAGCAGCTGCTGTTTATAGCCCTTCTAAGGGTGGCCTCCAGCAGGACCCCACACTTCCCCTCCCTGTGGGGCATTGTTTTACATGAAGCATCTGGAACCTCGTCTTGCCGCTCAATTTTTTTAAATCAAAATCTACTCATCTTTTGAATCTAAAAAAAAAACTGCAATAAACTCTCTTCCCGGAAAACTTCCCAGCCCCATTCTATTTCCATCCTCTGTGAGGCAGATCCATATACAGATCCCAGCACTTCCCTCTCGCTGTCAGTTAAGTGAAATATAAAAACCAGCCGATAAGTCACACTATACGAGCAATATCCCTCAACCTTCGTTGGAGGAACACACCTGTAATCCCAGCACTCAAGAGGCTGAAGTAGGAAACTGGGGCAGGAAGACGGAGAGAGAGTTCAAGTCCAGCCTGGGCTACATTATATGATTGTTAAACAAACAAACAAACAAAACCTTAAACAAATTAGGTTTTTTTTTTTTTAACTATTCCTTGAAGCTTTTTTGTAAATAAGTGACTGTGAGGTTTAAATCATCCCCAACTTCTTAACAGGATAGGTAACAAACAGCATGAGCTCAGATTCTCAGTTCAAACCTGTATCAAAGTGCACAAGAGCCAAGCGGCAGGACCCACCCTGCTTGGTGTTGTTAACTGTGCGGCTTCTCTAACCCTGGGGTTCCTCTTCGCTGGCCTTGTCCCCATAGAAACAAGCGTGGATTGGCAGGCGGCAAGCAGGCTCTGTGCGCATCCTCTGATTGCACCGGCCCTTCCAATGCCCAACCTTTTCCAGACTCCTGCGCAGGTTCCGCTGGACAAGGTGGCGCCTAATTGCCTCCCTTATGTTTTTCCCCTTTCTCCCTTCTCTTGTTCTTTCTCCTCCTCCCCACCCCCACAGGGGACAGCCTTTTCAGGAAATAACACACACACACACACACACACACACACGCACACGCACACGCACACGCACGCACTCACGCACTCACGCATGCACGCACACCTGGCACAGCGAGATAGGGATGTTCACCATGGATACCAGGCTACCATTCCTACTCTGACTGTGGCTCCTGGGAATAAGTAACTATCTGTAGCATGCTGAAACTCCAGATGTGTGCTGGCTACTGCCTTGAGACCCGGCTTCCCTGTCTCATTATGCCTGTTTTTTTCCACAAGTTTCATATATACATATCAAGCTTTCAGAAGGGCAAAAATTGGAAATGGTAATCTTCCTTTTAATATGCTACCACATGCCAGCCCAGAGCAGCTGTGCACACACCACACGTTGGACTGGACATGAAATATAGTCCAGAACCATTTTTTTAAGCATTCATTCCCAGGGCTTACAAAACACATTTACTTGAAGGGAGGTCATACAGTCTTCCTTCTGCATAAAAAGGTGGCTTTGAACTAGGTACCGCCATCTGGAAACAGCCTCCTCTCCTATTGATATGTAAAGCGCACATATTACGCCATCTTGCTGGGACAGTGCAGCAGGAGGCTGAGGCTCACAGGCTGTAATTGTTTAAATATACAGTCTCCAGTTCTCCACAGTGCTTACCTACCTTGCTCTGAGAAACCATTTGCCAGAAGCAGAGGTGGCTCTGAACAGGCTGGGAAGAATTTGCTCATGAGGGCATTGGTCTGCCTTTGGGGAAACGTGCCTGGAGCCCAGATTTTGGAGAAACGTTTGGATATTCTCCCACTGTTGCTCCAGGCCTGCTAACAAGAAAGAATATGTCAACTGCGTGCCCAGGGGTCCACTGCAAACACCGTGGAAATAACAATCCTTGCTCTTTCGCTCGTTAGAGAGACCTCTCTGCCTCCCAAACCCTCCAGACTCTCAAATAGATAGCACCCTAAAACTGACTTTACACACACACACACACACACACACACACACACACTTTCTCTCTCTCTCTCTCTCTCTCTCTCTCTCCACACACACACACACACACACACACACACACACACACACACACCAAAATGAAGGCGTCTATATTGCTAAATTGTGCACTACTCGTCAAGGGGATGACTGTGAGTTTATTAACATTTGCTCTTGAAGAATGGCCTGCCTCCCTCCACCCTCAAGAGTCCTTTTAATATAAAGAGCTTATTCAAATACACTATTGACCTCTGGGGCTGTTTAACTTTTATGTTGTCTCTTTCTCTTACTTCCTGGTCTTGTTTTCTCTTTCAAAGAAAGAGAAAGTGTGTCCGCTCTTTCAAAGGTAAACAGCATGGATAACAGATCATCTGCCTTAAATTTAAAACATGGGCAAACCTTCAGCTGGGATGAATGACTGGGAATGTGACTTACAGCAGATACCTGCCCAGCATCCATGAAGCCCTGGTTTCGACCATAAGCACAGAAAAGGGGGGTGGGGACCAATATTGTATTGTATGCCACAGATAGATACAGCATTTAATGGCTAGTTATGCCTCAATAAAGTTCAATTACTTTATGTGTTTGTTCGATTTTCTCCACTGCACTAGGAATGGAAGCCAAGACCTTGAGCAAGCTAGCCAAATTCTCTGCTACAGAGCCAAGTCCCCAGCCCTAGAAAACAAAATTAACTGCCATTTCAATAGAAACCAGGGAAAGAATACAGAGCTCTGAGTACCTCAAAGAGTTAAGCCATTACATGCACAAATAATAGAGGTCCTGTACACACGCGCACACACACACACACAGAGAGAGAGAGAGAGAGAGAGAGAGAGAGAGAGAGAGAGAGAGAATACAGGAGCTCCTTGGAAGGACTGTAGGTCACACTGTCCTTTACATTGTGAAGAGCTTAAAAGAGACTAATAAACCCAGCAGCCTATAGCAAAGGTAATTTATTTTATATTCCCAGTCATCATGTGCAATATTTTTGGAAGGGGAAAGCAAATATAATTCAAAAGGACTGATAAACAGTAAAACAATATCTAGTCATGTTTCTACCTTCAAGTTGTGGGATCACATGCCTTTCACCTCCCTGCAAGGTGTTCTCTCCATCCTCTTTCTGGTGTCAGCATCTTGGGGGTGACTAGCTAAGGACATGGGGTCAGCTTTACTAGCTTGTAGTCAGAGGCCCTTCTGAGGAATGAGAAGCGATTCGATGCACATTACCTGAGATAAACAACTTCCAAGTGTGGGCACACTCGTGTCCACACAGGCACCTCCCAACTCCATTCCACAGAGAACACACCTCTTGGCTGGGAGCTGCTTCAGACTAGGGAATGATTACAGGTGGACAGCTGAGTCCCTGAGCCCACGAGAAGCCCGCCCAGCTTCTCCTGAGCTCCAGTGAGATTCCAGCTGGCTCTGTTCCTGACTCATACTTGCTACATTTTAGGTGGGTGAGGTCATTGGACTGCAGATGAGGTAACTGTGCAGCCTGTTCGTGAGTTGGAAGAGATTACCATATGACCATTCAGTAAACAAAGTGGAGTCCCCAGAGGGTTGCAGACAGCTGGGCTCTGCCTCTGGCTGTGAGCAGTGGGAGCCCCGGGACTCCAGAAGCCTGTCCATGCTTCAAGAGGAGCCAAATCACTGCCTGGGCTCATGTCACACCAAGTCCGGTGTCAGCCAGCTCAGTAGGAAGAAGCTCCTCACAGGAGGAGGGCTGACTGCTCTGTGCAGGTTTGCAATGGACTCTGGGTAAACAAACACCAGCAACTTAAAAGAAGGGCACTCTGAGCCAACAAAGCACCAGGCAGGCCAGCCTCATAGTTCTGTGCTGAGAGAACACACAAGGGCCTGCTGGTTAGAAATGCAGCCTAGTCTTCTGATGTTCTTTAAGGTAGAACTGTGACAGGGAAACAAATACTTTTAATTATCAGCAGAAGGGTACCCTAATCAAATATCTGTGAAACTATAGAATGCACTCCTAGAGCAGGATCTGTCCTGCTAGGGCCTGCCAGGGTCCCACCACCTTCATGATGGATTGGAACATCCTTCCCACGCTCAAGTCAGATTACCTGCATTCTGCTTCTGCCTCGGGCCTCATCTTCCCTCCCTTCCTTTTTTCCCTGAGAACTCCCATTACTAAGCTATGAGTTAACACTAGGAATGTCATGGGAAACACCGAGCTCCCTCTACGCTGGGAGAACTCACACACTAGATGAAAACCAGCAAGGATGCCAGAGGAATTTTGTGTATCATCAATGAGAAGAAGGCAAGTACGAAGGCAGATGCACAGGAAGGACGCCCTGAGAATCTCCTTAAACGAAGAGTAGAGGTTTCGAGTCACGGTGCTGGGGCTCTGTGCTGAAGGCTGTCTCCAACTGCCCTGTGAGGTAACTTCACAGTGACCCCCTTTTTTACAGGTCAGCACAGAACCTCTTAAAAGTTAAATTGCTTGCCCAAAGATACAGTAAGGATCAAGGAGACTAGAGCCACAGGAGGACCCCCAGCCTGGATGCTGTAACCACTCTATCCCAGTCACGTTTAAATAGATGCCAAGGCCTAGATCTAACAGCACCTCATGGCCACTGGGAGGTCTATTTATCCTGCCGGCCACACAAGTGGCTGTGGAGACAGAGGTAGGGTAGGAAGACTAGAAGAAGACTAGAAGGAACAACATATGCTTCCATCATCTGGGATTGGCATGACTGGGATTGGCATGACTGGGGTGACAGGGAATGTGGAAATGACGTACATACAAAAAGGCTGGGGTCGTATGGGCCACGTGCTGTGAGGGAGGTGCACAAGCAGAAGCCTCGAAACACAAGTTTCTGACACAGAGCTGAGGTCATGGAAATCCAGAAGGAGACTAGTTAGCGGCTCTTTGTAGGAGAGCAGTCTCAGGTTACAGTCATCCCTAAGGAGGAAGCTGTGGGTGACAGTTTCTGCACACAATGTCAACACCACACAAGAGGAAGGCCTTGCCATTCCTGTGGGTCTGAGGCATTGAGAAATTTGCCATGGCTGTGTTCATGGCAGTAATCCACAGTTACTTGGGCCTTCATCTGCACCCCACAATGCATAATGGCAAGTGAGTATGGATGAGTATGGGTGTGGGAGACTTTGCCAGTCTTGCCAAAAGAATTTGAGCTCTCTTCACAGGTCATGGGCAGTCTTTTGCCTGTCATGGTGTGACTGTGTCCCCCTTGGCCATGAGCGTAACTCAGTGGTGGAGGACTTGTCCACCCTGTGTGAGGCTCTGCCTTCACTGACCAGTACTACAGAAAAGTGAGCGTTGGAGCTGGGGAGATAGCTCCGGTGGTTAAAATATTCACTGCATGATGATCACCAGCCCTGCCCCCCAAAGGCCAAGCATGGGGAACGTATTTGTGACCTCGGTGCTGGGGAGGTAAGCATAGGAACCTCTACCAATATTGATGTATAAATATGAACACTGAGAATTGGGACTGTTCTCATGGAAGAGTCATTGCATCACACACACACACACACACACACACACACACACACACCCCATAGCAACTGTCAGAGACAACAGATGTATAAATTATCCTCATTGCAATGGTCGTTTCAAAATGCAAACGTATATCCAAATAGCAAGACGTATTTTGGAGGGTAGTGAAAAACAGTCTTACCTAGTAGTCAAGGCCCCCAAATTATAGCAATCTTCCTGCCTCCCAGTTTAGTTAAACTCAAAAGAGAAAACAGTAGGACACAGTGAGGCACTTGGACAGTGTGTGGCTACCGTGCTGCTTCCCTAGCTACACACCACGCACCAAGATCAAAGGCGTCCCCCAGGAAATCACATCCTCTCCTCTGAACCACGCTGCATTTTAACTATCGTATTCAAACTCTGAATTTCTTGTAAAGTCTTAACTACCCCCCCCCCCCCCCCGTCCCACAGTTTCTTCCTTTCCATTTTCTTGTGTGTAAGTAGAAGAGACCTGGGGTGTATGTGTTCATATGTGTGAGGGTGCACATATACACAGACATGCATGTAGGTCTGTGGGCATACAAGTGGAAGCCACAGGTCAACCCCAGGCATCATTTTCAATAGATGACCACAGTGGAGTTTTGTTAGCTTTTTTGGTTTTGAATCTCTCACTGGGACCTTGAACTCACTAATTACGCTAGACTGGCTGGTCTATCCTGAGACCCCCGGGTTCCACTTACTTCTGCTTCTCCAGTGATTATAAGTGTGCACCACAATGCTTGGCTTCTTACACAGGTTCTGGGAACTAAACAGAGGTCCCCGATTGTGAAGCAAGTTGCTGTGCCAGCTGAGCCATCCATTTTAAGAAAACTGCCCAAGTCCTCCAGAATATAAGGTGTGTCCTAAAGCCCCTTGCTCTTTTAATTTTAATTTTTATTTACTCTTCTCTCAAATAAGGCATCCTGACCACAGCTTCATCTCCGTCCACTCCTCCCAGTTCTCCCCCTTCCCCTCCCCCCTCCCCCAGATTCACCTCCTGTGCTCCCACCTGCAGAAAACAGCAGGCCTCTCAGGGACATCAACCAAACATGGCATAACAAGATACAATAAGGGGAGGTACAAACCCCTATATCAAGGCTGGACAAGGAGACCTAGTAGGAGGAAAAGGGTCCCAAGAGCAGGCAAAAGAGTCAGAGACACCCTTATTCCCGATGTCAGAGATCACCCCCACAAAAAAAAAAAAAAACCACCAAGCCAACAGCCAGTAACATATATGCAGATGACTCTGCAGACTAATGCAGGCTCTGCAGTTGCTGCTGAAGCCCTTTCTTAATCTAGACAGTCTTATTGGTCCCTGGGTCTTCCTGCTCTAACTGGGATTAACTGCTTTCCACACCTGTTACACAGCTCACATTTCAAGCCTGCTTTGCCCTGTACTCCTGACCAGCCCTTCTGCTCCTCAGATTCCTAAGGCCCTTGTCTGTCCAGTCCTTTTTGCTCCAGTTTTTCCACTGTATTTCAGCCTTAGTTTTGTTCTTTCTGACCCCTGGAAAACACCAAAACTATCTCCCTTCCCTGCCTCAGATCTTCTCACTGCTTGCTGTATCCATTCCAGTCAGGTAAGCAACACTCCCTGTCACTGCGCCTAAAACAACCCATTCACCTGAAAACAACTTCAATACTTTTCAACACAGTTCTCCTGTTTCTTGGTATTGACCTTATTTTAATAAATGCACATATTTTTGCCACTGTTGCTTGGCTTGTATCTTACTATAACAATGCCAAGTCCAAGAGAGCAGTATCTATCTATCTATCTATCTATCTATCTATCTATCTATCTATCTATCTATCTATCTATCTTTGTCTTTTCAACCAGTGAATCTCAACCCCCAAGGCACTAAAGTTCAACAGGCACAGCTAGAAGAACTCAAAGAAGGCAGGGAGCCGTACTCCACACACTGGCTTGATCTCTTCTACGGCAAGTTCTTGATTCATGCTGGAGGTGCAGACCAATAAGCCCATCACACGTAAGTTGAAACGATCACAAGGCAAAACACATTTGGTACACCTGACCTCCAGAACATTGTAGCTTAACCCAGCCTGCCTCTAATGTGCTCAGAACACCTATCTTGACCTACAGGTGCTCAAAATCATCTAACACAAATCCTATGTATAACAAGGTGTTGGACGTCTTGGATAATTTATTGAAGACTGTGCTGAAAGTGAGAAACAGAATGATTTATGGGAATACGTTCAGTCTGTTATAAAGCCAGAAAATCATGAGTCAAACCATTGTAAGCCAAAACCATTGATACACTACCCTCTGACCTGAGAGAAAAGAAGTCAGAATTTTAGGATCGTCCTTCGAAAGGCGCTATGGGGTGACATGTTTTAAGAAGGGAAAGGAGCTCTAAGCTGGTGACATGGATTTAAGAACATGAGAGACGCCTAAGTTAAAACACGTGGCTGTCACTTAGTTAGTGTATTAGGTTTGGTTTGTTTAGCTGAGTGAATATGTAAACTAAAGGACTGGGGAAGAAATTGCTAAATTCTGCTACTGGTTCTACAGAAGCCTAGGTATTTCCAAAACCCCTCTGTACAAAACACCGCAATGCTGGATTCGAGACTAAGTCAAATGAATTAACACCTTTAAAAAAAAAAAGTCAGGATGTGGGGGGTACTGAGGAACCAAATGTTAAAGCCAGAACTCTAGAGCAAGGTTAGCAAAACAAAGTGTAGGCCAACACCTGCTTCTGTAAATAAAGTTTTATTGGCATACAGCCACGCCCTCTCAGCTACATATGATTTGTGGCTGCTTTTGTGTTTCAACAATAGGGTTCTGCAGGTGCAGCTGACACCATATGGCTCACAGGCTTCAAATATACACTAGCTGACCCTTAAGAACATTTTTCATGGTTGTTCAAAGAAATGTGGTCTTTGGAGCCTGCACAGGGCAAAGGATGAGCCTAAGATTAACATAAAACTTAAACTTTGAAGCAGGCTCTGTCATGGTGTGATTGTGAAATGACCTCCTTAAGAGCAGGTTAGGGATCCCCATTTTTCCAACTAGGGGCTCTATGTTAGAAGGCTGAGGCCCTTTAGGTGATGTGGCCCACCTAATGGATGTAGCTGTTTACTGATCAACCTGGCACCATGTGAACAGCCACTGACCTCCATTCCCACTGCCAGGAAGGAACTCAGCTTTGCATTCCCTGCCAGGAAAGACGAAATGCCCGTACACCATGACTCTAAAGAAGCCTTCCCTCCCTGAAGCTGTCTATGTCACATGATTCGATGGCAGTGACACAAAAGTAACTAAAAGGTTCACTCTTCCCACAGAGGATAAACTACAGAAAAATACTTGCTGATATTTGGCTCTACTCTAGCTTTGGATAAAAAAATTAAGAAAATAATAATAATAATAATAATAATAATAATAATAATAATAATTACTATTACTATTATTATTAACAACAAAAATAGTGGTAATGGCTCCTGGGAAATGACAATCACAGGCCTGCTTTTAACTTTCATATAATCTTAATTAAACACCCCCAAAAAGAAAAAAACAAATGTCATGCAGAAGGACATGTGAATAATATAAAAAAAAAATAAAAAAAAAATAAAAAAGCTTTTACTACCCATGATTTCCACACATTGGGCTCCATTAACTATAAAAAGATACACACTTGGGAAGATGGCTCAGCAGGTAAATGAAATAGGAGTTCATATCCCAAGGATCCTCATAAACACTGGCTGGGCATCAAAGCTCACCTGTAATCCTAGAGTACGGGAATCAACAGATCCCAGAGCAAGCTGGTCAGCTAGACTAGATAAATTGGCTAGCTGTGAGTGCAACTTACAGACCTGGAGCAATATAGAAGATGGTGAGTGACTAAGGAAGACACCCGACACAGACCTTGGATCATCACACACACACACACACACACACACACACACAGGAACATGCATACACACATACAAAAAATGACTAAAACCCTAAGTAGCAACAACTATATCCAGGAATCAAAAGAAATAACCATAACTTAAACCTGCAAGGTCTTCAAACAGAATTATTAAATAATAGGACATAAAATGACTGTGTATGCTGTGCATATACTTAAATCAAATGAATTATATACTTAAAATCAGTTAAAATGCTGTCCATGCCAGCTGAGAACAGGCCCCATTGATTTATATGTTTGAATAGTTGAGGCCCTATAGAACCATGAATCCCACATTAAACGACTTCTAAGTTACTCTGTATCCACGTAGAAAGTCAGGTGTGACCAACTATGCTCAGGACAGTAGCACTAGACAGCCATGGAGGCTTAAGGCCCAGCCATTGTACTGCCCAGTCAGTGAGAAATCATCTATGCTGGCTGGTCTTACGTCAACTTGATACACAAACTGTGGTTATCTGAAAGAAAAAACCTCAACTGAGAGGATGCCTCCATAGATACAGGCATTTTCTTCCTTTTTCTTTTTCTCTTTCTTCTTTTTCTTTTTCCTTTCCTTTCCTTTTCTTTCCATATGTGTGTGTGTGTGTGTGTGTGTGTCTGTGTGTGTGTGTGTGTCTGTGTGTGTGTGTGTGTGTGTGTGTGTGTGTGTCCCACAGTATAGCCTTTCATCCAAATAGCTTCACCTGCAAATATTCATTGCAGTGAGTTAATGCATTGGTCTAGTTCGAGGCCTCTGGCTTCTGCTACACCAGAAATATTGGATCTTCACGGGGACTCTTCTCAGATACCTTGTTGTTGCCCTGTGTCATGGAGACCCTTCAGCTTTGGATCTGCTGCAGGACTAGCCTCTTCCTGCCTCCAGCAGTTCATAGTTGTGGTAGATGTTGGGATGGACTAACTCAAACTTCTGGAACTGGGCCTGGGTAGTAGCTGAGTTGGTCTGCTGGTAGCTCTCCTGCACCCACACCACCAAAGCCAACTCTCCTGCTTTGCCCAGGTGAGGGACAGGTCCAGCACTCCTGTCTGCAGCAACCATCAAGTGTCAGGACCTTCTCTCCCTCACCCATGCCATGAGGGCAGGCTCCTGGTGAGGCATTTTCTTAATGAATAATTAATAGGGGAGGGCCCAGTCCACTGTGGGGCTCCTGGGTTGTTTAAGAAAGCAGGCTGAGCAAGCCAGGAGAAGCAGGCCAGGAAGCAGCACCCTCTATGGCCTCTGCACCAGCTCCTGCCTCCAGGTTCCTTCCCTGTTTGAATTCCTGTCCTGACTTCCTTTAATGACAAACAATGATATGGAAGTATTAAAAAAATAAATAAATAAACCCTTTTCTCTTCAACTTGCTTTTTGGCCATGACGTTTCATTGCAGCAATAATAATCCTATCTAAGACTCCATCTCAAAGGAATAAGTGATACAGCATCACACTCAACATCTGCTGGCCTCCCTATAAACAGATGAGCGCAAACATATGCATACACAGCACATTACACAAGAAACAAGAGAAAAAGAAAGGAAGGAAGGGAGGGAGGGAGGGAGAGAGGGAAGTAGGGAGAGAAGAAGGAAGGAAGGAAGGAAGGAAGGAAGGAAGGAAGGAAGGAAGGAAGAAAGGAAGGAAGGAAGGAAGCTAAGACATTACATTATGATTTTGCAATGTATAAGGAATTGTAGATTCTTCCTCCTCACTGCCCACAGTAACTTCATCTGGTTTTTTTGTTGTTGTTGTTGTTGTTGTTGTTGTTTTTTCAAGATGAGAGTACCAGTCAGATGAATGTTCCAACATCTTCAACAAGAACAAGAGCAGAGCCGTGCAGGTCTTCTGTGGGCTCTCCATAGAGACTTGGAAACAGGCTTACTGCATCCTTTGATTCCAGTGGGCAGCCTGAGGTTTTCCTGGTAGGAGCTACTGGTATCATTGCTGTCATATGCCTCATGATTTCTCTTTAGACAACCCTCACCATAAACAAAAGAGGCCATAACCAAGTTGCCTGCAGTTTTACTTTGTCTCAAATGTGAAGTGAAGCTTCCCCCTCACCTCCATCAAGGGCAGGCCTCAGCATTGCTGAGGGCAACTTCCAAGCACAGCCTAGGGAAACAGAGAAAGGGAAAGAGCCCTTTACTACGTAGGCACTCATCTGACCACTCTTTTACCATCTCACATCATCAAACACTCACATCGAAGATACGAGCATTCTCAGAGTATCCCGGTTTGATTTCTAACGTTTAAAACTCCTGTGTGTTGTCCGATTCCACACTCTGTTTTGTTTCCGCACACTACTACACACGTTATATGAAGCCTTCAGCACTTCCTTTATAAACTAGACTTTGTGCTGGATGAGTTTGCCCAACCGCAAGTCAATGTAAATGTGATAAGGCCAACTAACATAGGGTACACCGAGCCAGAGTGTTTGGTACACAATTATGTGCTTGCAACTTAAGATGTATTCAGCGTCACCAAGGGTTTGCTGAGATGTAACCTGTCCTAAGGTAAAGAGCATCCATAGCTGGAGACTATAAAATAGATGCCATCAGTAAACAGGGGCAGGGGGAAGAGACTTACTTCTGATCACTATGTCATAAAACCAAAACAAACTGAAGGAGACCCATGAACAAAGAAATTTCTGATTAGAAGCAACCTGTTCATAGCCAGATCAGAGGTCACAAACCTATTGCCTGTGTCACTTACAACTCACCACCTGTATCGGTGCAGCTTGGCTCCAAGATGGCTTTCCAGGCTTTGCTAATGATTGAAAAAATTCTAAGACTATTGTGAGGCAAGCGAGAATTACATGAAACTCAAGTTTCAGTCATTCTATGGTCCGGATGTTTGCATCATCCCCAGATTTTACATGCTGAAACCTGGTCACCAATGCTCTGGAGTCGGAGGTGGGAACACTGAGGCGAGATTAGTGTGTGATGGTAGAGCCCTCCTAAAAAGGATTAGTTCCCTCATAAAAGAGGTTCAAGGGAGATGCCATGTCCTTCCCACAGCACGATCTATGGACACAGTAGTGAACCCCCAGCAGAAACCAAGTCTGCCAGCTACTTATTTTGTTTTTAGCACACGACTATGTACATTATATTAAACCTTCAGCACTTTTTTTTTTTAATAAACTAGGCTTTGTGCTAGATGAGGAAAAAAAACCTGCTATTTACAGACCACCGGTTCATTGTCTTTATTGTAGTGTCTAGAAGGGCTAAGACGGGACCACAATATCTTTTTGGACCATGCCTATGCATATTTCCTCCAAGATGGCTGTTCTGGCCCTGTAATGGTGGAGTTGAGTAGATGTGACAGAAATAACATTCTGAATGACTAAGGCCTGAGAGAAGAGGCCTAGCCATCACACCAGTGGAAGAAACAACCACATTTGATACATGTCCCCAGTGTGTCTGCTACTACTTTGCCTTTCCCATCCCTCCTCCCTGTTCTAGGTACAAAATGTTCTCGTGTTTCCCATATTTCGCATGCCTGCTGGAAGGCCATGACCACAAAGCTACATATTTGCCTTGCCCATGGCCAGGAGCTGAGCCTGGCGCCTGCAGGCCTAACTGGCTCAGCAGGGGTAGGAATGATGAGACTCAGGAGGCACTAAGTCAATGCAATAAGAGTTATTTTAAGAGCTAATGGATTCTAAGGGGACTGTTTTCTTCTTTTCAGTAAACTGAGGCACTACACTTTCCCTGTCTCTATTCCATACTGATGGAAAACAGAGGTTCTGGTCCCTGGTAGAGCCTCGGCTTCCAGAGTTACACAGCTCCTACAGCTATCAGCTTCCAGCATCACTTTCTCTTCCAAAGGGCTTGAAGAGATCGAAATCCTAGCTCTCTCACTGGCTACATGATCAGGAGAAGACACCACATTTCTCTGAGCCGTGGTGAGTTTGTCAGGAAAATGAGGATAGTGACCCTCTCTGGAGATTCAAAGCCAGCAACCAGACAAGGTTTCCAAGGCACTAACCTTCTGTGGCCCCTCCCCAGCAGCCTTCTCCCACTCCCTGCCATTCTCAAGCTGCTTCCCCCCACTGCATTTACCTCGTCTATTTCTGTCTTGTTTTCGTTCCCTTGAATCTATCCTTCAAGTTCAACTTTCTTAGGCGGTTCCAACCCCAGGCTCTCTGAGGTCCCAGTGCCCTACACTCACGCTGTGCTCCCTTCTTCCTATGTCATAGCCTTTAACCCAATCCCTCAATGTCAAAATCATCCCTACGTCTGCCGTGTCACCTCTTCATGAAGTCTTCCCAGGCTATAAGCTTGTTTGTTCTTCCTCTCCTTGTTGCCGGGCACATTAAGTCCACTGCTCTCCAAAAGTAGGGGATAGATCTGAGGTCTGCAAATGACAATCACCATTTCCATAAAATCCTGTTATTCATAATCCCCTCTCATAATCACTTCCAGGATCTATAAGCAGCCTCTTCAAACCATAAAATCTGAAAGAGAAGAGAAAAAGAAATCTCATAAACTCTGACCTACTGGAAGTGAAAAGTCCTTTGTGTCAACAAAGGATAGCAACTCCACAGAAAGATCTGTGGATCCTTCTGTCCTCACTGGCCTCCAGTTCCTGTCTGGTATTTGGGGCAGGGTGTCTGTCCCAGACCCCCTTCATGTGCCCTTAATGATCAGCCTCTCTGATGCAAAGAGCACAGAATAGACAAGTCTGCTCCAAAGAGAAAGGAATGCAAAGTACTTAATGTTTCCTGGGTCACAGAGTGTTCTTTATCCCAAAGACGTGGACAGTCTGAGCAGAACTCTCTCCCCAGTTTCAAATGAAGAAGGGCAGAGTCTCACATGAGCAGCGGTAGTGGAATTCACTAGGAAGTCCTCTAAAGGATGTATCCATGCCAAGTCCTTCTCCAAGGACTATGGAAAACCAGGTGTAAAAAAATCAGAAATGAGAGCACACAGAAGGCGGCCAAGGGCATATCGTTTTCTGGAAAATCAGTACATGTAGTTTCTTTCATCATTGCAAATGATTTTGTGTGCACCGTGTAAATAAGCTGGTTTTTTTTTTTTTAAAGTGGAAACTTCAGATGAAGGAGGAAAACACTGAGGCCCTTTATAAAAGAAAGCCTTTCCCTCGGGAAATAATCGAAGGCCCCAATTGCTCAAGTCTTTCAAAGACTGTACAAAGCACCCTGAGCACACTGTGGAGAATAAGTCTGCATTCTCTAGGGAACTGGCTGTATGATCTAATAGATCTTTTCCCTCATTCCAATTCCAGTGATTCATGTGTGACTTATTTAATTGTTATCATCTATTGCAGATATATAAAAGAATGCTTTTATTCTTTTAAAAAAAAATCTAAATTCAAATCACCTTTAATATCACCAAGTTTCTCCTCCCATCACCCTTCAGAGCGTTGACATATTAACTTTTTGACCTACCCTCAACCTCACTTCCACCTTCTAGGATACAAAAAGTACATCTGCCAAGCAGCTGGGTATAATGAGACGCCCCACCCAACAGTGCATTGAAAACAGGTTTTAGGGAACTAAGGGTTAAGTAAAGTCCCCCAGGAATTCCAATCTATTGCAAACTGCTAAATCAGAAGCTGCCCGGGGCCTAGGTGTAACCACAGCTAAGAAAACAATGCCTAACTGCCTTCCCCTCCACAGCATTTAGCATTTATCATGGTCAGAAAACCACCTGTTACTTGAGAGGGTGTCAAAAGGAGTCTAAGCCATAATTAAAGGAATAAAAACATATTGTGAATAGCTATGCAAACCTCAGGCAGATGTGCTATTTAGCTGTGGCCTTGATCTGTGATATTAACTTGAAATAAACATAGCAGAAAACAAAACGTGCACTGAACCGAGACTCTGCTTGCCTGAAGGTTTTGTTTCTTTTGTAGACTTTGACAGTTGTGGTTAGCAGCCTAAACACAGGCAGAGCTGATGTGTCTTGCAAACAAACCTGAGTATGTCTGGCAATCGCATAGGGCAGAGCTGGCAGCCAATCAGATGTGCACGAACCTCTGTGCATCGGTGTGGATATCTGTAAATGACAGTTGCAATAATAAATAAGCAGTGTCAGACAGTAGGGTGCCATCCTCCCTCTGCTAGGCACTCTATAGTTCCTGCCTTTTGTTGTTGGTTGGTTGGTTGGTTGATTGGTTGGTTGGTTGGTTGATTGGTTGGTTGGTTGGTTGGTTGGTTGGTTGGTTGGTTGGTAGGTTGGTAGGTTGGTTGGCTGCCAGTTTGTTTTCTGAGACTGAGTTTCTCTGTGTGGCCTTGGCTGTCCTGGAACTCACTCTGTAGACCAGAGTGGGCTCAAACTCAGAGATCATCTGCCTCTGCCTCCCAGGAGCTGGGATTAAAGCCCTGCACCACCACCAACCCACTTAGATCTTGCTATTAACCCCACCAAAGGCAAAGGAATCCTGTACCCCAGCAGAATACATACTTGAATACTTGGACCCACTGAAGAGATACTCAGGTCCTTGGGAAAACATACTTCTCCAAGGATTGGCCAAATAGCTTTTAATCTCAGATACACAGGGCAAAGTAAGGAGCTGAATGCAGCCAGTGACTGCTCAGAAGAAGGACTTTGTTTGGCAGTGTTGTTTTGTGTTAAAGTTTCTCCATCTCCTTAAACTCGCTCTAAACCTTCAGGGAGGGGTGTGCTCCTGAGAGGGTGAAGGGAAGGGCATGGAAATGTGAACTGAAGAAACCAGGGCAAAGCAATTTGGTGGTCCATGGGTGTTCATAGCTTTGAATGCAGCATTACCCTTAGAAGATTGCTCAGTTAGGTTGACAGATCTATGCAAATGTGTGGGAAATGAAGAAAAGGCAAGGTAGCATTCATTTCGTAGGCTGAAAGAATCGCTTTGATTTGCAATGATTTTAATCTACCTCTTTTATCACAGTGAAACATTGCAAAAACAAGAGCTCCAAATGTCACGAGATGAAGCTTACAAGAGTTCTGTTGGCACACCTTTTCATTCCTGAACAATTACCTTGCCATATACATTTATTCTAGAATAGTATATAGTGACACATTAGATTTTGATACTGAAAGGTAATGACATATATAAATACCTCAGGTGTAGAACTGACTTTAATTTACAGTTTACTGCCAGTGTTCTCCTTTATAGGCTGAGCCCATGAAAAGTTCAAGTTTCTCACTTCATGCAATTGATTACTATTAGTCTAAAAAAGAGTGTATATTTTTTTTGCCATGAAAAAGTATCCCCCATATGTATATAAACTATTAACAGCAAAGGCCCAGAAGCTCATTTCTTCTTGGAGGCACCCATAGTATGGCTCCTGTGACCAGTGGTCTTGTTGTGTTGACTTTGGACACAAAGGTTCCAAAAGTGGTACAGCCCCCGGTGGACTCTCATCTTCTTTGGCCACTCCAGGTTTTTGCATAGTTTGTTGTCTGAACCATTGGCCAAACCTGGCTGTACTATTCCATCCTTCACATCCTTCTGCCTGTTCAGGAACCAGTCTGGATCCTTGTACTGTCATGATTCTTGTACATCATGATTCTGCGTGATGGTGGTCACATGTTCCACTTCTTCATCCATGAGTTCTCCAGCCATCTTGATGAGGTCAATGTCTGCCTTCCTCGACATCCCGTGAACATATCTCTGCCCCACACCTTTAATGGCAGTGATGGCAAAGGTTATTTTGTGCACCCTGTCGATGTTGGTGTTGAGTATTCACAAAATGTGCTGGAACTTCTCAAGGGTCACTGGAGACATGGGGCGATACACGCAGCAGCATGTAGGCCTCCTGTGGAAGGCCTTGGAAAAGTTTTGAGAGGCTCTTTTCTGGCCTAGATTATGATCTATATTCTAGATGTGATCTTTTGGCTCAGTGGTTAAGAGCACTGGCTGTTCTTCCAGAGGACCCAGGTTCAATTCTCAGCACCAACATGGTAGCTCACTCCTGTCTATAACTCCAGCTCCAGGGGATCTGACACCTTCTCACAGATATATATTCCAGCAAAACACCAATGCATATGAAATAAAACTAAGTAAATCATTTTTAAATATATTTAAAGACTAGATCTCTATATTAAAGTACAACCCTTACGAATTCACAGTCCTGAGTGGTCATTCTGAGGCTGCAGGCTTTTGATTACCCTTTCACGGTGCCTTGTTATCTTTCAGAGAATGATAGAGAGTTACTCAAGACTGCCCAAGACAGCGACAAACACCTTTCTGCAATCACTTCCCCTTATTCTGCAGGCTGCACCGTCAGCCACTGTGGATCCTGAAAGGTTTTCTAAAGCTTCTCTTCCCATTTCTGACTTTGCCCATTCTATTCTGTCCTTTTGAATTGCCCTCCCAAATTCTCCTTACTATAGTAGAAGTCCCATCTCTGAAACATCTCCTTGGGTACCACAACAATGTCTTATTTGTGTCTATATTTCTGTACTGAGTAAATTAACTGGCCTGTGGTAAAGAAGTGGCATGAATACGGTTTCACATACTTTTCAAACACTAGTGTTTCCTAAGCTGTCCCTGATCCCTTCCTCTGCTGTTTTCTGGACCATAGCATTGGAATTCTTTTGTGGGCTCTCCATGTTCAAACAAATATTCCAGTTCCATATCAGCACTGCCCTGCCTTTCCTCTCCAGCACTTGCCAACTGTCTGCTAAGACTGACCTTTCACGTGCCTTACAGGAACCCAACACTGTTTAATGACAACAGATATATCTAATACCTGACAGTGCCGCAGAGTTAGCCAGCCAGCCTCATAGTCAGGACCCCACGCCACGACTACACTACAAACAGTCAGATATGAGTTCCACAGGTGAGTAAGGTGGCACTGAGGACTTGGAGGCCATGCTCAAGGACAGACCAAGTGACATCGCAAGATGTCATCTCAGAAAAAAAAAACAGATGGGTGGAAAACACTTTTTAAAATTGCATCCGTACTGAATATATACAGGCTTTTTGTTCTTGTCACAACCCCTAGATAATACATTATGTAAAAAAAATAAATATTTACATAGGCTTAAATTGTATTCAGTATTAAAAATAATTTACATGTGTTAAGCAAAGGAGTGCAGGTTATATGCAAATGTGCTGCCCTTCTTATATAAGAGGATTTGGATATCATGGGGTGGGGGGTTGGGGAGGGGCGGGGAGGGGCTTCTTGAACATCATATCCCCTGTGCACATGTAAAGAGGATGCTGTGTAAAATAAGAATGGTACCATCACAGAGATGAAAACTACAGGTGACACGTATTGGCAGCTTACTTCATGCCAGAAATGATAAAGACATAAACCATGTCACTCTCACAGCCTCATGGAGAAAGCCCTACTTTGTGCTCCTTATGCCAGGAAGAATGTAGGGCTGACCCCATCTACGTAAAGGACAAGGGCACCCAGCTGGTAGTAGTCAGTGTCATGGAGGGGCATATAGTGTGGTGCCAGGGTTCATTCACTTGGTTACTGCTCCTGACTGAAGCACAGACATCCTACTTCACAGTCTTGGAGCTAGAAATGGCAGAACCAGAACAGGAAGTCAGCAGCTCTTCGTTATCTTCCATAGCCCCCTCTATCCTCCCTGGAAAGGACTTAATCAAATAACTGAGTAATGCCAGCCTTGGAGAAACAGAGGCAGGAGGATTGCTGAGTTGGAGATGAGCCTGGTCTATTGATCAAGTTCCAGGACAGCCAGGACTACATAGTAAAACACAGTCTCAAGAAGAAGAAGAAATAGAACAGAGGCTGCTTCGAGAGCTCACTTGCGGCTCACAGGACCACACTTCCGGTATCAGCACTGAGTTTGGACCCTTCCGAGCTCAAAGCCCACTTCCGCCTTTTACGAGTGGCATGGTGTTCTGGACATTGTTTAACTTCTCTGTGCATCATATCTCCAGCCCCACAATGGAGGTGATATTGTTTCCAGCCGATGAGGTAATCCATGAAGCACAAGGGACGGGCAGATGTGAAAATTATTTTCTTCCACGTAGACTTAGTTCCCCTATCTGGAGCATTCTAGGCCCAGCATCATGATTAGGCTTCTTTTAGCATGTCCCCCAGCCTCATATGTGTGCAAGAGAGTTGACTGGGGCTGAGGCTAATGCCTCCTGCCACAGAAACGCAAACCTTCCAGTCTCATCTGACTTAGTCCTTCTCCCTTTCAGAATCCCCCAGCCTCTGCCAGCCCCTGGGAATACATTAACAACTATACAGCTGCTCATTTTGTCCTTACCTCACACATGGTCCTCCAGATGGGGCTGACATTCTACCCTACCCCATTTTCCATTTGTGTGCACTTAACCCACCTAAAAGGCCACCAGTGGTGCCCATGTGGATACACTCCCAGCTCTCTTATCTGACTATCTCTCTGGCCACAGCTTTCTGCCTCTCTCCTCCTCTGCTGCCTTCTGTCTATTTCTCTGCCTCTCCCCTCCCCTTAGAGATTCTGTTTCCATCTCTGACTCTCTGCATCTGAGACCCTTTCCAACCACTTTCTCACAGAAACACAACTATCTTTCTACACACACACACACACACACACACACACACACACACACGTGCACTCAGTATGCTAATTGGGCTCCCAAGTGAGTTTGTCTCACCCATACAGGCAGAAGTGAATCTAGTGGGGTTAGAAAGAACATACTTCACACCTGTCAATGAAGCTCAATCACTTGTGTGAAACTAGACCCTGATGCTCAGGGGCAGGCTGACCTGGCTGGACTGGGGACTCAGCTGTCCCTCCAGAGTGGGCTCAGGGAACAAATGCCCCTTCTGTTCCCAGAAGATGAGAGCATGCATCCCTTGGAATGTCCGGGAGCAGCTGCGGGCCTCCCCATAGGGTGGACAGAGGACTGCTGCCAGGCAGCACAAGGAACTATATGTACTGCTGTTGGTTGGTCAGCTATTTTTACAGAACTCTAATGACACAGCAAAAGAACAAATATGGCATAAGAGGAAATAGGTGACGTCCTGGCACTGATGTCACTTGAGTACATCAGGAAATGTCTTGGGACTGGACTGGCCATAATAGGAAAGAAATATTACCCTAAACAAAGGTGACTCTATTATCATATTACTTTCGACTTACAAAGGTCTGCCAACTGGAACGGAGCCCAGCAGGAGCAAGTACTGCGTGTTGCTGTGAGGGAAGACTGGAGATATTTTTAAGGGTAGACTGAGAGCCAAGGCTTCATATATCATTTTCTTCACTTGCCAATTACTTGAGAGATCACAGTGCTGAAAAACACATGCTAGCCACGAAGACTAGCCCCCTCCTGTCACACAGGGCTTCTACCTCAGAAGAGAATAAGAGCATGTAACTGAGAAAGGACGATTGTACGCATGAGTGTTACTGACATGAAGGTCAGAGAGCCGTGAGTAGAAAGCAGGGAGCTAAGCTAAGCGACTGGAAGAGTGTGTTCTCCAGAAGGAAAGGCAATAAGAGCTGGGCTTTGTCCCAATCATCAGGACTAATAAACAAAGGAAAACAAAGGTACAGAAGTCATTTCAGAGGGTCCTAAGAAAGACACAGGAAGAGGAAAGAAGGGAGGATGCTGTGGGTGCTCCGATCCCCTCAGCCTGGTGACATCTTCAGTTTACTCACTGTGATCATGAGCTGGTCACTTACTCTCTTTGTACCTCAGCCATTTATGGGGGATGCTAAGCTGAATGTATACCTAGATGAGGTCATAAAGATGGAATGAGTTAACTCCTGTTTCCACAGGGAACAATACTTAGTGATAGAAGTATTTTCCTCATTCACTCATTTATTCACTCACTCACTCATTCATTCATTCATTCATTCCAAGACAAAGTCTCGTGTATTCCAGGCTAGTCTCCAACTCACTACATGATCAAGGGTGATCTTCAACGTCTCACCCTGTTGTCTCTACCTCCAAACCTCATCTCTGAGCTCAGACCTCATCAAATTATCTTTATTCTCAGACAAGGTCTAATGACACGAAGGCAACGACAGATCCAAGTGGGTCTAGGGTTGTCTTCAGAGTAGAGGCTTGCCTGCTGCTTACCCGATCTAAACCCACCCTAGAGGCAGGTGGGCTTCCAGTCGTGCCAGGGTTCCCAGAATCCATGTTAGAATCCTAACTGCCAGTGTGAGGCAGTAGGAGTTTGCTTTCTGTCTCTATGGTTAGGACCATGGCAAAAGCCACTTGTTTGGCTTATACATCCCATCCCGATAGCACTCCATTGTTGCATTGAAGGAGATCATAAAAGGAACTCAAACAGAACCTGGAAATGGGAGCTGAAGCAGAGACTATAGAAGAACACCTTACTGGCTTCCTCACTTTGCTTTCTAATACTACCCAGGACCACCTGCTAGGGGGTAGTACTGCCCACGGGGGCTGGTCCCTTCTGTATCAATTAAAAATCAAGAAAATAGCCTTGATGACATGTCCAAAAGCTAATGGAGCAAATTTAATGGAGGCAATTCCTCAATTAAGATTCCCTTTTTCCAGATACATCTAAGTTTGTGTTGAATTGACAACTAACCAGCATGGGTCATGAGGGGCGGGGCCCTGGAGGTTGGTATTAGTGTTTGTCTAAGAGGAACCCAAAGAGAGATCTCTTGCTTTTCTTACATGTACAGGACACAAACACTGTTGCACCAAACTCTGCATCTCCAGTCCCCTTGACTTTCTAGTCTCCGGAGTTGTGAGAAATAAATTCACAAATTGTATTTATTTATAAGCCGTTTGGTCTGTATATTCTGTTACAGCAGCCTGGATAGACTAAGAACTGCCTATTCTACCTTAGAATCAACTGAGAGATGAGCTCAGGCATCAGAGACTATCTACATGTCAAATTCTAAAACGGAAAGAAGATATAAGAATACTAGTGAAGACATGGCTCAGGTGTTTGACAAAAAAAAGGCAAACAAAAAACTTCTAATACTGTCCATAGGAAGGGGGGACCCCATGGAAAGACTAGCAGACTCAACAAACCTGGACCCCCATAATCTCTCCGACACTGAGCCACCAACCAGATAGCATACACTGGCTCGTCCAAGGTCCCCAACACATATATAGCAGAGAACTGCCTGGTCTGGCCTCAGTGAGAGAAGATGCACCTAACCCTAAAGAGACTTGAGGCCTCGGGAAGAGGACAAGCCTGGGGGGTTGTGGTGTGGGGACTGGGTGGGTGTGAGGACATATTGGAGATTGGGGAGGAGGAATGGGATGGGGGAACGGAAGGCAGATAGCAACTAAACTGTGAGGAAAGATTAAAGATAATAATAAAAAATTTCAGAAAAAAACTGTTGTCCATAGGAAAAAGAGCTAAGACACAGGTAGCCTGGACAACTAGCAGCTGTCACAAGATGCGCAAAAGCCAGGAACACAGTCTATCTAGCTAAGCTAACCCCAGGGCTTCATAGTACAGCATGAGATCATAATGTACCTTTTCTCTGACAGGTTAGAAAGGAGCCACAGAAATTACCAGAGAAACTTAACAATGATTCACCTCTCTACCCACTTCCCACCCCTCCTAAACACATACCATCAGGATGGCTAAAGATTTAAAAACCAGACAAGCAGGTACGAAAGAAGACATGCAGTGAATGGAAGTCTCATCCATCATTCACGAGAATGCCTCACAGACAACAGCCATGTTGGAAAACCGTTAGGAAATTAACAACACTTTACCATGTGACTCAGAAAACTTGCTTCTTCTAAGTTTATGCACAAAAAAGGAATGAAAACTTATGAACACAAGAGCCTGTTTCTAGACATTTCATAACAGCTGCCCAGATTGGAAGCATGCAAATAACACATCAAATGGAAAATGATACTTGGGAGGCAGAGGCAGGCGGATTTCTGAGTTCGAGGCCAGCCTGGTCTACAGAGTGAGTTCCAGGACAGCCAGGGCTACACAGAGAAACCCTGTCTTGAAAAAAACAAAAACAAAAACAAAAAAAAACCAAAAAAAAAAAATATGATTAAATAAATGTTAGCACCCACACTGTGCAGTTAGATTTCTGTTAACTTGTCACAAGCTAGAGTCATCTGGGAAGAGAGCATCTCAACAGAGAAAATACTTCTATCATGACCTGTAGACAAGGTCTGTAAGGTGTTTTCTTGATTAACTATAGACCTGGGCTAGACCACTGTGGGCAGTGCTATCCTTACGCATGTGGTCCTGTCTTGTATTTTAAAATGCAGGCTGAGGGAACCATGAAGAACAAGCCAGTAAGCAGCACTCCCCCATGAATTCTTCATTAGTTTCTGTCTCCAGATTTGCTGCCTTCCCTCACTGATGGACTGTGTAAGACAAATAAACCCTTCCCTCCCTAAATTGCGTTTGGTCTGGTGTTTACCGAAGCAATTAGAAAGCAAACCAGAATACACACAGTGGAATGTCACTAGTGACTAAACAGCATCGATAAGACAGAAAACGATTGTGGTAAGTCAGAGAAAGCTATTCTAAAATGACAACGATATCAAGACAAAAATTCAGGTCAGTAGGCCAGGATTAGAAATGAAAAGAGAGATTAAACACAGAGAGACGAAAGAGTTTTTCTCAGTGACAGAACCACTCGGTGTCATTGCTAATGGTGGTGATGACATGGCTGTGCAGTTGTCAACGTTCATATGACTGTATGTCTAAGAATAGTATTATTCCTATAATTTAAACTTTAATAAACCTAACTCAAAACAAATGGGCCCGCTAGAGAATATAGCAGTTATCAAGCTTTATTGTATCTGAGCTTACCGTGGGCTTGTGGTTTGACCTGAAGTGTCCCCCTACAGACTCATGTTTGAATGCTTGGCCTTCAGGTAGAGCCATTGATTTAGGAGGGTGTGGAGCCTTCAGCAATTGGAGGTGTGACTGTCTCTAGTTCCCTAGAGGTGGGACTCTGTAGGCTGTCCACCTCTGGCTCTCACTTGACCTTTCTGTTTCATACTTGCTGTGTGTGAAGAAGTGCTGAACTCCACATTCCAACTATGGGTGGTGCTACCTTTTGTTGACGTTTGGTCTATTGTTATGTAGTGTGATGCTAAATTCTGTACCAGAAGGTGTAGGCCTACCAGTTAACTCTCACAAGTTACCAGTTTTTGTTGTGCAAACCTTGTTCCCTAATTTAAAACTACTGGTTAAATAAAATTGGCTACAGCCAGTTACTGAGGGGATTAGCGATAGGTGGGTTTTGAGTCTGTGATTGGGAGTGGAGAGAAGAGAGAAAAGACCAGAAGGAGAGGGAGGAAGCCACCATGAGAGCACATATAACTTGAGCACATGTCCAGAAGAAATGGCAAGTATCTGGGGTAAGAAGGTAGCCAGGTTAGCAGTTAGAAAGGTAGATTAGGGGTGACACCCTCCCCAGTAATTGTCAAATCCAAGTAAAACTGCTATAGTGAGTCTCATTTCTTTGTAAGCTAATTGGGGATTAGTTTAAATAGTTGCCGTTACTACCTTTCCCAGCATGAAGAACTGGGATCTCTCTAAAACCATAAGTCAATGTTAAATCCTTTTTCTTTTCAGGAGATGCTTTTTGTGGTGCTTTTTGTCTCATTAATGAGAAGTGCACTGGACTCCACTAGTGAGCCCAAGCCAGAGTGGAGCAAGAGAGCCAGGTGAGACCAGAGCACACAGCACATGTACTTCTAAGCACTTTCCCAAGAGATGTCAGTACTTTCCATGCTTTGAGAATGCCTGCCCACATATGGAAATGAGGACTGAAGGACGAGCATTCTTCTTTACACAGATATTTGGGCTAATACCGGGCAAGTAGTGGGAAGTTGAGAAACCCATTTTTCATTGAGAGTCTGATTAGTTAGCAAAAGACATTTCCAAAAGGAAAAAAAAGGAATTCTTTTTCCAAAGAATGAAAGGATAGCTAGCTATAAGACTGAGTGCTCCCAGAGAACAGTCATGGAGGGGAGTGGAGAGCACGAGATGGAGAGACTGAGACTGGAGTAGAGAAACAGAGACTGAGAGTTTCTGTGAGAACGGTGATCACTGAGTCTGAGACGTCCATGCCAACTCACAACTGACGAGCTGAAGAATCAATGGTGTCAATTTGTACTGAGTCCAAAGCCCTGAGATTCAGGAGAACTGGCATTGTAAGTCCTATTTCAGGTCCAAAAAAGACTAATGCCCCAGCCATGTCCCCCACAAAGAAAATGAATGTCCCTTTACAAATGAATGTACTTAGTCCTTCTGTTAAGGTCATGAGTGGACTGAACGAGGACCACCCACGTGCTTGACTCAGTCTACCAATTACGTTCTTACACTATCCAGAAATACATTAGTGTTTAATCGTACATCTGAGACTGATATTTGCCCAATCCAGTTGGCATATAAAACTAATCGCCACAGCAGCCTAGAACTACATGGATTGTGGAAAAGCCAAAAGAAGGGAGTCTACCAGAAGAGAGTGGGGAGCACTGACAAGCTCTCATATGGAAGATTGTGAGGTGCAGATGAAGTCCTAAGTGAATGTGCATTATTGACACAAACATTGCCACATGGAGAACTCCAGTGCCTAGACCCATGGGAACAGAGGCAGTGACTTTCCAGGCTGCTAGTGTGTCTTCATTAGAGCCCACTGCTCATCTGATCCCTGCTGTGCTGGTTTGAATGGGAATGATGACCTCCCCTCTCCCCATAGACTCATGTGTTTGAATGCTAGGCCAGTAGGGAGTGGCATTATTAGGAGGTGTGGCCTTGTTGGAGAGAGTGTGCTAATGGAGGTGGGTTTTGAGATCTCAGATGCTCAAGCCACACCCAGTGTAGCATCCTCTCCTGAGTATGTAGAACTCTCAGCTCCTCCTCTAGCACCAAGTCTACCCATATACCATGCTTCCCATCATGATGATAATGGACTGAACCTTTGAACCTGTAAGTCAGCCCCAGTTAAATGTTGTCCTTTATAAATGTTGCCTTGGTCGTGATGTCTTTTCACAGCAATGAAACCCAAACTAAGCCACTTTTCTGTATGTATTGTCACTCCAGCTGTGTCAATTCCCTAAGCTGTGGAAGTTATACCAAAAGATGGAAGACAGAGTATCCACTAGATTGAGCAACTTGGAGAGCATAGTGACCTTGGAAAGACCATATTTCATGGATACCAGTGATGAAGGCAAACTACAACAAAGGTCATCAGGTAAGTTAAAGAAGACTCGAGACTGGAGTGGGAATTTGCATTTTTTCTTATTATGGAAGATACCTGTGTATAGGAGTGGGTAGATTACAAGAGAAAGAGCAGAGTCACAGAGCAAGACCCTCAAGGATGTTGTCGAGGAGGGACCTTGACCATAGATGGATTATCAACTCCATTTCTGGGGCAAGGACAGACAGATTGCTAGGAAGCCAGTATCAAGTGAGGAGAAATGGAGCGTGTTTCCCATATGAGCTTTTGTGTTTGAGAAAAGATGATAGGTCATCCAGATGCTGAGGTGCTTGCTTGTAAAGTCACCTCTGGAGTTACTATAAACCAATGAGCGAGTTTCTTCTGTATTCCATCAATGCTTATGTAAGAGGAATCCTGATATCAGCCTTCTCAAAACATGAAAGGGCTTAGAATCCTGTCGGGAACACAACAAATGCTGGTATTTATGTGGTACAAGAGAAGAATGTAAAGGCCAAAAGGAAGACTAGAGTAAAGCCTACTTCACATAGAACTGTCAATAACTCACAACCATTAAGGTTTACGTCAACCACAGGAATCAAACCTTTGTCAGTCCACCTGGACACAAGTCTAATCAATCTGGAAGATGTCACCAGCAATCTTCAAACCCTAAAAGTATAGAAAGCTTGGTAAAATTGTGGGAGAGGCTGTTTGACCTAAAGAAGTGTTCCAGATTCCACAAACCCTGAGCTACCAGGTGTTGTGCGATTCTGAACATTAGCAAAGCTTTCTTCAAAGTCATGTCAAGATACAGCAAGTAGGTATGTTGCAGACTCCTGGAGTTAGCATCTTCAAACGGATCGGTTGTGTAAGGTCCCCTGGATAAGGATATGAGTAGCTAGCTTACCTGGGAAGACAAACTGACACTCTTCCACCAGTTCAAATCACAAGGGTTAAGGATGCTGTTTCCCTTCCATAAGATTGATGGGGGAGGGGAGCATCTTTGTAAACTTGTTCAATTTGTGTTTTGTTTTGCCAAGGATGAGATTGCATTTTCAAAGACACTGTCACTTCCTGGGACTATCTGGAGTTGACCAGGTAAGTGAGCTCTCACAGTGATTTACTCTCAGGCAGAAGAGGATGGCTCCAGATCCTTCGTTCCTTTCAAAGAGGAGAGGCAGATCCCAGGCTTCATCTTTTCCTTTATGACCATTTTCCTAGGCACACATGGAAAGGCAGCTAGACTATTTCATTAGTTCAAAGTCTTGCATTTTCCTTGCCTAAAACACCTAAGAAATGGGGATGCATTTAGAGACCTCTGTACCCTGGCTTTGTGTGCCGATGCTATTGACCCATCTTATGGTCTGTGTCTTTGCATTGATGGCTATTGAAATTGTCCTTCACTGAGAACTCTGGCATAAGTAGTAACTTACATGTTTTCCATAGCTTTGACCACAGTGTGGACAAATGTGATGGCTTGCTGAAGGCCATATGGTTAGTAAGTAGCAAAGTAGGAGGACGCCAAGTCACTCTAGCACTCAAAGATTATAGCTGCATCAAAGAATTATCAGCAGGTGATATTCACAAACAGTGCCACTCTGGTTGGAAAGTATATTTTTTAAAAAAAAAAAAAATCTATTCTTTGTACATTACCCAGTGTGTACTATTTAGTTATACCCACAGAAAGCAGACCAAGAGAGATGTAGAAAAAAGCGAAGTTGCAAGCAAAACACACTAAGGATACAGCTTGAGCTCTAGCAACACACTGTAGCAATAGAAAGCTAGCCATATACAGAGAGATTTCAAAACCAATCCAATGAATGCTACGTAACAGCTAAATAACTGTTAGCTTCCAGGAGCCTGGGCCCCTATATCTATAAATACGGTAATAATAACAGCAGTGGCTAATGCTGATTGAAAGCTCACCCATGACAGGAATTGTGCCAAGCATTTCACAGCATTGTCTTCTTTCATTGTCTCGATAGCTAAAGAACTTAAACATTCTTGTCATTAGAAACCAAGTCATATTATGGGTACATGGTGCATTTTATTTATCTACTTAGTAAACACTTTTCTCATTAGAAACTGCTGCTTAGAGTGTTTAGGTAAAGCCATTCAAGAGGACAAATGTGCTAAGTATGGGTTTGGGATTGGGATTGGGTCCTTCCTGTCTGGCATGGGGTATATCCCAATCCTTTCCCAGCTAGGTTATTCATTAAGGAAGAGGGTGGTTCCACAAGACTTCTGAAGTTCCCTCCCTTCATGGGTCCTCCTTTAACGAAGAAGTATATGGTCTTCTACTCATGGAGATACTGACCTATGGGGAGGTGTTTAAAAATGGTTTGGTTTGGGAAAAACCTCAGGATTAAATATAGAACGATCCAGAGTTACCACTACTAAGAGTATACCCAAAACCATCAACAAGATGCAGGAATTCAAAAAGACTTTTGTAAGTTGGTTTTCTTAGCATTTTACCCAACATCTGACAGATGGCAACAATACAAAGATCCACCAATAGATGAGAAAAATATGGCATGTACACTATATGTGATTCCCTAATAAGGAGTGAAGCTCTCAAACATGGTACAACAGGGATAAGTCTTGAAGACCTTAGGCTAAATGAAATAAGCCAGTCACAAAAGCAGAGCTGTGGATGATTTCATTTGGTTGAGGTGCCTGGACTAGGCTTATTCACAAAGTAGCATTTAGGAGCTGGGGCAAAGAAGGATGGACAGTTCATGCTTCATATGTACCAAGCTTGTATTCAAGTTCACACGAAAGTTTCTGAGAAGATGATGGTGATGGTTGTACCACACTGTGAACGCCACACACAATTTGCCACTGAACTGTACCCTAACAGTGGTGAAAATGATAAACCTTTATGATAAACCTTTATGATAAACCTTTATGTCGGGTGTATTTTAGCACAATTAAAAAAAAATCACCAAAGAAAAGGATTTGGGATTAATGGTGCTACTCCAGAGGGGGGGGAAAAAAAACAAACAAGAACCACTCCAGACTGTTGCTAAGCTGGAAGAGAAATCATGTCTCACGAGTACAGTGTGTTTTGAAGAAGCTGAGGGAGGCAACAGCAGGTAGTGCTGTGTACTGGGAAATGGGGAGGGATGGCAAAGCTGAGAATGTGCGTTCTGCTAGACAATCCTGGGCAGAGACCCAGGGCATCTCAGAGCAGATGGTAAGCTGGATCTTGACAGTAAGGAATGGCCAAGGGAGTCTGTGTCATTGAGAAATACACCATCTATCTCAGAACTCTGGGGAATGACTTTAACACACACATTCAGTAACTCTCTCACGTATCAAACAATACCGCATCCTTCCTCAAACCTAAATAAACATCTGGCCATCCTCATTTTAATTGCAATAAGGAAACAGCTGACTAATGAAGTCACTAGTTGGCCTTCGGGTGACATTGGTGCAACTTACGATGTCTGTTCACATCAGACTCGAAATTCAGAGTGGTGTTTGCTGCAAATGCATGGTGACGGCCAGTTCCTGCACACTGGGCAGCACTTCCCGGGTGGGCCTTGTCGGGAGCTTTCCGGAGCAGCTGGGTGGAGGTGATCCAGGGGCGAGCCAGGAAAAGCCAGCCCACCCACACCTCCTGTTGAAGCCAGCAGCACTGTAGTGGGCCCTTTATACTATTTCCTATAAAGAAGGGGATAAAGTGAATTTGCTAGAATCAGGAAGAATCCTCCTGCCTTCTCTGCTCTTGTTTGCGTGGGCGTTGCGGGTGGAGTTGTGAAGGAAGCCAGTGGGTGGAGGCTGCGGAGGAATCTGCACTACTGGTTTCAAGATTGATCAGAAAAACAAACAAAGGCAAGTACTCTCTGAGAAAAGTAGAAAAGTCCCAACTCGTGATCAGAGGCCATCTCATTTAATAACTCCAGTCTCTTTCTGCTGCCTGTATAAATCCAAGAAGAGCCAACCCCCAAACCCCAGGGGCTTTCACCTGCCCAGTTGAGCAAGTAGATCCTGGCTGGGGCTGGGCAGGCCTTGGCAGCTCACTCTGTGCCCTGCTTTGGATCTTGGCTTCTTACTCCAACATGAGGAGACTGTGATGAGTCTATACTAAGGGTAACATCTGTGCCTGTAATTTTTAATCATAAGGGTGATAGAACATGCAACAATAAAACTCATAAATAGTGTTTTTCCTTTAGTCCTTTTATGTCAGGAAATTACTGTGTTACGCCCTCCATGCCTAGAAACAAATTTAGTTACCGTAACTCTAAGATGCGCCCGGGCAGTGGTGGTGCACTCCTTTAATCCCAGCACTTGGGAGGCAGAGGCAGGTGGATTTCTGAGTTAGGGGCTAGCCTGGACTACAGAGTGAATTCCAGGACAGCCAGGGCTACACAGAGAAACCCTGTCTCGAAAAACAAAACAAAACAAACAAACAAACAAAAAAACACCTCTAAGATGCAGCGTGCTTTAGTTTTATACTTGGCTGTTCTTCATCTTGAAGAAGAAACCAGGGTGGGACTAATTCTGAAAAGTAATCAAGTGGCCAGGCATGTGGTACACTTGCCATGTCGTTGATCGTTGGTTAAGGCAAAAGGGTTTCAAGTCAGAGGTCTGCTGTCCTTCCACATACACGGTTCTATGTTAAAGCCCTAACCATAATTATTCAAAAATGAGGATTTATTTGGAGACAAGACCTTTAAAAAGGTGACGTTGACAGAGTCATTTTGGGTGGGCCATAATCCAGTATCTCTGGAAAGTTTATAAAGGAGCATGGGACAGACACAGAAGGAAGAGTCATGGAAAGACACAAGAAGACGGACATCTGCAAGCCAAGGACACTGTGACCTTGGATTCTCAGCCTTTCAGAACTATATGAAATAAACTTTGATGTGTCTATGGCACTTGGTTATGGCAGCACTAGAAAGCCAGTACAGGAACATAGGGTGGTTTTCTTGGTAAACCTCATTAAACATCCATTTACCATGTAAGTGCAGTGTGTAACTCTACCTCTTGCATCTAGTAATACCCAGAAACACACACACACACACTGTGTGTTCGTGAACACCATGTTTTAATGGGCATAAACCTATTCAGGTGTAACACGACTGCCTTTCGCAACCATTTTTTAAAGTCCTTTAACAGAACCAGGGTTTTGAAGAGTAACCACATCCTTTCCCTCAGCACTGTCTCCCTTCCTGCCAGGTTGTCACTTAAGATGCTGTGTGAGTGCCCCGGGGACATGGACACGGACACGTAGTTGAATGGAATTGCTGCCTCCCACTCACCCCGCCTCTGGAGATCTTCCTGGAAAGAGAAGACTAGATGACAGCCTCTCCACTCTTCCAAAACGAAGTCAAGAAGCACCCTTTCTCCTCAGCACAGCTGCCCCAGGAAAGCTGTAAGAAGAAGCCAGTCCCTGGGGAGCAGACCTCTAATGGCCCCTTTCCAGGACAAGTAAGCCACTGTTCCCCCCATTCACCTGTGCTCCTAGGGAGGCCAGCTGCCCGGTGGAACTACTGTTTGCTTTTGGATTTAGAACAACAGCTTCCCCTGTCAGCCCTGGGGAGGGGGAGTGGCAGGTGTTCTGGGGCTCTTATATGTCAGTGGAGCCAGTCTTAAAGGACAACAAAGAGAACGCATAGAGTCAAGCAGTTGGACATTAGGGGAAAGATTCACAAGGCCCCTCACCAAGAGATGAGAAAGTTAGAAAAAAGTTCATTTTTCCCTTATTCTCCTCAGCACTCAAAAGGAACTAGAAACTCAAGGAACATAGCTTCTGACAGACAAAACTAGGTGAAGGAGTCTGCCAACTACAGCCCCGTACCTAGGATGACCTGGAGGACTGGGAAGTAACAATGGTCAGTAAGACCACGGCAGGCTCAATAGCGCCAACTGCCTGGTGAACGCATGGGATTCTGGCCTACTAAGGAGCGTGGCACCTCACATGCTTGTTGTTCATAAAAGACAGTAACTTTAATGACTATTAGCACTTTTCGCTGTGGTTACAACCTAGTTTCAGCTTTTGCCTTGGTTTGTCCCCTTTCTCCCGGGAACTCTCATGACCACTGTCACCTTCTTTCATTAAAAGATCAGCCTGAGAATTAGCACTTCCTATGCTAACTATTACACTATTACTGAGGTCACAAGGACCAGAGCAAGGAACAGACAGCCAGCCCTGCCCTCGGTGCCTCATCAGGCTCCCTCAGAGAATAAGAAGCTAAGCCTCAGCTCCACACTAGAGCTGAGGAAAGGAAGTGGGTAACTGGAAAATCAAACATCAAAGCCATGTGAGACACTAAAGTGTTACAACTGATTCAGAGATTCTAACAACTGCTGTTTTGAAGGCAAGCACCTATCTTTGGTGACACCTTTCTGTGTACTTCCCACCTAGTTCAATCAGGTTCTATCATTGATGCCTTCACCCAAAAGATGTCCTCCCTGGCTTCTAGACTTTCCTAAGTATAACTCCTGCAGTTAAAAAGGCTTTCTTGGCCACAGAGTGTAAAGAATGGCGGCGCAAATCCTGTGTTGTTTTGGTTTTCATTTGGGCGCTTTATAACACACTACTTACGGTCTCACAGACTAGACTATGTATGTAATATTCACCGCTAAATTGTCTCCATCAGTATCCTCAGGAACTCCTGAGGACCTCAGCATCTTATGATGTCCAAGCCCATTGTATAAAATGATGCAGTATTTGCACATAGTCTGTATGTGACACAAGCTCTCCTAGGCTTTAAACCACAGCTTCCTGAACTGTGAGCAGTGGGCCTTCACAGTGTCACTGTCTTAGTTACGTTTCCTTTTGATACAACAAAACACCATGACCAAAAAACACGTTGGGGAGGAAAGGGTTTATTCAGCTTACACTTCCACATTGCTGTTCATCATCAAAGGAAGTCAGGACTGGAACTCAAACAGAAGGAACCTGGATGCAGGAACTAATAATAGAGGGTATGGAGGAGGATGCTTACTGGCTTCCTTCCCCTGGCTTGCTTAGCCTGCTTTCTTGTAGAACTCAAGACCCCTAGGCCAGGGATAGCACTACTCAAAATGGACTGGGCCCTCCCCCCTTGATCACTAATTGAGAACATGCCTTACAGCTGGATCTCATGGAGGCATTTCCTCAAGGGAGGCTCCTTTCTCTGTGATAACTCAGCTTGTGGCAAGCTGACACCCAAAACCAACCAGCACAATCGCATAAACTGAATGTAGAATTGTGAACATGTAGGCAACAGTAGAAGATTTCTGAGCACACAATAAATTCAATTCAGTTCGAAATAAACATGTATGGAATCTGAGGCATTTCTGACAGTGCCCTCTGATGGCGCTTCTTCACTGTGGCTCTGAACATGCATTACAATATATATGTAGCACCTGTCTGTGTCCAACAACACCAACACAAAACACAAAACCCACCGAACATTGCCTGGCGTATCTTGGCTCAGATTTGACCCTACTGTGTTATTCATTGTGGTATTTTTGATATGCACAAAAAGTTTTCTGCCTTTATTTAATTATTCATTTACAATTTTCTTTATTTGTCAAACAAATACAGTTATTTAATTGCCAAACATTTAAAAAATATTTTTCTACTACCATTCCTCAGTATGTAAAAGTCAGATTAGTGTGTAAAAATGTAAAAATCAACACACCTTGACACGTGTTGGGCATGATGATGCACACCTTTGTTTGGTCTCAGTACTCTCAGAGGCAGGCAGATCTCTGTGAGTTCAAGGCCAGCCTACTCTACATAACAAGTTCCAGAACAGAAAGGGCCACAGAACAGAGATACCCTGTCTCAAAACAACAATAACAACAACAAGTTGCTGCTTTGAATTGCTCATTTGAATTTCATGAAAAGTAGCTCGGTGAATTTTGGCTTAGGATTAGAACACATTTTCCAATAATTTCTGAAATGGTCCTAAATATATTTCTGCCATTTTGTACATCGTACCCATATTTATGTAAAACAGCATTTTTAGCACTAATGATTATAAAAATCAAAATATCAATCAACTTGGAAGAACATAGAGGATGCTCTAAGCCCTGCATTATGAAATATTCAGCTAATATTACATTCTGCATGTGGTAATAAATAATCCCACCACTCCATCAGTATGTAGATTTAGTTTCATTTCTTCCTACCCTCACTGAGATACAAGTTTCTCTGTGTAGCCCTAGCTGTCCTGAAACTCACTCTGTAGACCAGGCTGGCCTCAAATTCAGAGATCTGCTTGCCTCTGTCTCCCTAATGCTAGAATTAAAAGCATGTGCCACCACTGCCCAGTTGCTTTCACTTTCAATAACTATAATAAAGTTAAATGTATTCCAAAGATGGTTTCAAATTTATGCCTGTTTTATATACCTATATACTTGGGCCACATAAAAATTTATTGAACAAAAGAGGTCCTGGGTAGAAACAGTTTAAGAAGACTTGTTACAAATCATCTCTAAATTACCAATAAGACCTAGTATAATGTAAATTAGTTATGATATAAAACAAATTAGTTATAATGTATAAAGAATAATAATGACAAGAAAGTCTGTGTATGTTTAGTACAGATGCAATTTTTTTCACATATTTCTGATCCATTAGTGGCTGAATTCACAGGCATGGAATGGGCTTGAAAGAGGGCTGGTCGAAGGGAGAAATATGTCTGATTTACTCAATGCTACAAGCCTTCAAACAGTGCCTGGCATATAACAGAGGTTCACACAGGTTGGTCGAATGAACAAAGAGGCCTTGAACCCAGTACCATGTGGTCTCCATCCTTTTTCTGACCACAACAGAAACTGCTCCATCAGCCTGCATCACAGACAGGCCACCAAACAGAATGAGGTGCACGAGGACCCAAAGGGGAGCAAACATGTGCTGTTTGCATCTTCTTTGAGAAAGGCTGGAAAAGCAAAGGCAAGCAGAGGGACCCAGGAGAAAACAGAAAGTGACAGCTGATTCCAGGCTGGTACAGGAAGGAAAACATACAAACAAGAAGAGGCATGAAAATATGAACAAAGCTCTGGGGCCCAGGAGGGAGAGCCATCCCCAGAGCTTTACTTCAGCAGCAGATGGAGAAAGGAAACATTTGTATGACTTCCTGGAGAATCTGGAAAGTTGAGAGGACCACCATCATATAAAAGAGTAACCATCTAACCTCCTGAGAGTCTGCTGAGGCCTGTCTGAGAGTGAGCTTTCGGTGGGGGTGGGGTGTCTGAAATGATAAAGTCCTCCTGTAGATGAAGGAGTCCTAAGTAAGCCTGGGAAGGGTGAGAGCAAAGCATCTTTTTAGAAATGACCCAGTGGAAAGTCAAGGAGTCTGAGCAGAGGCCTCACATTGGAGACAAATGAAGAGGAATGTAAGGTGTTCCTCAGTGGCTCTGGGGAGCAGAGGAAAAACACAGAGCCAGACCGTGCCAGGACTTACTCATGATACAAGGTCACTCTGGGCTTCAGCGATGGCTGTGCCCAGGTGGCTGAAATCTCCTATTCCAACGATGACTTTAAAAAGTGACAGAGACGTAGGCCAGAAGTCCTTTCAGAATCTGAGCCCAGCATCCCTAAGAAGAGCTCACTTGAAATCCCAGCCTTTGAGGTATCTTGTTAGGAAAACACTCTAGAGGACACAAAATCATAGCAGTACATGAGGACACACTGAAAATGAAGGTTAGGAAGAGCTGGGGACCACAGCAACAACAAGAAAGCATTGCTGCTTTTATTTCTTTGGATGGGGGTTGAGAGTGGGAGGGGTGAGATGGGGTAGAATCCAGGGTCTCACACTTACACTGACAGGCATGGCTTTTAATAGAGAGGTACTAGACTCCTCCCTAGAGAAATGACCAGAAGGGCATTGGGACTTCCTGGAAGCTTATGAAAAGCTTTCCTACTATGATTTCCCATAGTTCACAGTCCTCTCTAACCACAGAATTAAAAATCACCCACATGGGTGAAACAACAGAATAACTGAGATTTGCTTTAAAACCCTCTAGCAAACTAAGCAAGCTGGGGGAGGGGATGGAGGCACCATAATGGAGAACTTGTTACACATGGAAGCCAGGAGAGGGTTACATAAGGATCTCTGCAGCCAGAAGCAGCACCTGGGAATTCTAACACGTTGCAAAGTCTCAAGCTGAGGCCAACCCCAGGTCTCCCAAATAAAATAACCTCTGGGGCTAGGGCCCAGCAATCTGTGTTTTAACAAGCCCCCCAGAGGATTCTGCTCAGCTACTCTGATACACCCTCAAATTGAAGACCCACTGAATAAATATCATTCTCTCCCTTTTTGTATAAGCAATGGATTTCCATAATAAAGGGTTTTAAAACCATCCCTGTGGGCATTTTTGTTGTTGAGTTGTTTTTTTTTTTTCCCTTAGATCATTTGTCTCCAACTGCTATTTAACTTTTTTTTTTTTTTCAAATCTTCTCCCGAGCCAGAACAAAAAGCCAGGAGGCAGCAGAAACTACGACACCCTCTTTCTCTCTGTCTCTATCCCGGTCTCTCTGTGTGTCTCTGTCTCTCTGTCTCTCTCTCTCTCTTTCTGTCCCTCAACCCCACCCTCATCGGAGTTTACAAATATGAACTTCCTGTCAGAGACACTGGGGTAAGCAGGCACACACACTCATGTGCACACAGCACTCACACCTGAAGGCTGCCTACACCTGATGACCCTAGAGCAGCTCCCTGGGTGCTGTGCAAGCTGCATTTCCTTGCTGCCTGAGCTCTCGGATAAGCTGCTGCCTTCTCTGAAACTTCATTAGGCGCTCACAGAGCACGCTACTTGGGGCCCAGGCGTGGCTGTCTAAAAATCCAGGTGCTCTGTATAGTCACTCCGGAACGCAAGAAATGTTCCTTCCGAAATCGTAGCAAAACAAAAGAGGTCCCCTGATCTTTGTCCTCTGTTACTCTGTAGGAAAACAGAGAAAGGAAGGAGGCTAGCCAGAGGTCTAATCACGGTGCCTTATGAGCGCGACCAACTCCTTCAGCGTTCTGGGCGGTGGGTACGAATGAAAACCAAGGGAGACCTGGAGGCTGCGGGAGGGGAAGGGTTAACAAGATGGGGCCATCTCTCCCAGTATTTAGTACTCTGACTCCCAACCTCCAACGCTCCTGCCTCACTTGTGTACTGTAAAACAATCCTTTTGTTTCCTCTTTAAGACATTAGCCTCGGGGGCCATTATAGGAAAGAAAGGTAGCAGGGCTCTTTTATCTGCAAGAATCCATTAAGCGTGGCCTTTGTGCAGCAGGGCGCTCCTTCACTGGCAGCATCTCAAGGCAGTCCTGTGGGGGACCCCTCCCCAGCGAGGACAAGGACGACTCTTAGCCACCTGTATCCCAGTCCCTCAGCAACTGGGGCCTGGGGGTGGGCATCAGAGAACAAGCGCCCCTCCCAAGAGTTAACATAGCTGGACATGGAGTCCATCCACCACCAGGGTGTCCCCAAAGGTCTCCCACTCCTATTATTCTGCACTGGGTCGTTGCCTACCCAGAAAGGGCGACTTTTCTAAGAAAAAAGAAAAAAATGCTCTTCCCTTCGGTTTGTTCTGCTCCCACTGCAATCTGTGACCTCTTTATGCCACCCACCAAAAGTCCGGGTGTACAAGTAAGCCTGATACAGACCAGACTTTGGGCACCGGTGGTTGTCCCCAACGTGGTGGGTAGATGGAGGCCACACGTGAATATGTCTTGCAGCAACTGGACCCACTCTCCCCGCAGATGTACCTTCTGCTGGTAAAACTTTGGGGCAGCCTCTAGTGATGGGCGTGGGAGCACCAAAAGGAGGTGTTTGTTTGTTTTGTTTTGTTTTTCCTTTCTTAGGAAGCTGTGTTGCAAAAAAAGCCTGCTGGGAAGCTAGGCCCCTGCTCCTAACAACCATCAATCATTTGTGTCTTCCCCAAGTACCAGCCGACCCAAATGTCCATTCAACCAGTGCGTTAGCTTGGCTTACCTAGTGGCCCAGTCAAAATAACAAAAGCCACCAACAGGCTTAAGGCGTGTGGACCAGGGAGAGGGTTTTGAGTTCTGGTCCTTTGAGCACAGAAGCTGGGGGCGGAAAAAGGTTCTGGGGCGGTCCAGGGTCATATCTTCACTAATCTTAGGGGACCAATAGCCCATTTGTGACTGCCAAAAATTCAGATCTTCAACAGAAGTGCAGGGGTTAGGGAGAGCTACAAAATCAAATTCTATTTATTTTTTCTGTTGAATCTAGGCAAAGACAAAATATCGGGCTTGTGTCACCTGCATTCAGTCTCTGTGGAATGGCGGCCTCTGCATCTTCTGCCTTTCGCCCTGAATAAAAATCTTTCCTGCACTTCCCATATGTTATCCACTCGCTTCCCCAGACCAAGTGGCCACTGCCCTGCTGGGCTCCTTGCAGAAAGAGTGGGAGGAGGATGGAGGTGGAGGGGGGAGGAAGGCTGTTTAAGGGACAATGTCACTTTCCTCTTCATCAAGATTCTTTGTCAATTGCTGGGGAAATAATTGACCCCAAGCTACTTCAGTCACAACCAATAGAAAAATGGGATGGTGATGTGTCCAGCTGTTAGGGGGAGGAAGGCAAGCGGCTGGGGAACAAAGGTATTAAGCAAGGAGCTGATGTGAAAAACAAGGAAAAGGCTTCGCGTGGGAATTCTTGGGAAGCATGAACTACACACACACACACACACACACACACACACACACACGCACACATGCACACATGCACACAAGCACACTCACACGCACACTACACGCACACACACAATTAAAACCTAGAATTCTATTCCTTTGTCCTAACTCCAAAGCAGCAGTTCTGAACGCTGACCTTTGAATAGTTTAAAAGGAGACTCCCAACACAGGAGCCCTGTAATACAGCTAGCTGCCCAGCTTCAGGTCTCTGACCCTCCCCGTATCCTACATAAGGCACTTTTCTTCATATCCTCCACTCGGTCTGGAGTCAGAATGACTCAGTTTGTGGCTGATTCGGGGGCCTAGGGAGTGATTTGGGATTTCAGTGAGTACTGTTGGGAAGAGGGGGTAAGAACTGCAAGTAAATAACAAGAGAGTAGAGGAGGCACACGGGAAAGAAACAAAAAAGGCAAGAGAAATCCAACGTTTGTCTTTCCTTGGGGAATTGACGGTTAAGAGTAACAAATCTCATATTTCTGACCATAATGGATCAGGCTGATCCTGATCCAGGTTGGACCAATCGGGTTATATGTCAATAAGGATATAGGACATCACTCATGTGGTAACAAGCTAGAACCATATCAAACAGCCCTTCAGCTGTGTGGACCTCAGGTAATGTGCTCTCTGCCTGTGCTACATGATCTCCAAAACAGAGAAGATAGGGGGAGGCAGGGAACCAAGAAGCTTCTGCTGGCCACTGTTTGTTTTCCTATGGTGTACAACTGAACTAGCTTAGTGGACACTGACAAAAATCCACCACAGAGACTAGCTAAGGTCCTCAGTTCTTCACACTTTGCACACACACAGGCAGGAAAGATTAATATCTGAGTGTCCTCCTCTCCTTTAACAGGAGACCGGCAACAATATTTTTCAACAGCCTCGATGTCTTTCCTCCACGGTTACAGGGAATATTGGATATGTAGGTGAGGTTCCCCAAAAAGAAAACATGTCAGGGAACAGAAAGCAGCAGTATGTCTGTCTCTGACGAGGCTCAATGCAAATGCCTGGTCACAAATACTTGATATCACTGCAGAAATTCCCCCAGTACTGTGATGTGTTTTTATTCCATTGGTTTTCTTTTAATTTTTGTTCATAATCTAAGATGAGCCAAGGTAAATAAGGTAAATGGCCAATGCAGAATGAAATGTGCAGCCTGATTCCTGTGTGGAATGCTCGCCCCCAGAGTGATGACATTAGCAGGTGGGACCTTTGGGAGGTGACTGTGCCATGAGGTCAGAGCATTTACAAATGAGATTCAAATCAGTGTAAAGAAGCCCAAAAGAAATTACTCAACCTCTCTACCATACAGTGATAAGGCTGGAAGTCTCCATCTATGACCTCAACCCTGTCTTTCTTGATCTTAGACTTCATAGCCTCCAGAACTGCGGGCAAAATGAGTCTGTTGCTAAGTCCCCCAGACACTGGCATTCTGTCCTAGCAGTGAACAGACTGGACAGCAAGTGTATTTGCAAACTGCTCCTACCTCTCTGGAGCTCTTCCCCAAATGTTCTCCGAGGTTCAGTTACATCAAGACACACTCAGTAGCTGCACCTTGCTTCTCTCAAGATGGTTAACTCCACTAGTTGAGTTTCCTTTTGTAAAAGAGTACGATCCCTGCTGAAGGGATTCTCTAGCTGCCTCGATGCTCAGAGTAGCGTGATCTTTCATTTGAAGTCAGAGACAGTTTTACATATACTGTCCTTTGAAAGGAGCTAACTCTGAACTACTTCTGTTCTAGCTCCATCTAGAACATTCATTCTAGAATGGAATACTTACATAAATGTTCCAGTTACACTCCTCACACCGCACCATTTCAACCTCACTTAAAACCATTCAAAGATGAAGTGATTCTTGCTCTAATAACAGCCACGTATTTGCATGAAACAAATTCTCTATGGCCATTCTTTCTTGGAATCCCTGACACTCACTTGCAAGGTAGAAACCAAAACGAAGACAATTTGATGGCCACCGTATTCCATAAGGATAGATGATGGTCTTTGAGGAGAATGAAGCCTTAAACTTGGTCTCATTAGCCCTGCATTAAATATATCAAAATGTTCCAGCTCTAACTTGAAACATATTTGTGATTTGGTAGATATGGTCCTCATTGAATAGATACTATTCTGTCACAAAAGATATTCTAGACCCAAAGAAAGACATTGGAGTATAATTTAAATCACTAATCTAGACTATGAAAATCAGATGTTTTCAAAGTGTATATATATATATATATATAGTATATATAAAGTATATATAAAGTATATATTCATTTTTGATTGTATGTTAATTATTCTATTGTGTAAAAAACCTACAAAAAGTTAAATAAATAATATAAATTTAAAAAATTACGTGTCTTTTATAGATAGCAGGGTAGTACTGCTTAAGGACTTTTCCTTGGTTTCATTCTGTCTCTCTCACTATGTATCTCTGGCTGGACCCACAGAGATCTGCCTGCATCTGCTTTCTGGGTGCTATGATTAAAGGCATGCCTCACCACAGCTGGCCTCAATGACATTTCCTCAGCTCATTTTCCCCAAGGATAAGTTCAGCCCATGCACACTTGTTTGTGTTCCAGCACTGGACACACTACCCCAACAGTGACTTAACTCGTATGCTTCCTGCACACTGATAAGCAGTGACCTCAGCAAACTGGAAGGGGAAGTAACCCGAGGAAAGGAGAAGTCCCTCCATGCTTCCCTCTACCCGCCATGATGGAATCTCCTTTTACACTCTCCTAGCAAATGAGACTGCATCACTGATTTTACAGCCAAGAAACTGAAGCTGCAAAAGAACAACATAGGTAAGACAGCCAAGACGTCAAGACGTTACTGACAGTCAGGCGCTTCTCACTCAGGCTTTCCTCCTGCTCCATGAAAGACATAGCACCAGCCCAATTGTCATTTGTTGTGCTATTCAACTGAGGAAATAACAACATTCTGTACATTTGCACCAAAAGTTCTATGTATTAAAACCTGCTAAACCACACCCCTTACACTGAACAACACACACACACACACACACACACACACACAGAGAGAGAGAGAGAGAGAGAGAGAACAACTAAGCTATACTCTTTATATAGACTCAATACACAGAGACACAGAGAGAGAGCAGCCCGCTAAATTACACCCTTTACATAGACTAAATACAGAGACAGAGAGAGAAAGACAGAAAGAGAGAAAGACAGCGAGAGATCACTGTTTGGACCAAAAATGTGCCCTTGGAGCCACCATGCTGCTAATGCCCCACTCACTGACCAATCAGATTCTTTCTTTTCAAGAATTTGAATAAAGAGGACACACTGGCAAAGCCTAAGGTAATCTTTTCAGCCTAGACTTTCATTGAGTCTGGTAGGGGATAGAAGAGGAGTCAGTGGAGGGTAGGGGCTCCATGGATCTGCCCTGGTATGCTACAATGCAGGGGGAGGGGAGTCAAAATGAAAGAGTGTCCACTTTGCTCTGCAAAGTTCAGAAGAGCTGCCCCCTGCTCAGGGCTTCCCCGTGAGCAATGCTCTTTGAAGCCTGCTGTGCTGGAGCAATACCGTCTTTTAACTGAGCTAGCTTGAGTAAATTTCTTTCCTTACGACCAAAGATCTGAGACTTCAGCATAAATAAACACAGATAAGAGAAGCATTTTCTCAAGCCTGTGCTGTTGCTTTATCATTGATGAGCGGTGTTCCCAAACGTATTCCCACCTGGCTGTCCCCTCAGGAACTTCAGTTTCAACATGCAGAAAAACAAAGCTACACACACACACACACACACACACACACACACACACACACACACACA
>JANHMN010000004.1:124476209-124487449 GCA_030674055.1 Rhabdomys pumilio
ACACACACACACACACACACACACACACACACACACACACACACACAGAGAGAGCATATTCCTTGTCCCCTTGTTTCCAGCTTCAATGAATGCCATAGTCACTCTAGTTGCTTAAAGCCAGAAACCTAGGACTATCCTTGACTTTTCTTCTTTGATTTCTTATTCAAGCATCACAAGCCATCCCAACCAGCCACCCCTTTGCCCCTCTTAACTCTGTGCTAGTGTAGGCTCATAGGCTTTGTCTACCTCATAGTACTTCTCACTGGCTCCCTCGACCTTGTCTTGTTCTTCTCTAACAACCAGATGGACCCTCTAACATTCCAGTCTTGTTGGTATACACAGACAGACAGACAGACAGACAGACAGACAGACAGACACACACACACACACACACACACACACACACACACACACACACAGCATTTACAACCCTGCAGTGGCTTCCCTTTGCCTTTTAAGGTAAAATCAAAACTCATATACATGGCTTACAGGGCCCCCGCTGATTGTAGCCTCTCTAATCCTGTCTCTCAGCATCCTGCCTACAATCTGCTGAAGCTGGACCTCTTTCGGTTCCTCAAAAATGTCATGCTTCTATGCCCAAAGGAGTTGTGTGTGCTTTGTACCCCCTCTTCTGATGAACCCTTCCTCTTTCTCCATGGCACAGCTTAGATTCTGTCCTCCACGAAGCTTACACAGCCCAAATGCACATTCCTGTAATCTTCTCCATATATGACCACCCAGGCTACCACCTGACCTTCACTATAATTAATTATACTCACTATCACTTTTTCTTGGGGAAAGAACTGCCGGCAGGCATGCGCTGCTGGATGATACCCCAGTGCTGAAGTGCGTTGCCTGCTTAAGAAGCTCTGAAGAAATGAATAAACCTTTGTCCTCATGGTCAGGACTATAGAGACTATAGAGACACTGTAATAAATCTAACAACTTCATCACTGCTTACATCCTTACAAACATGGAGTGAGACTGTCAGGCTTGGCAACAAGTGCTCACCCTGCTGAGCCATCTTGCCAGTCCTGTGGGTGCTGTTCAACAGTCAATACGAGCTGGAAGTACTGCAATGGAGACAGCTCATAATCAACTTCCGAGGGCCCTGTGAAGGAAATCCCTGCCGCCCAGCAAGGAGGCCCTGAAGTAAATAGGATGTGGGCAGCTCAGCCCATGTAGAATTACTGCTAGGGTACTTTCCTAAGTCCAACAGCAGGCTATGTCTGCTGCACCCCATTAAAAAAGCACAGCCCTGGCTCTTTTTCCATTTAACATTCTTTCATTTCTTTCTCTTGTCCATATTCTAATTAACAACAAGGATACACCTGTCCATGAAGAACCCTCGTTTAGAAAGAGAAAGATTGAGAAAGAGAGAAGAGAGGTAGGATTTCCCCCAGGAATTTAAGAGACTTGGTGCTTCGTGGGAAGCAACCAAATATACCAGCTCTCTGGATGCCAGACAGATAGGAAGACCAGGGATGGTGATGGCAAGATAGCCCAGGACCCCTGGAGCAAAGATGGAGCAGATTTGGGAGTAAAGGGAAATGCCAAGTCTTGTGGTATAAGAAGGATAGAAGAACCACGAGAAGGCAAAACACATTCCTGGACTGAAGAGAGTGCGTCTGACAGGCACAATCTTCACTTAGCAGTAAACAATAGTGAGGCCGGTATTTTGGATGGCTATCTTCACACTTCACTTACCCCACATTTCTTCCCATGATCCTCAGCTCCATAAGATATGCATGTCCACACCGTCCCTCCCAAACTGGAACTCTGTCTTCTGGCTCTACTAAATTTCCTGCTTCTGGTGAATAGGGATTTAAAGCTCAGACAATGAAGGACCCTCTGGTGTGGGACCTCTGAGGTTCTGCCTGTGCTGGCTTGTGATGGTTAGAGCCAGAGTGTTGTGAACTGCAGAGATGCAGGAATGGTGGAGTCCCTGAAGGTCTCCTGATTATAGCTCCGGCAAACACAGAACTAGAAAATGCTAGATAAAGCCCCATCTTCTATCGTTTCTCCCTGGCCCTACAACACAGGCCTTCTTCCTCTGCTGCTCCGAGTCCACGCTGACTCTTTGCTTTGACCATCTCTCTCCCATATGATACCTTTGTTATTTGGTCTCAGTGCAGATATCAGCCCCTTGGCAAGAAGGCTTTCTGTCTGCAGTTTTAGCTGAAAAAAACCACATGTGTTTATTCAAAAGTTGTCTTACATAGGATATCTTGATCTGGGTGGGCATTTAGTTCAATGACAGAACACTGGCTTTGCACGAATAATGTTGGAAATTGGATCTTCAACACCAAAAAGGTGAAATTTAAATATTCTGTCTTTGCTCTGCTTAGGTTGAATATGTTGCCCAGAGAACACAGCTATGGTGCATCTTGTTCCCTCCCCTAATCCGGGCACCAGAGAAAGCAGGTGACTTTTGTTGAGACTGCTTAAAGTGTGTCAAACTGAATTCAATGAAATTAAAGTTTCAACCCACAAACAAGTAGCCAAATATCAAAAATCAAGAGATTGACTGTTAAAAGTTAACCACAATTATTTTTTTTTCCAGGCTCTTAAACAGTAGTCATAGTGTCTGTGTCCTGTGCCCCCACCCCACCCATCCCTAACATTCCTTTCCTTTGACCAGGTTGAAAGTGATTCCCAGTGGTTAAAGGAAACCTCAGGCTTAAAAAAGACAGTCATCACTGAAAAGCATTTTAAACACACAGTAAAAGGAAAATCTCCAAAGGAGATAAAGGGTGTCAGGAGTGGGGTGTCTCTGTTCTATGAACAGCTCTGAGATGGGGCCTGTCTAGCTGGCCCACTCAGCAGGGAAACTGGTGGTGGCCTCCCTTAACCCTTCAAGGCTCCCACCTCAGCAAGACGCTGGGGCAGATCAGAGCCAGTCACACACTCCTTGCTGACTGGAAGAAAACAGCAAAGGAAGGGGGGGAAAAGGGCGATTCCGGTGCGGCTTCCCCACCCCCCCAGCCTTTCTTCTCCCAAAGAGCCCTCTGTTCAGAGAAATTAAAGGACTGATAGCAGACCACAAATTCAGGACAGAAAAGCTCCACTATGCGGCAGAGGTCGTTTTTGTGGGTACTCAGACAGTGGATACTTTTTTTGTTCGTGAACTTTTGGAAACCATTTATATAGAAGGCTGTTTGTTCCTGGACAAACACCAGCAAAGAAGCCTTGAAGGGGAGGGGGGATTTTTGTTTTGCATGAGAGAGAGAGAGAGAGAGAGAGAGAGAGAGAGAGAGAGAGAGAGAGAGAGAGAAAGAGAACAGGAGAACTCTTCTTCAGATAAAAGGGGCCAAACTGATTTGTTTACTATTGCTGGCAGTTCTTATTTACAAGTTCCTGTACTCCTGTGGTAAAAGAAATGCTATTTTTAAGAAGTTTAAAAACCCACACAAACCTCCAAACTGAGGGTTCTTCTTCCCTTTCCTGCCTTCCTCAGCCCCACTTTCATTTTACAAATGGCCAACTCAAAGCAACCAGGAAGCCCCTTTCTTTTTCCTCACAGATTCTCTTTCAGACTCCCTTCAAAAAGAGCTTGGAACTTGGAAGGCATCTCTCCTCAGCCATCAGAGAAATTCCACCCTCCACAACCAGATATATTTCCTTTCAGCAAATCAACTCCTGGCCTAGTTGAATCTACAGGCTGACTTCAGTTTCCTGCCCCTTGCGATTTTGCTTTTCCACGTATACATGAACAATTTCTAAAATCAAGCTGGCAAGATGTGAAATAATGCTCTTTTAACAGAGAATGTGCTGCAAAAGAGAAAGGGGAAATAAGGATGTGTCACAACTGGGTCACTAACTGTGTGACTAAGCATAGTTGCCTAGAACCACGGAGACTGGCTTCAGCTTGACTTGGTCACTTGTAAGCCACACAGTGACCCAGCCATCTGTAGGAGTTTTGGCTAGAGGGGCAGACAGCTCTCCCCAGAGAATTTCTGTCACTTCTTTACCAGGGGAGGGCCTCCCTGTACCTGCAGCAATCAAGATGGAGCCCGCTCTCTAAAACCTCTTGAAATTCACATCCTCCCTGGCCTCTACAGCAGAACACCACAGCAAGCACCAGTAAGCTGGTTCCACTTAGCAATCTTGGAACGGACAAGTCCAGAATATAGTTTTCAAAGGAAAAAGAGAGGGGGGGGGGGGAGGTAGCAAAAAAGAAAAGCTCCCTAGTTTCGGATCCTTTGTTGCCCACAAAACTCATTCATTGCTCTAAAATTGGTAAAAATTCATAAAGCTTTCCCTGTCACTAAAACAATTCAAGGAATTTTCAGGACCTTTGCCCAAGGGTCCCGGAAGAATTCTAAACTGGAAGCACCTAAGGTCAGCAAAGCAGAGTCCTCTCAGGGATCAACAGAGAACATTGTAAGAAGCCATTAACCTCCTCCCTTCTTGCCACCCAAGTTATGGGGGAGGGGGTGTTTATTTGTTGGAAGGTGGAGAGTGTTGTTCGTTTCAGGCCTGCTAAAGGGAAAAAATGAGAACAAAAAGCCTTATTTATTAAAAAGAAACATAAAGATGGCTGAGCGTAGTGGTGGGAGGTCTAAAGGATGTTTACGGTTTGTTTTGTTCTGAATAATCTAGGGACAGTTATTCCACTATAAAATGGCCTAAGCCACCTCTCTCTCACCCTACTCATCCACGCCTCCATTAAAATCCCACTTTCTTCTTATATCATTAATTCAACATAATTATTGCTCTCTCTATCTTGGAAGGAGAGTCTTCTCCAAAAGGACTCAGAGAGCAACAAATGGGAAGGAAACAGACAAAGCTTGTGAAATCCCAAACCCTGTTGGTGGAACGACATCATAAATTATGGATCCCTCGAGCCGCCTCCGGCCTGTCACTGCTTGGTTTGTCTCCATGGACGTGCCGGGCGCGGGCGACGCTGTTGTCCTGGAGCACTGGTCTCTGAACCTCAGATCTCTCCCCACCCCCACCCCCTTCTCCGGCCTTTCCCTGGCGCCCCGCGGGGCAGCCCGGCCTGGGGCCGCGGGGACAGAGCGGTGCTCAGCCCCGAGGGACGCACCAGCTGCAGGGACGACGCCCCCCAGCCGGCCGAGCACAGGCTCGCCTTTGTTCCCGGGAACTCCCGCGGGGACACCCGGAGCTGGCCAGGGCGCTCAGGTCCCAGCGGGGCCAGGCCGAGTAGAGGACGACAGGGCGCCCAGGGCTGACGGACAGAGAGGATGAAGGAGGCTGCGCCGGTCTTGGCGGCCTTCATGGGCGGCGTGGCGGGGGCCCGGGGGGCAGCCTGCGACATCTGTGCGAGAGGGAGGGAGAGAGCGCGGGGGGGGGGGGGGGGGGGGTGTCGTTACAATCAGGACGCCCATCTGGCCCGGCTTTGCTCCGGTGCCAGAAGCCAAGAGGCAGAAGTCAAGGTTAAACGCTGCGGCGGGGCTGCGGCCCCCTTCGCCCGGCCCGACTCCCTGCAGGAGCCCCGCGCCGGCCTCGCCGCCCCACCTTGCCCTTTGTCTTTGCTGGAGCAGATGTGCGGTGACCCCTGCTAGCATCCGTGCTGTCAGGATTAAAGAAGCCTCCACCCCGTTTAGCAACTGCAACTCTCTCGTCCCCCCCCCCCCACCAGATCCTCGACAACACACCTCTTGGGGGTAGGGGTGGTTGTTTGTTTGTTTTTGTTTTTTGAGATTTGGCAATAAGTCAAAAGCAGTCATCACAAGGTGCACAAAGCCCTCGGTTCACATTAAAATGTGTGTGCCAAGTTGGCTGCTGTTGGACCCTTTTAGCGGCGGAACCATCACCACAGACACAATGAATTGTGAGATTAAAGTTTAAAAAAAAAAAAAAAAAAAAAAAAAACCTCATCCTGCAGATGTCTGCTGAAGGCTGTTCCACCGAGGAGTGTGAAAGGCCTTTGTGTGCATGTACGAGTGTGTCTGTAAATCCAACAGCCTCGCATTTGTTCTCTGGTCATTAGTCCTTAATATCCCCTTAAAAAAAATTTACTGATGAAAGTTATCACACTGAAACCTAAGCAACCTCTTTGACAAGCTCTAGTTGCAGAAATGAATGGAAGAAATGGAAGAGTTGGGATTTCTCATGAGGCGGAGAAAGGAGAACTCCAGATCAAGCCGAACTGTGTGTGACTCAGGGCCCCGGAGAAAATGTGGGTAGAGGAAACGTGGGGTGAGGTGGGGGGCGGCTTCCTGGATTTCTGCTGCAGGAAGAAACCACCGATGAGAGGGAGGGCAGATAGGGGAAGGGTGAGGAAGGGGGCTGAGAAGGAGACTCCGCGCGGGCCTCCTGGAGCAGAGGAGGGAGGGCGGGTAGATGGATAGAAAGCTGGGCTTTCTTTGTTTTGTTTGCGAGGGCAGGGCTGGGCGGTGAATCCGCCTGGTCTGCACTGTGAGGTCAGCTGCCCAGCGAGGTAACAGCTGGCACCTGTGTGCGAAATGCAGCGTGCATTAGCAGCATCATTACTTAGCATTAGAGCATTACAAAGATAATTAGAGAAGGAGAGGACGGAGGGAATTGAAACCGCAGCCCCCTTGGCTTCTCAAACGCCCGTTACAAGTGTAATTTCAAGGATTTACAGGGCCACCTTGCACAGAGCAGCCTGTGACTTGAAGAGGAGGACTCCAAGGAGACTGTAACCGTGGCCAGTGCTGGGACGGGATTCTTGTCCAGGCCTCACCGTGGCCCAAAAGTCAAATTAAGGTCACTGGAAATAGGTCAAAGGTCCTTGCACTATTTTCTAATATCCAAGCTAATTCTACCTAGAGCACGAAAATTTCTTTCTTTCTTTCCTTTTTTAAAATTGGTTCTGGTATCTGATAGTCGCCTGAACAGACAGCAGTTGCTAAGCTAGTACCTGTTGGACTACATAGTGGGATCTGCTCAGTTCTTACCACAGTCTCACCAGGTCACAGGCTCCAGAGGGCTGAGAAAGTGCACCAGTGCGTTTCTTAGCATTTGCTTCCATGTTTTTTGATGTTTGTTTTTATTCAGTGCCAGAGGTGAACCCAGAATGGGAGCTGGAGTTCTACCCTTAGCCACATCCCCAGCCTTGATACAAGCTCTTTATTGGTTTAGTAACAGACTTGGGCTTACTCTGCCTGGTGCCAGGAGGTTAAGAAGATGTTACCAAGCACTTAATTCTAACAGGACAGCAAGGGGAACCAAGTGGTGTCTTTTGGCTTTCTGTAGACTGGAAATTCTGTGTGTGCTGGCTTTCCAGACACACGTTCTACATACGTGTTCATTTTGGTCAAAAGTGTTAGACCAGGATTGATGGAGGAACTTGGAAAGAAAGAGATAGATACCTCCAGAATCGCTCCTTTTATCCGAACAACACAGATACCCACAGAGCCTCCTGGATCCCTGACATGAGGGAAGTCAACTTTCCTATCTAGAGCTTTTCAGTCCACCTGAAAAAAGTAAATTTCAAAAAAGCAAGTTATCATGGTTTCTGGAAGGTATTTCTTCAAAAGGTGCTTTTTTTAAAGATGAGTACACTAATTTAATGGTGAAAAAAATCACAACTTTGATCTGTTTAAACTTTGTATGATGACAGTAATAAGCTTTAAAAGTAAGAAACTCAAATTCAAGTTAGCTTTAGATTTGAGTACTACCTAAGTCAGTAAATTCACTCCTCTCCCTCTTCTGGCATTATAGTAACTGAAATCAGCGATGACATTTTAATTCCTGGTGTACATGCTAGATTTATTTAACACAGCCAGGTTATAATGTGTTATTGTTAATTATCATTAACAAAAAATTACTAACACAACTGGATAAGTGTGTGTGTCACGTGTTTTAGGAAACATTGAGCATTCATTGTCTGATTCAGTCATTCCAATGCAAGCCCTGGCTCCCACCCCTTCTCTTTCTCTGCACAGAAGCCAGGGAAGCCTTGTCCAAAAATCAATGAGATGAAGTCTTGCCTGTGGTAAAAGTCTTGTAGTGGCTTCTCAGGATCCTTGGAAGACTTCTGGGACCTTCCTGACTTACAACCTAGCAGTACCTGGGCCTGTATGCTATCCACCTATACCATCAGTCCACAGTCATTTCTCCAAGGGTGTGTTATCCACAGTCTTGCTCATCCTTCAAAGACAGCCAACCTCAGGGTCATGGCACGTTTTCCCTCCTTCACCTATAATGCCATTTTTTCCATCCATCAGTTTAAATCTCTCTATTTCCTTCAAATCCTGTTCTCTTCTTTCAAGGACACTCCACATTCTGCAAACTCACTTTATTTTTGCTTGCAGACTTGTTCACTTTGCCTTCCATACCATAATAGCAGGGAGGGTGGGGAACAGCTCCAGTGTTGATCCCGCTGTAGCCTCAATACCTGACATTCTGAGGACATGCAATGTTTGTTGGATTAATACATAGATGCTCTCAGAGATAGATACTGCTATTACCCTCAGTAATGGAGGAAACTGAGGCTCAAGTTATGCAAGAGGACCTAGAATGAGGTCATAACCATTTTATTTTTTTATTTTTTTAATTTTTTTTGTCATAACCATTTTAAATTGTTACCATTGGTTGAAACCAAAAACCATATGACAAACACATGATCCTGAAGAAATACTCAAATCTAGACTCTGCAGAAGAGATCTGGCTCAGTGGTAAAGCACTTGCCTAACAAGCACAAGGCCCTGGTTCTATCCGTAGCATTTAACAAGGAGGAGGAGGAAAAAAAAATTGATCCTGACGATGGAGATATATTCATTAGAGAATGAACACATCCTGTGAAGAATTTCAGTTTACACCAAGGCAGTGTCTCCAGGTCCATCAGACTGACGCAGCAGCTCACATACCTGGTGCCAGTGACATGCTCATGTGTCTGCAGATGCTGTGTTTCCTGATAGTTTCAGGGTTTGTGTTTTTGTTTTGTTTGTTTTTGTTGTATTAGAAAATGTTTCTAAAGCACTTGCTCATTCAAGCTGTTACACTTTTCTTCTGGGAATATAGCTCAGTGGGTGAACATTGACCCATCAAGTGCAAGACCAAGGGTTTATTAAACAACAAAAGTATCAGTTCTTTTCAAACAGTTCAGACAGAAAGCATGCATTCGATCCTTTCTGCTATTACCCTCAGAACTGGGCAGAATGCTTTCCTGTAGAAGAACAGGAGACACACAGCCACAGATGCAAGAAGCTGCTTGCTGCCTTCTAAATCTCCACATCACTTGTAAGCACCATCCCAGAGGAGAAGGTGAAACTGACACAAAGAAAGCTCTCTTTAATCACCTTGATACTTTCGAAGCCCTGGGAGTGCTGGTGCCCAGACCCTAAGCAGATGGCTTTGGGTAGCAAGGAACTTGTCACTGGGCCTTATCCTGGTGTAGCTTTCACTCCTCAGCTAAACCTGTAGGTCCTTATAAGGGAAACACAGGAGGCTTTCCGGTAAGGGCCTGGAGGCTGCAGAAGTAGCTTTCCCTGCAGCGAACTAAAACTTCTCATTTCCTTCCGGCAGGAACCAGAGGAAAATACAGGAATTGATTCATGCAGAATACAACCCACCAACCCCAGGAGGGAGGGGCTTTCCTGAAATACATGAGTGTCTCTGGTTTCACATGACACTATGTATGGTTTATCCTTCACAAACCACAGGAGGCTGAAAATGGTCATTTCCTGGCCCTCCAAAGGTGGTTTTCCAGTGGGGACTGCATTCTGACTAATCAATGTTGCTTTTTCCCCTCCTCTGAGTCTTCCTGCTATACACAGACACAAAGCTGACTTATGCTTGGGGGTGGGGGTTGGAGAGGTGGCTGTAGAGAACTACTTCCAGTCAGTCTTGCTATCAGTCATCTCTGCCTGTTGTGAGACTTTGAGTTGCCAAGACACCCCACACAGCCAGTCTGGGGGAGCATTCTCAGTGTATTGCTAGGTATAAGGGAGATGAATTTTCACATATACTCAGTGTCCTAAGACGTTGCTAATATATACAGTTGGTGGAGACAGCACTGGGTAGAGAGTATATGTTGCTTTTAGTCCCCAAATCTCTTTTCCTTACATTCCCATATACTTTCTTATACCCCCATGGGCACACATTTGTGCTGGGGGCGTTTTCTAGTGTTGAGACGCACACAGCATATCATCGCTGCTCACGGAGGCCGAAAGGTGAGCAGAGGTAGGAGGAACAGACTTTCAATTTGCTTCACAGTCTAAGATGTATCGATTATTCTCCTTCATCTGATTGTAAATATTGTCCATTCCTCTCAGCTGTTAAGAGCACTTGTTGCTCTGGCAGAAGACCAATGTTTAGTATCCAACACCTATACGGTGGCTCACGAGAATCCATTTCCAGTTTCAGGGGATCCAACACCTTCTTCTGACCTCCTTAGGCACCAATGTGGTACACCTATGTATGTGCATGCAAGCAAAATACACGTACGCATAAAAATAAGTGAATGTAAAACTGTTTAATTGTCCATTCTTGGAGGCACTGGCATTAGCAGAAGCCACTGAGACCCTAAAGAACAGCACCCTGCACCCTGGAAACCCCTAGTACACTGATAGATAACCATCTATCAGCAGAAATGGTGGAGTCTTAGGAATTGTCAACAAGTGAATGTTTACAGAAGTTGAAGGCCCACGTTCTGCAAGATGATGAGCAAACATTCTCAGGAAGGAGATAACCTGCCACCAAATGGGCTCTGGTTGACATGGTGGGTGGGTAAAATTTGTGAACTACTCTTAAGACTCTTCCAGGGCTGAGGCGGTCAGTATGGGGACTTTAGGAAAGAAAGTTTGATCACAAAACTGTCATATTCTCTCTAATATTGCTGGGAGAGGAAAATGAGGGCAGACCTGCCTTAGGCAGAAATTACCCTGGGTTTCAGGATTTGCCTCCTCACAGGAGAGATGGATGCAGGTGATTCCTGGGGACAGACAGCAGCAGCCTGTATATTCTACACACACATTGTCACTGGCCTGGTTTATCCTGCACTAAGAATGAATGAATTAGACTCCTAGTTCCCATGTAAACGTCTTGTGATTTGAGTTAAACAAGAGGCAGTCTTAAGCCAAATACCTCCAGGCACCCTAACAAATCATTTCTTGCACAGAAACAGGCTTTAGACTCACTTCCCCTGAGAGACTGGATGAACTGGCCAAACAGCCCACGGAGTACACCTAAAGCTTCTCCCAGCTGAAGCCAGAGAACCAAAAAACTGAAAGGAAGCCCAGAGGGAAAGTGCTTGCTTTTCCCCACACCCCACACCCCACACCCCACACCCCACACCCCACACCCCA